>CM073774.1:65504778-66011422 GCA_037158775.1 Hetaerina titia | reverse complement strand
TTCCGCCCAACAAGCTCATTCTTCCACCGTCAACCTCGCTTGCCTTTCTCCCCTCCATTACAATGCAGGAATATGTAGTACCCTAAAATTCACACAGTTTGGCCGAAGATGGATGCATCAAAAGTCACGGAGTATTGAACCGGAGCGCCGACAGTCAGTAGTCGAATTCTCCACCAACCCCACTATCGTTCTCTCTTATTGCAAATAATTGACTTGAATATAGGAGGAAAGTCTCGTTCTCACTACGTTTACCATAATTCCCGTCCACCAAAATTTTTCGATCTTCCTTCAGTTATACCGAGCCAGGTTTTGAAGCATAGAATGATATTTTCAAACGATTTCCATAATGTATGATCCATTGCTTGCTTTCATGGGGATGAAACCCAAATAATGCCCAGAATACCACTGAAATTCGGAGTATTATTGCGGTCATAAACTGTTTGACATGATTAGGGAATGTAAGGAAAGCCGTGTTTTAAAGGTGAGAGATTTCTGCACTGCAAGCAGTAAACAGCCTAGTATGTAATCACCATCTACCGCACACCCTAGCGGTGGCTCGCAAGGTATTAAGAAAAAAAGAATGACTCACACGCAGAATTTAATTTAAATAAAACATGAGCGATACACGAGAATATCTATGTTTATGTATGCCTGCATGTGCTTGTGTGAATATTTTGTAAATCTACCAATTTTGCGGACAATGGTTCCTTCTTTTGTTTTACGCTCCAATAATGCTCCAGTCATAGTATTTATAGATTTCTTTCTAGTATTTACATTATTCGTTTCACTTATACTATCTCTCACTTAACGTAAGAAACGGGGTAACCCTGTCCCCGAGGACCCAGGTTCAAAACCCGTTGGTGATGGATTTTCCCATATTACTTCGATCCCTATATAAATTTCGTGCGGAGATAAATCGTTTTAATATAAAAAAGGGTACTACGTCAGTCGGAAAGTACTTATATTAAGGCCACGTCATAGGGGTTAAATTTTCGCACAAGTCACATCGTACAATTGCTAATAAATGTATGGAAATCGCATTAGAATCACACAATAGGTCGTTTATGAATGTTTAGAGCAGCTAATCCTTCATATTTGCAAGTATATGCAACCAAAAACGATAATGATTGGAAAGAGTTACTTCGATTTAACCAACAAACGTTGTGGCATAAAAAGATAGGAAGATTTCCACCCCCACGAAGATTGAGAATATCCTTGTCTCAAGAAAAGATAAGAACTGTTCCCATGCTCTTTCTAAGTTGTCACATGAGCTTTACACCGAATTGTAAATGATACAGGTGCTACTACAGATGACAAGTACTAATTCTTTACGGAAACAATGTCCGAGTGACAGACTTAATTAAGAAAATATTCCGGCGACAATTAGAAGCGAATGTTTGGCGTCCTTAATTAATAATCTCTTATCACATTTGCATCCCATTTGGTGAAATATAATGGTGCAATTTTCAACAAAACTGTACATAATAAATACATGTATGACCCACGTTTCAGCTCACTAATTCATCATCAAGCAAAAGACCGAACGACCTAAGATTTTTAATTGTCCAATCTTGGTTTCCTTAAGAACTGCAAACCTTATATGTTTGTTGCCATTTAACTCATCCATGTCTTTAAACTAACAATATATGAGAATTTAAATGATTAGCAATAGGATTTATTGAGATATCATCCAAAGATATTTATTGGGAGCCGTTTATTTTCAGCTAACCAGTGAGTGATTAGCGAGTTAAGATTTCGAAATTCTACAACGTTGAGGCACAAAGTTTGAATTCTGCCGAAGAGCTTTAATCCTGATGTATCCTTACATGAACTAATAATACTATATACGTGGACGGTGCCCGCTACACGTCCTTGCGGCCCTTAGAGGGGTGTCATGTAGATATTGATGAAGATCTAGGATATAATGCGACAAAGTTCAATATCCTTGAATGGATATGATAGAACTCACCATTATTAGTGTGAAATGTATAAGTACTGTACGTGTGTAACGGTAGCGATGGTTATTACCTGTTAATGCGCGAGGGCCTAGGAAAAATTACCTCCGTTAGTGAGGTTCCCGTACTTTCTAAGGTGGTTACGTGTTTTTCGCGCATTATCGCCGTCGTTCCATTTAGCGATTTTACTATGGAACACAGTTTGCGATGATGATTTCGTTTTCTAGCTCCAGGAGATTCCTTAAACTCTAGTTGGAAGTTAAGGAATCTACTTATGTTGCCTTTTGTATCAGGTTATTTTACAAATTGAAATAGGTCTTTCTTTATCCATAGCGTTAATAACGAAAACAACAACACGTTATGAATATCAACAGGAGCCGTTCTCATCTTATGTTTCAAATGGTTGGCTCCACTTTCATAAGATGGTGATAATTGCTTTCACTGAACTTCGGTTCATAACTCTTCACATCCGGGTTTCCATGCTGGGTATAGTCACACATCTGGTATTAATGCCCCATTAATCGGTATCGTTGTAAAGGTACCTAAGATTCCTTTTTGACCTCTGGTACGGAGGTAGCGACGAACTCTAAGTATGTTGAATGCAGTATCATATGAATATAACTTAAAAATAAATCTCAGGTAAAAAATCGTGTTTCACGACAGCGGCATATTCTTACCTGACTAAACTAATTTGAAACTCTTGTTATTTTAATTGACCAACGAGAACTTTTAAATTCCTTTACCCTCATTCGATTGCATGTGATTTGTTTAAACTCAATACTTGGTAGCTGTCAACTCCACCTCATGAATGGGTAGCTTAAAAACTTGCCATGCGCCATCATTTTAATTGCTATCATGGCGCTTTGTGACCGATACTCATCCCATAAATGTACTCGAACCGTCAATTTTAAGCAATAGTCTTACATTCAGCTTCAACGGACTTCAATTTTTTTGGCCTAGTCACAATCCTCTTGGAACCACAATATTTTCTTGGAGAGAACCCGTACAAAAGAATGAAGAAATTAGATGTCATCTCACCCTTTCTTCCATCTCTTTTTTTCTTGAAGGCGGTCAAGCTACGTGGCGGAAATTCCTCACGCTTCCAAACATCCTCAAGGTATTCAACCCCCACCTCAAGGGATTCGCTAAGAAATCAGTCAGAGCGCCTATGGATTCGGTCTCTAGCTTAAACCTGGCGCAGAACGGAGCTTTGGATGAGGAATTGCTGGGTCAGGCCAAGCTACTCGTGAGGAAGATCAAAGCGGACCACAGCATTGACTTCAGGAAAGACTGGAAGGTATTTTTACCATTAATATTTACTACTACCCTGCAAGCCATCGCTAGGATGTGTGGCACGGGATGAGTACACACCAGACTAATTTCGAAGCGAATGTTTAATTTTTTCATCCAAATTTTTAAACTCGGTACCCTAGCATAGTAATGGACCATTATGTTATCCATTTGCTCCTGTTGCTTGGAGTTTAGTGTGTAATATTAAATCTAAAATAGCATAAAAATAGCAATAAAATCACCACTCAAATGTGGAGCGGATCACTGAAAATAAATTTGACAATGAGAAGAGATATTTTGATTTTTGATGTTTTATTACCATGCAAGCCACCGCTAGGGTGTGAATACACACCAGACTAATTTTGACCCGAATATTTTTACCCCTACCGCGGTCAGACAATGGTATTCTGATCTCTTACTGTTCGTAGAAAAAACGGCATCTTAAATCTATCCGTTCTACACCTAATCTCTCTAATTTAATTGGCATGATCTTTTCTTCCGTAATACGATAGGGGTAATAATAGAGTGGTATTTCATGGGAGAAATTAAAATAAGACAACAAAGCTAATGGTTGGAGGGGATAATGAGAGATCAGACGAATATGGAGTCTAACATGGAAAAGAGACTGCAAGGAGAGAGGAAAGACAAAGAGGCATTTCGGGCGTGGCGGTTAAGAGTGAACATTTCAAAGTGCGAACTCAAACAAGACTGTAGAATGAGACTGCTTACATCTTGCAAAACATTCAAGGTGAAAGTAGGCGGGGAACCAATCAATCAGATTTGCGGATTATTTAACTTTAGTTCGCCAGTCGGACAAATGGGTTAAAATCACTGACTTGGCGCATTTGACAATCAGAATGAAGGTTTAGGGATGACAATTAATGCAAACGAAACAATGGTTTTAAAGTTTTCGGGAAGAGAGAAGGCTAAGTTAAATGCTAAAAATGGAAGTTAAAAACAAATCAGATAGAAGGGTTGACTTAACTTGTGTTTTGGATAAGATGGTCAAAGCAGGGGGAAAATTAGGCAAATAATTGCATTAGGCAAAAAAACTATCACAATAGGGAAGGAATTAACGAAATGGACGTTGAGTAAGGATTTTGAGAACACGGAGAAATGTTTATATGCGGCGTGGATTTGTAGGGCGTGGAATCATGGTCAAAAGTAGGATGATAGGCATCGATTGGAGGCTTTTGAAATGTGGGCGTGAAAAAGGATTGGAAAGGTATAATGAACGAAAAGGAAAGTGCACGAAGAAGTACTAGGCATGATGAGGGAGGATAGAGGATTGTTGGGAGAAATCCAATTGAGTTAAGAAAAGTGGATGCAGAACATTTCCATAGGCATTGGGATGTTGAAGACTGCGATAGAAGCGAGAACGTTGGGCAAACGAAGAATGGGGAGAAAAATAATTGGCACGTTGGATGGAATGAAGGAAGTTAGAATGTTTACAGAATTTAAGAATAGATAACTATAGCGGGTGTGTTATGTTTTCTTGTAGGCTGTAGACTACGAAATAAAACTGTCAGGTTTCAAGAAGCAGCCATAAGATGATTAACCATGGAATGAATCATAAAAATAAAAGCCAAATTAAAAGAATCTAATTAAAAATAAAGGAATCATATTATAAAAAGAACAACTGTAACTGATTTTGCTGGGATTGTTTCTCCAACTGCCTTGGCAAAAATTAGACTAAAAATCCTACTTGCTTTGAATGGGGTAGATGTCGCGATGGCATTGATTTGACACACACAAAATAAAATACACACAAAATGACACACACAAAATAAAACTTGATATATGACACCACAAAATAAAATTAATTTTACGGAAAGACAAATTGTACTTTTTACCAATAAAACGCCCAATAGTTTTCAAAGTTTAGAAAGAAAGCGAACATGTATATTCCGCGTAAAATCAAATGTAAACTCCTGTATGTTAACGTAATAAACCATTGGTTACTTTGATAATTTAAACTTATTTGTAATTATAACTAGGTGCATTCAACGAAATTATTATATGGAGTATTCTGCAAGAGAACTTATATAAGGGAATCGGGAATGGTCTGTTACCCGAAAAAACACATAGCTTGGGTGGAGCTGCAGGTGCCCTGAGGCCTACGCGGGAATAGAACCGGGGCCCCTCGATCAGTAGTTCAACGCTCAACTCCTAGATGGAAATAACTACCCAATGAATATTTTGTAACTCTGAACAAACCCTACCCTACATCAAATCCCTCTTCCTCTCCGTTTACTTTCTTCCTCCCTTCATCCCATACAACATCCCTGTCCTGTTTCTGCCCTTTCCTCGTTTGCCTAACATTCTCCCCTCTATTACCGTCTTCAACATCCCACTGTCGATCAATACGTCTTTCATCCATTTTTCCTGCCTCCATAGGATTTCTCTCACCAAAACCCCTCTCCTCGCCAACCATTCCTAGTACTCCCTCATTTGTTTTCCTTTCGGTCCATTTCACCTTCTCCATTTTTCTCCATACCCACATTTCAAAAGCCTCCAATCTACGTCTATCCTCCTGCTTCAGTGACCACGTTTCCGCGCCGTACATAGCTACGCTCCATATCAGAGTTTTTACGAGTCTTGTCTTAACATCCCTACTCAACGTCCCCGTCATCAACTCCCTCCTCCTTGAGAGGGCCTCTTTGCCTAGCGCAATTCTTCTCCTTACGTCCCTACCACTTTGACCGTATTGGTCCAAAACACTTCCGAGATATGTAAACTGCTCTACCTGCTCTATTCTTTCCCCGCCTATGTTAATATTTAGCTTAGCCTTTTTCTTTCTGGAAAATCGCATAACCTTTGTTTTATTAACATTGATTCTCATCCCATATCTATCGCACTGAACCTCCAATTCACTCAGCAATGCTTTCAACCCCTTGGCTGACTGAGCAACTAATGCTTGGTCATCAGCAAACCTAACCGATTTTACGAATTCCCCTCCGACTTTCATTCCTACCTCCAGTTCTTCCCATGCCTCTTTAATCATTTCCTCCACATATACGTTGAACAGCATCGGTGAAAATGGGCAACCCTGCCTTACACCCCATCCGGAGTCTCCGTTCCCCACTCGCACCATCCCCATTCTCCGTTGCCCACTCCCCATTGTACCGATTTTTCTTCAATTGTATCCATCTCCCGTACCACACTTAAGTAAATCTATTCACCTCCATACTTATGCCCCCCGGAGTATCGATACATATATGGTCCTCGGTTTTCATTGGTCTCTTTGAAACTCGCTACTCTTCTATTCGTATATCTTAGTCTTATCCTTTTTTTCGCAATTTTTGGAAGAGATAATCGAGGGAAATTTGACACAAATATTAAAACCAAAAACTGCTGGAATTTCTCTTCCACAATTTCCCCGCACAATTATGCCTTTTCTTTGCACAATCATACTTGTAGATCTCGTCCTAATTCCTTCATGACCAATTTTTCAGGGCATAAATTGTATCGTACATCAGAAACATACCTGAAATCACCAGTAACGTTTCCTCATCTCTCCCAGTTCTATTTCTAATTTTAACGTATATAAAATGAAAATTATTTCTGCCCTGGTGTTTAAAATTAGTTCAATAATAAATGCAATGAACTATGACCCAGTACAACTCCACTTTTTCAGTTGGTGAACGTCCTAATAGGCGGCAACGATATTTGCAACGAGTACTGCTTCGTCGAAAGCGATAAGGATTCGCCAGAAGGACACAGGCGCCAGCTGGAGCTAACTCTCGACTTCCTCAAGGCCAATCTGCCACGGACATTTATAAACCTTATCCACGTGCCCAGTTGAGTGTTAAACAACTACGAGGTATCAACGTGAATGGAAAATGTTTATGTGAAGTGATATGGGTTAAGTCACCCACGATGCATTCTTAAAAGATGGCTGTTGAATATTTATCTTATTAAATATTTTAAGTTGATATTTATCACAATTTCAGCTGTGATACAAGCAATTCCATATACAGACCAATAATAAACCCACTGGATATATACAAATGCTGGAAAAATATGTAACATAAGCCAGTATAAAGGCGTCAAAGGGAAATTTTTGAAATTTCCCAGCAAATTTATCATGAGCTTCCACAGAACCGCGAAATATGCAATAAATTCTGCATGACCATAATTCTACTTATATTGTATAAGTTTTTGCGCTAGTTTAAATTCTAAGTTTAATCCTATGAACTATAGGAAATATAAGACTCATTCGCTTAGGCAGACAAGAATTTAACGATGATGGAAAACGAATTATATTCCTCTGAGAAACGTTAGTCAGTATCTTATTCTATGAAAATTTAACGACGTGAATGAGTCTTTAAGAACTATGATAACTAAGAATTCATCCAATGAATACCATATATATATAATTTCTCAACGATAGCGCATTTATCACTTATGATATGAAGGTCTATAGCCGTTATTTAAATTCGAATGTTTCCAAAGGATTAGTTTACCAACATGCATGGGAACTCATCCATTTTATTTTCTATTTTTTTCAGATATCGTTCACCTTAGAAACATGAAAAGCATCCCTGTAAGGTGCTATATTAGGAGAATGATATTCTGTTCATGTTTATTCGGAGGAGCTGACAAGGGAAAAGCAGATTCTGTCGCAAAAATGGTGCAAGGATACTGGGAAATGGAAAGAAAAGTGGTAAATTAAAGTACATAATCCATGGAATCGGCCAAATACACGAAAAACATAGCCACCCCTGGAAGGTGATTAAGGCATCGTTAGAAGAAGTTGACGTGTAGAAATAACAATTTAGGTCGAGTAAACCCAACTCAATTAATTGTAACATAATTTTAACAATTTCTTTTATTTCAAGCAAAGATAGGAACAAATGTAATGTCTCAAAAGGTACTCGGAATTCCTTCGTTATGAGGGAATCATGATATCAACACAATGTAATAACACCAAATAATTTATTAGCACGCAAACCATGGTCTCCATGCAATGCATCAACATTAGGTGTCAGTTCATTTCAAAAAGTTTTGACTGTTGAAAATTCAACGAATAAATTCAGGGATTTATTTTCAAATTCCGGAAATTTTTTCCTTAATTGGGCTTCTGAAAGAGTTATGTTATGAACGACGATAATGATCATGGAAGTAATAATGAGCATTAAGTTGTGAATCCGAAAAGGATCGTAATATCTTCTCCGAAAAAAGACCATTAATTTTTCAGGAAGAAATAAAACCTACGGATACAATGAGCTCAAAGTTTACTTCCCTATTCATGGGGAATACAGCGTAGAAATAAACGATAATGGACGCGAGTTGCATTCTGTCATGACAAACAATGATACGAGTATCTATTTGTTGATTCATTTTTATATATGTTATATATCCAAATCGTTTTCTCTCGTGTTCCATTGATAACAAAGAGAGCCTAACAGCGAGCTAACTAAAATCAAAACACCAATTCTTGTCCCTTTACTTGCGATTTCTCCAGTAGATGGGACTCACATTTTATTCGAGGCGAGAATAAATCTTTTACAATTATCTTGGAAACGTTTTCGGCGCTTTTACGGAATAAGACAAAAATACGACATTCTTCGTTGTGCCATCTTTTCCATCTCTTGATTGGTGAGGCTTGTTTTTCACTATTTTCTGACAAGACTTTATTCCCTCCATTTCTAGGCATCGCTGCCCAAGTATGAGACGGATGAGTTCGCGGTGGTTCTTCAACCCTTCTTCGACGGCCTAATACCTCCGCCCTTGGTGGAAACTCTATTCGGGACTTCTCCCGATCTCTCGTATTTCGCCCCAGACTGCTTCCACTTCAGCCAGAAAGGGAACGCACACAGTAAGTAGATACGACTGAGTCCAACCGGAGAAGATTTCTTCGGAAAGTCGTCATATTTCCCAAACGGAGGAACAGGGAGATCCACGCACGAGCTCAACGCTCGAAGCATGAAGATCGATCAGCGCTAAAAATCCCGAAATTAAAATCCTCTCCGATGCCTAAATGAATACTTGGATTCGTTTTCCGGAGTCGACAAATCTCACAGATTATTAGCCTTACTTGACTGGTAGTGACACTGTTTTCGCCGTTAATCGGTGGAATTCCTCTATTGCATAGACAAGAGATGCACAGCAATTCCACGATTAATATTTATTGATGACCATGGTTTCACCACTATGTGATATCATCACCTGACTGACAACTGACTGGCAGTATTTTATAAACACGAAGGCACGCTATGTCAAGTTACAGGAGTTTTAAAATCTTTTCGGCCCACGCCTGTCTTGTCATTTTAGAGTTTAAACCCCATCCCAAAGAAAACTTACAAAAACACGCTCTGGCTTTCATCTGTTTTCGGTATCAATATGGAATACTTTTTTTCTACCAACTAGTGGACTCTCAGGTATGACGCAACATGAACATGTCTATTTACTCTTTACCTTAGGAATGGTCTGTCTAAAAACCCGGATCGAAAATGAAATTTTATGTAGATTATGTTATCCATTATTCGTACTTTCTACCTTATCACTGTGAGTAAATTTGGTGAGCTTACAATTGAGAACTTTGGGGTCGCAAAGAGATTAAATTTTCGCTTAAATGTTGGTGATTGTCTTTCATTTTCATTCATTTAATGCATTTTATCAATTAAAGGTGCCTAGGTTTTGTACGGCCCCTAAAAAATATTATCTTCTACGCAGAATTTCCTATAATTTTTCCACTTCATTATTTCTTTCTCCATACATTTGCAACTTCCACCTGTCTTCGTGCTGACTAAAAATCTTCCCCTCTTATTTCCTTTTCCCCCACTTACCCAACGTTCTCCCTTCTATAATGGCCTTATCCATGTGACTTGCACTACCTTTCGTTATTTCCTTCATCCAGGTTCTCTGTCCTTTTCGAATTTCCCTCATTTACTTCTTCTTTTCGCCCACTCTGTTCCAGACTTCATACTTGCAGTTTGTCTTCCTCTCCGTCCAACTTATACTATGCATTATTTGTCATAGCTACAGCTCAAAAGTATCAAATTTACGCTCATCCTTTTTGCCTAAAAAAACAGATTTCAGATCCATGCAGCACTACGCTCTAAAATACTTATGATCTTTAATGATAGTTTATTCGCATCTTTACTTAGCCTACCCGACATCGGTGCCCTTCTTCTTGCGAATTCTTCCTACTTCAACATTATATTCCTCCTAATTCCTTCACTCCTTTGCTCGTTTTCCTCTGACGTACTGTGTAAATACTTGAAGTGCTTCTGTTCATCCACTCCCACACATATTTTCACATAGCTTTCCTTCTTTTCAAGAATCTCACTCGTTTCATGTTCTTGTCATGAATCTTTACCACAAACCAAATTTCTGCCGTGTGGTTAAGCGCAACATTTCAAAGATGAGATGAAAAAGCCATCGTGCGAGGAAATCCGAGTAATTCAGTTAATCTGCACCTCTCCTGCAATTCATATTGTCAACATTATTCTCTGAATGTATTTTGGACTTAACACGTACCTCTACGAAAGATATAATGAATCGATGCTCTATGATTATAACTTCCGAGGTTCGTTGATGACAGACAGGTTTGATGAAACCTTTGCATCGATGCTAGGCTATGACACATGTTTCCTACTCCTAGACGTAGACTTCGCGAGGGTTATTGATTATACAGATCCAACCATCATAACTACGTCCTCGGCAAAAGGGAAAGGCTGCATTTAACGATGCTTCTTATAGATGTGGAAAAAAAGCTGGTCCCCCATTAATTAATGCGTTTTGCAAAAATATTGCAAAAATAATGGATCTCAAACCAAACTACCAACTTCCATTCAAACGGAAAAAATCATTTCAAACGATAGTGAGAATTCTCCCTTATTGCAAAAAAATAAAACGTAATTTTTTCATTCCCTTGCGCACTGGATAAATTGTATTTACCCTTGGAAACTTATCCTTGGCAGATAGGCCGAAAGTTAGATCACGCAGCGTCTGTTCCTCATTGAGACGACTGCAAAGATGTCTCGCCTTAGCGGGGCGGTCACTAATTAATTGATAAAGCAACGTTTCAAACAACATTAAAGTAAAGAGTGAAATCACCTCATTTGTGGCGTTGCATAAAACCAAAACCTGGTCTTTGATAAAAATGATATCCGTAGATTGAAGACTACATATATGCGGGTAAGTAGAAGGATTAATAAAATAAGCTGCATATAGAAGACAGTAATAAGAAGAGAAAGAAAGAATCGATTACAGAAGAAAGGTAACTGTCGGGAGAAATTTATCTAATGGGGGGAAGAGATCGAGGGAAAAGTGACAGTTAATAGAATTTTATAGGTTATCAAATGAAAGGAAAATATTAGATTGCTACTTAGGGAGAAATTAAATATTTGGACGACATGACAATCTAAAAGGAGATAACATGAGTTACTAATTAACCGCAAGAAAACAGAAAGAAGTGATCAGATTCTCAAAAGTAGGTAGACTAGGCAAAATATTAATGTAATTAAACCTTGATCTTCCTCTGTCATTCTTCCACTCCATATTTCATCAAATCATACAATGAAGGTAAGTCATTATGCTTTAGGATGGTTCCAATTAGTTTACATTTTCTTCTTCTTGAAAGTAATCTCCATAAGCTTTCGATGGTTTTTGGCTCAACTTTATTTGAAGTTCATGTTCATTAAATGAAGAACACAATGTATTTTTCCACTGTTATTTACGTTACGTAGGCGATATCTTTGCAATGTGGACAGGCACTGAAAGTCAATTAGACAATTTTGTGAACACCTTAATTCCCAATGCAAAGATATCAATTACGATTTTTCAACAAATGAAAAGCACAATGTATTTTTCCACTATTCTTCATTTAATCTCCACAAGTTTTCCTAATACTCCGATGGACTGCTTCGTTTGCTTCTCTACCTATCCATTTAATTACCATCATTCTTTGACTTCTTCTCATCATTCTCTTCTTCATTACCTTCACGCAGTATCACATTTTCAACGTTTCTAATCTTCTTTTGGTGAGGAAGATATTTACATATTTTATTCATTTACTAATCTACATATACCCTGTATAGGGTGCTCCTATTGTCTCACGCTCGTAGAAAAGGATTCCCTACACATAAAAATCAATGAGTTGCTTATGTTTATATTTCATCATGTGATTATTTCGTCCGATAGAGATCCTCCTTCACCATTCCTGTTTCACTTCTCATATCCCTCTTGCTTCTTCCATTGCAAGTAACCTTTCAGCATAAAAGCAAAACTTTTCCCCTCGTTCCGGAGTACCTTTCTTTAGTCTTACTTGGAGACATTCCTCCATTGCATAATATTAAAAACGCCATTCAGATTAAAGGAACGGATAGTGTTAGGAAGGAGGGTAAAATAATATTTTTTTAACCACTCGTACTTTTCAAGCGTATACTTGAGAACATGATAAAAGAGAAAATTAAAAACTGGAGATAGGTATGAAAATCAGGGGGGCATTCATAAAATCCGATAGTTTTGCGGATAACCAAGCTTTAGTTTGCCAGTCAGGCAATAGTTCACAATAATTGCTGAACGTGTTGGAAAGCCAGTGCGATATGCATAGGATGAGAATGAATGTGAACAAAGCAAATTTTATGCGGTTTTTAAGAAAGAGAAAAACTAATGTAAATGTTAAAATAGCAGTTCATACCTGGAGTGGGTGGAAGGGTTTAACTGTCTCGGAAATGCAGCCATTTCAGAGAGTAAAAATCATTCGCCTTGACCGGGATTCGAACCCGGATCCCTCGATATCCGGCCGAGTGCTTTAACCACTTAAGCTACCGAGACGTCCTATTACACTCTGAAATTTTGGGGGCTTTAAAGGAACAAGATGTTATGACGAAATACCGTACATACAATGTCACAGGCATTCGTAGTCGTGCGCGACGCGCCACAGTCCACGATGTTAATAAAGCCAATTTCAAACACTTAGGCTGTTCATACCTTAGACAAATTTCAATAAACTGTAACAGTAACTTTTTTTTTAACGGAGTCACCTGCGGAGGCATTATAATGCACACATAGCGGGTGACTCCGTTAAAAAAAAAGTTACTGTTACAGTTTCTTGAAATTTGTCTCGGAAATGTTGGCATTGGTATTTAAATCAAAATGAACAAACTACTTAGGACGTAAGAAGAATAGTTGTGTTAAGCAAAGAAGCTTTCACAAGGAGGAATTGATGACAGGGTCGTTGAGTAAGAATACAAATAAAATACTCGTTATATCTTTTATATGAAGCGCGTTTCTGTACTGCGCGGAAACAAGGTCGTTAGAATATTTTGATAGAACTAGATTAGAGATTTTCGAGATAAGGGGCTGAAATAAAATAGAAATGCTAAATCGATAAGAAGGGGAAACAAGTGAAGAAGTGCTAGTCACGGTCGGGGGTTGGAGGGGATGAGAGAGGGTGGTCGGAGAAATGCAAAAGAGGCTGGAAATGCAGTTTCGAAGCATTTTACTTGGGGATGGAATATTGAACTCTGTGATACAGAATGTTAGGGAAGCAGGGTAGAAGGAGGAAAGGGATGGGTTTGTTGGCTAAAATGCAGGAATATAAAATTTACGCGGAATTTAAAGTTTACTCTAGTGTAGACTGTCAGGCTGTATCTTGCTAGGCGGGGCTAAGAAATGCAGCGGTGTTTAGTCTGTACCCATCAAAAACCAACCTTAAACGACAGACTATCAGCAAATAACTAACAAAACAAAATATTAAATTTTATCTTCTACCTACATGTATGTAGCATTGGTCGCTTCTTCTGCCACGCCCAACCAAATATTTAAGCGACAGAATCTAAATAAATTTCAAATAATTCACCAGGACATTTTCCAAGGAATGCATTACAATTTTGTTGGAGGGCCTACGGACTTCACAAAAATATATCATCTACCACAAACTCCCAATCATAATGCTATCATGTAAACGCCTGGTATTAAGAGTATTGGGAAAGATAAGGGCTGTATGATTTCCCTTCTTTGACTGAGATGTTCATGTCTTGGGCGACCCTCGTCAGCAAATGGTGTTCCGTCGTTCGTGCGCGTGAAACTGGGGCATGGAGGGTACCTGAGGCATTGGCGAGCAGAGGGCCGAGAGGCAGTTCCCGCTGACAAGTGATCACTTGATCTCCATCCTGGGTTTCGCAAACCTACGGAATACTTCTCCTTCCTTTCCCTTCTAATATCGGCAATTCGTTCATTTTCTTCCTCTTTCGATCACTCATATCGCTGCAGGCTTAAATGAAACACCCCCGTTAAGTTCTCATAGTTGTTACTCCATCATTTCCTTGCTATGATATTAAATGCCACCGAGATTACACAACCTACTGTGCACGCTGCCAATTAATCAAATAGAGAAATTCCTACCCGAACGCCTAATGCATTGGGAACACCAAAATGGAATGTGTAGACTCATTTAAATACCTAGGCGTTACCCTCACTCATTATCTCTCCGGAGTGAAACACATTCGGGGAATAAGTGAACACGCTAACAAAAAATTAGGATTTATTGGATTAGTGGGTAAATATGATGAAAATGTCAAAGAGAAATGTTATCTGTCGTTGGTTAGGCCTCATTTAGAATATGCTGCAAGTATATGGGATCCTCACGAAGTTGGATTAATATCCGAATTGGATCGCGTGTAGCTTAGAGGAGCTAGATTTGTAAACGGTTCTATTTTAATCTTAGTGGTGCATCCAAAATAATAGAACAGCTAGGCTGGGAATCATTCGCGGAGCGAAGGTTAAATTACAGATTGAAGCACTTGCATAAATTGGAAGGAGTTTTCTTAATTAGTAATGTGGAAAATGCATTGTTACCCCCATTCTACTACGGTAGGAGAGATCATGCTAATAAAATTAGATGGATTAAGTGTAGAACAGATAGATTTAAGCTGTCATTTTTTCCACGAACGATAAGGGATCATGATAACATTGTTCGACCGCGGTAGGGTCATGTTCGCGGTAGGGTCAGGTAAAATTATTCTGGTGTGTATTCACCCCATGCCACACACCTTGGCGGTGGCTTGCAGGGTATAAATAAATAAATAAATGAAAATTACATGGGGGATCGAGATGGTGCGGTGGCTGACGTACTGGCTTGCCACCGTGAGGCCCGGCGTTCCCGGCCCCCCGGGTTCGAAGCCGAGGCCGCCGACGACGACAGATATTTTTCAGTGGTGTCCCGATCCCTACTTGAGGAGGGCACTTTGGGGTGTTTTGTGGAGGGCACTTGAGTGAGTACGCCGTCCGTTGGATGGGACGTTACTCTGCGGACCCCTTGGCGCCTTTTGCTAAGAGCAGGCTAATGCCGACGCTGGATTTCTCTCCATTCTTCATCCATTTCTGTCCATCCCTAATGGCGCAAATTGCCTCTGCTGTCGATCGCCTCCCATATAAACTACTTAAAATTAACACTTTTAATCTACATTTAATCAACACAAACTGTGATCCCGATACTTATCTGCTCCCGGAAAGCTTTGTGAGCTGATCACACTTTCCCTAACTCGAGGTCCAATGATCATGTAACCTAACTCGTATCTTCCTGCATTAATATTGTTGATGTTCTTACCAGCTAAGGTGGGTTTAGGACGGACACTACACAACAGTATAACGATACATTGTCTCTTCTAGCGACGCAAAACGCCACATCCGACCCTAAAATATGCCCCATTTCAATTTAACATACTTCCTTCCTCCTTTCATGACGTCCAGTATATATATCCGATCCCTTCCTCGCTTGCCTAACGTTCTTCCAATTATCACAGTATTTAACAGCATTTTGCCATTCAAAACGCTCTGCATCTTTACTGCCTCTTCTGGGTTTCTCCCAGAAATCCCCTCTCCTCCCCCACCATGCCTAGCACTTCCTCCAGTACGATTCCAAGACACTCCTTCAAATTTTTGTAATATTGAATGTGAATCGTTTCTTTCAGTGGCCAATGCACTCTGGAACAACATGCTGGAGCCAACTGGGAACAAGTCAACGCCAGTGGAACACAACTTGCTGAGTACGTTCCACTGTCCTACCAAAGAGGCTCCATACTTCTTCACGAGGAAAAATTCGCTCAACTTCCTTCGAAGCGGTCATCAGTGATAAAAAAATATCCACGTTCGTGGAAGCCTTAAAGTACAAATAACTGTATGATAAGAGGACGTCGGGCAATAATCACGTCTTCCGACCATTAACTTAAACGTATTCGTTACTTTCAAATTCATATATTTAGTACAGTGTACGACAAGAAAGGTGAAAGAAAACATGTGGAACTGAAGCATGACCTGTTGTTAGTGCAAGGTGACAAGTTATTTATGCGGTACAGTGCTTTATAAGTGCTAATCTGCTTGGAAGACAACGACGCTGAAATAATTTCCAGGGTCCATCCAAAATCCCCTCCCCCCTCTATCTCTTTCACTTGGTAGATTGTTCTTAAAGCTAAATTGCGACAGCCAGCGTAGAGGGACAATTTCAGTATTGGGCAAACATTACCAACGTTTCGCAGAATAAGCTAATGTATCACGTCAGGCGATTGGTGCCTAGCTAACTGCTTCCACACGCATTCACTTGCCGTTCACTCAAAGCTCAGGGTTGAGCTCTGACTTCAGCAGTAAACCCTAAGGACACAGCTGAGAATCCCACTTCGGGTTCGTGCTAAGAAATTTAGCCTTGAGAAATATTAGGGAAATTATGAGTGTGTATTTGGTCATTTTTACTCATTTCACATTCCGTTCAAACTCCACGAATATTCTATAGTTGCGTTTTAAACTGGTTCAAAGAAATTATGGTTAATGATAGTCATCGTAATTGAATTTAACTACTAAGTTAATTAGTGGTTAATTTAACTACTTAAAAAGAGAACACGAACAGGCCAATCGCGAACATCATTATACGAGAAAAATAACACTTGCATTTGCATGCCAAGTTAAAAGTTGCGTGAGAAGGGCTATTTACATTACAAAAATGCCTAGCTTTTTGATGCCTAGTTTCCATTCCTGTTGAGCAAATTTAGCCACATTACTATTTCCATGAATTCTTGAACGAAATCGATCTGAGAGTGGTCGAAAGTGAGCAGTTCCATAATATTCGCCAACATTATCATAAAAATTGCAGTTGTATTCGCCAATCTTCAAGTCAAAAATTACATCAAAAGGATTATTTACCTTATAAAAATATCTACCTTTTAGTATGAGAAATTCGACAAGTGGAAACGCTGAGTTATGGGATTTTATTCGCATTTTCAACTCCTACAGTGATTTTTTCTTAAGGGTAACCTTTTAGCAAGAAGTACGATTTCCCATTTCGGTGACATTTTCAAAATCAAAAACAGAACTGAAATAAATGAACATACTTTTCGCAACGTTTTCTCAGCTTGGTTTAACAATAATAATTCAAGAAAAGATAGATCCCCATGTACTATGAGGCAGTGTTTTCATGTGGATTTATGTAATGCACTTTCGAAGGAACGTTTCTACCAAGCGATCCAATGTAAATACCCATTCCTTCCATTTCTATTTTTGAATTTGTGCATATAATTTTATCTAGAATACGTGGGCATATTGATTTGAGTGGGGAAGACGCTTATCGTAACAACGAGCGGTAAATCGTTCTCAATATTTTTCGACCATCTCAACTATGCCTCTCCGGTATCCCGGCATCGAGCAGTGATGGGGGGGGGTCAAGGTCAAGCCGACCCGTGTATGGGCTCTCGCATCTTAAATCCTGTGCGAAAATTGAGTTTTATATCAATTTAAGCAATTGAAATGAACTATAAAGTTGCGCGACCCAAAAAATGGAGCTATAATCGAAGAGCTGCAGATGACTTTAAGATGTATATCGTATTTTAAGATATCGCCATTACATAAATGTATATATTTTGCCAATAAAAACGTGAAAAAATTAAATGCGTATGCCTCCATTTCTATTACTTCCTCTTGTCTAATTGATCTTCATTACGGCGATTATAAATGCCTAAGGTACCATTTTGGTAGTTAGAAAGAAGTAATATAAATAAAATTTAGAATGAACTGCAAAACCTCCAATTAAGCATATGTTTTTCAGTGACTATATCTTGACTCGTGGTTTATAATATTATATATGACCTAAAAAGGTCATGAACTTGAAAAATATTGAAAATATGACGGACTAAATTTGACCAACTAGCGATTTTTTCTGCGATATTTTATGATTTTTCTTTTCACTAATTGAAAAATTTGATTGACGACCCAAAAAATAAATGCTTATGATCGCTGCCCTTTATTTTTCATTGTGGATTGCTGGTTGCTGCCATTATTCTAAACATCCTCAAGACATCATACACACAGGTGTTCGTAGTAAAAGTGTTTAGATCATGTTAAGTGAGTGCATGCATATAATTATATTTAGTTGTTCATATAGAGTAAACAAGCGTTAAACTCATAGTCAATTATCTTTTTATATGATAAATTGGTTCAGAGATAAAATGTCTCCTTTCAGAAAAGTATCTTGGTACCCTATTAGAGCAGTAGTTTCCATTAATATGTTAACCTTGCCGAAAGATAAAACCTTTGAAATACAAATCCAAGCAATGGGTGTAAAGCAACTACCAAGAATAAGTTATATTTAAAAATTATTAGTTTCATACTACATACAGTATGAATCAATGGCCTTTTATAATAGTGATCAAATCAAAGAGATGGGGGTAAACGGTGTATGTGAATATTCACATAGAAATCAGTGCAAACATTCAATTTCATGAAACATGAGGGCCATCAATGCCCATTTAACCAACTTAAATAATTAAACAAAAAATGATCATGTAAAGGCTTAGAGCTAGAATTTTATAGGATAACATGGTAGAAAAATCAATGCAGAAAGACAATATTTGTTTTTTAGTGATAAACAGTAAACACATATGTTTTTGGATTTAAAAATGGTATAATTTCAATTACTGTAGGCTAATGCCACTTGATACAAATCTATCTCACTGTTTACATCTTTTAGTCTTAAAATTTTGGGACTTCATCACGATAGTTTCATTAATAGTCCACAAGTCAAATCCTGATATAGCCAGGACACTAACATTAAATTAAGCTGAGGCATTAGATTCCCTCTGCCTGAATCAAACTTTCTTATGAATATGAGAAAGTTTGATTTGGGACAACAGTAAAAGACACCTATCCAGAATTTGTAAAATGAAAATGTACTTGGATGGACAGTAATATTATTTTAAAATTAAACTGGGTCTAAACCCTGAAAAGGAAAAAATCTATATTACTACCATTGGGTATCAAAATTGTGAATTTTTGAACTTGAATTATATTCTCCCTATTAAACTACAAATTACTTCACCAGTATTAAATTGAACATTTTCCACAGTAATTTACAGAGTAGGGTCCTTAATTATTATAGAAATTGGGTGGATGTTATTTTGGTAAAATGTAAAAAAATTGAGTTCCTAGTTGAAATTTCATGGATTAAGGTCAAAACATGATGAAAATTTGAGAATTTCCACATAGAAATGAAGAGTAACTTGTGACCGTTTTGACCAAATTTCCACTTCAATTTCCATATGATGTCCCCATGAATTTTACCAAATGTTCTCGATTGGCCCAATTTGGTCTACAAAAAGATCTGAAGCATGACAGGAACAAATTTATATTAACTAAAGGAATGGCAAAGGGAATGAAATTATGTATGGGAACAGACTGTGAGTAAATGATGTTTATGGGGTTTTCCAGAAGGAGGAAAGCAAGTTAAAAATAAAAATAGAATGGAAAAAACTGAAGCAAGTGGAGCAGATTACCTATCTTACACCATTTTGAGCCAAGATGGCGGTAGCAGTAGGGAATAAATATGAAAAAGAATTTCACTACACAAAGAAACCTTCACGAGGAGGGATTAAATCACAAGGACCTTGAATAAGCATTAAAAGAAAATGTTCATTAAACCCTTGATATGTAGCTTGGCTGTGTATGGCATGGAAACATGGTCATTGAAGTAAGGTAACAGGCATAGATTGAAAGCATTTGAAATGCAGATGTGGAGAAGGATGGCAAAGATGAAATGGAGAGAAAGATAAACAAACGATGAAGGGTCAGTCATGGTCTGGGAGGAAAGAGAATTGTTGGGAGGAATGCAAACAAAGTAGAAAAGTTAGATGCAGAGAATTTTAACTGGCCATGGGATATTGAAGACTGTGATAGAGGAGAGAACAGTGGGCAAATGAGGAAGGGGTAGAACTAGGATAAGCATGTCAGATGGAATGAAGGCATCATTAATTATTAATATTAATCAATAATTAATATTAATCAATAATTAATATTAATCAATTTCTGGTTTACAGAGAGCGCAAAATAATTATCTATAAACTAATTAGCAGACTAAAAAAGCTTGATGAAAATGAAATATTAACTCCATAGTTTCAGCCACAACTTTGTGGAAGTTCATTTATGAAATATCAAGAGAATTATTCATGAAAATGTACAAATAATGCTAAAACTTGATGTTGAGAGACTTTTATACTACTAACAATGGCAGTAAGGTAGCTTACCTTTTAAAATTTGGCATTCAATGATCTATCAAACCATTTCTAAAGTATTTTTCTTCCCTTGCTAATCAGCCCACTATGACGAGGGAAGAGGGGGACAGGTTTCCATGGTCATTTCACTGTCTTTCCTGTTATTGACAAAATGAGATTGTTTTATCAATAATTGAAGTTCAATAGGTATTAAGATAAACCTTTTCTTACCAAGGAATAAACAAACTGACTTAGAAATATAAGAATGATTCATGAATGGAATGTGCTCAAATTTATAAATCTAAGTGTAATTGTTAGTTGACTGGCAATATCAAAGAAAATCCTTTAAAATATTTTATATTTTCTTCAAAATTTGAACTAAAAAATTGGCTTTCCAAGTTTTTCACTCAAGCAAATTGAATTTTGAATTTAATTTAATCCACTTAAAAGTGATAAGCAATAATATAGAATTAAACCTGAATTTATCCAAGTCTCAAATTATGTACATTAAACATCAGAGCATACACTATAAGTGGCACTTAACATGTTAAAAAAAGAATTGCATTGTAACAATTTTCAACAGGACTTTCTACAACATGCAGTGTGTAGGAGATGATTCTAGATGAGTTATTAAACCTTTGATCCTAGATGATAATTAAACAAATAATGGCAAATGTCAAAGAGATGAAACATATAGCCAAGAAGAGGTTAGTAAATGAAGGGATTTAAAGAAGAATTGAATCAAACTAATGTTACGACTGATAAAACATGATAATGATGTTGTTGCATAGAATCCTATATACTAACAGTCACTCTAGCCATCAACTAGGAGAGCTTAAGTAACAATATGTATAGAACATGTGAGAGCCAAATGAGAACCCTTCTGCAATCCAAACTTAATTTTTTACCCACTTGACCATTGCATTCCTGCTAACCACTGAATAGGAGAAGCAACAGAAACTAAAAATGAACCATATTTTTCAGCATGATTCACATTCTAATTGATTTGGGGATTATAAATGGGTCAAGAATTATGTCATGGCTCGATACGGGCAAAGAAATAATAAATACTGCCATTTGTGCCTCACCACTTTCTCTCACATGCCCAGGTACCATCTCAACACTTAATTTCATGACTTTAAATGACTTTTTGCATTTACATTCATTTTGAGTTCCATATTGGAATGTTTCAGGTGTTTTTTGAAGAGTGCATCAAGAAACTTGTCCTGCATAGCTAAAAATTTCACACCGAACATGAAGATTTAAAAAGTTTATAGAAGAGAAGAGTATGTGTTCATATTCCAACAAGCTCACAGGGTTACAATTTTTATTCATGTACATAAATAAAAATTTATAAAGTTCTATTATATCTATTTAAAGAGTAGCTTGGACATTGGAACATTATAGCAGTTTTATTTTTGATTTTACCTATCCTAAGTACCTATAATTTTTGTGTAGTATAGTTAATATTTCTTTAAAAACAGGAATTGTTTATAGTTTGCTTTTCTTGATAACATAAACCCAATCCACCTAGCAGTCTGTTTAATTGTAGAATCAATGTTTTCTGGGATGGGTCCCACAGTGTGACAGCATAAGCAAAGGCACTACACCAACCATACTTAGTCCATGCCTGCATCTGAGGATGTTATCAAGTTAATGGTTGGATATGGAGACACAATCATATGAGGTATGCCAAATTGAATGTTGGATGTATGTCACAAGACATTAATAGATTTTTAATATTTTTATAAAATGATAATAATTAATTGTTATAAATTCCATTAAAATAACTTGCTTGAAACTCAGATTCAAGGCTGTGACCAGATACTCCAATTTGATGCAAAGCACAACAGCACAGAAGACACAGCAGGGTACAGAAATAAGTAGAATAAGGAATTTGAATTTTAGGAGGATGCTGAGAGCATGAAAATTGGAAAATATAAAGTAGGAGCTGGAGAGAAGAAATATATAGATATTTTAGGGCTGTGCGGGATGAGATTGAAGAATAGGGAAGATTACTGATGTGATAGTTACATAATATTATATAGTAATATACAGTGCAGGAGAAGAGAGACAGGAAGGGGTGGATATAATATTGAACACAAAGGTAGGATGAAGCATAGTAACCATAGGTAAAGTGATTGATAGATTATTATTTGTAGAAGTAAAAGCTGAACCAATGAACTTGACCATTGGTCAAGTATGCATCCACCAAGCAATCAATTATAGATAGGAAGTAATTGACAGAGTATATGAACAGTAAGAGTATTCCTGGAGGGCAGCAATTGACTCAACTGGAGGATTGAAAAGAGATAGTAGTGAGATAGGAGACTATGTTACTACATTTTAGAAAGCAAGAATGACCATGGAAATAAAGCAACATAGTTCTGCAGGAGAAAGTGTTTAACCATGATGAAAACTTGATTCAAACACCATAACAGGCATTGGTATACAAGAAGAGGTGTTAAGGGGATTGTATTAAAATAAGGCTGTGAAAATACATAACATTCCTGCAGAACTACTTACAGTTCTAGAAAAATGTGGTAGGAAGAGTTTTTAAAGCATTTCTGTAGGAGGAATTTAGTTGGAAGATTTTGTAAGCTGAGGGTTACTTTCAGTCCCAACAAAAAGGGAAAGACAGCAGTATTTTAGGGCTATAAAACATTGTTTGATTTCACATGTGGCTAAAGGGGTAAATATTATCATCAATAAAAAATTGATAGAACAGAACATTAGAGTTACTTAAGGGGTGGCCAGTTTGGGTTCAGAAAGGGGAGAGGAATGCATATTTTTTTAGGTAATCTACCGGTTAAGGTAGGTTTTTGGATGGACCAAACTATCAAACAAACATTTTGTGACTCCCCACCTAGCAAACTAATCTATATCAGGTCCCTCTTCATCTCGGTGTACTTCTTTCCTCCCTTCATCTCGTCCAACATCCCTATCCTGTTCCTACCCTTACCTCGCTTGCCCAACATTCTTCCCTCTATTACCCTCTTCAACATTCCACTACCGCTCAATACGCCCTTCATCCATTTTTCCTGCCTCCATAGGATTTCTCTCAACAAACCCCTCACCTCCCCAACCATTTCTAGTACTTCCTCATTTGTTTTCCTTTCGGTCCATTTCACCTTTTCCATTCTTCTCCACACCCACATTTCAAAAGCCTCCAATCTACGTCTATCCTCCTGCTTCAGCGACCACGTTTCCGCGCCGTACATAGCTACGCTCCATATCAGAGTTTTTACGAGTCTTGTCTTAACATCCCTACTCAACGTCCCCGTCATCAACTCCCTCCTCCTTGAGAAAGCCTCCTTGCCTAGCGCAATTCTTCTCCTTACGTCCCTACCACTTTGACCGTGTTGGTCCAAAACACTTCCGAGATATGTAAACTGTTCTACCTGCTCTATTTTTTCCCCGCCTATTTTAATATTTAGCCTAGCCTTTTTCTTTCTGGAAAATCGCATAACCTTGGTTTTATTAATATTGATTCTCATCCCATATTTATCGCACTGAACCTCCAATTCACTCAACAATGCTTGCAACCCCTTGGCTGACTGAGCAACTAATGCTTGGTCATCAGCAAACCTAACCGATTTTACGAATTCCCCTCCGACTTTCATTCCTACCTCCAGTTCTTCCCATGCCTCTTTAATCATTTCCTCTACATATACGTTGAACAGTACCGGTGACAATGGGCAACCCTGCCTTACACCTCTTCCTAACACTGCCCATCCGGACTCTCCGTTCCCCACTCGCACCTGAGCAGTCTGAGACATGTACAGGTTGCGGATCAATCTCCTGTCCCTCCAATCCATTCCTATTTTCTGCAATACACGCATTAATTTTTCCCAATTCACTCTATCAAACGCTTTTTCAAAATCTACAAAACAGGCAAAAACGTCCTGATTGTATTCTATATTCCTCTCGACTAGTGATCTCATTACTGCAATGGCATCACGCGTACCTCTTCCTTTCCTGAACCCAAACTGATCATCCCCTAAGTAAGCATTTGCTTTACTCTCTATCCTTTGGTTGATGATCCTGAGAATAACTTTAGCTGCTTGGGATATCAAACTTATTGTTCTGTAATCCTCACATGACGAAGCCTTTGCCTTTTTTGGAATAGGAACTAACACCGATCTCACAAAATCTTCCGGCCAGATTCCTTCCTCATAGATACTACGAATCAGTCCATATATGGCCTTCTTCCCACTTTTCCCTAACCATTTCAACATTTCTACAGGAATATTGTCCACCCCCACAGCCTTATTTGCTTTCATCTCCTTTAATGCCCTTTCTATTTCCTCGTCGAGTATGCCTGGACCTAAGCTATCTTCTTCTACGTCATGTTGATTCTCTATGTCTAACCTTGTCGGCCTAAGTTCTTTACCATACAGTGTTTCTATATATTCCTTCCATCTCTCTTGGATTTTTCCTGGTTCAACTATTATCTTACCCCATTTATCTTTAACTGTTAGCACACATCTTGCCTTCTTACTTCCCGATAATAACTTAACCTTGCTGTATAGAGCACCAATTTCACCCTTCTTCTGTAAACTTTCCATATCCTCGCATTGCGTTTTCCACCATTCTTCTTTTGCTTTATTTGTGGCCCTTCTCAATTTATTGTTTAACTCTTTGTACTTCATTTTGCCTAACTCTGTGTTTACATTTTTCCATCTTCTTCTCTCATCCATCTTTGCAATCATCTCATCCGTTACCCATGGTTTCCTTATCCTTTTCCCGTTAACGGTTCCTATAGTGTCTTTAGCGGCTTCCAATATCCCTTTCTTGATACATACCCATTTTTCTTCGATAGTACTCAGTTCTTTACCGTCATCCATCATTTTCTCTACAGCCTCCTGATACTCCTTCCTCGTTAATTCATTTACTGCTTCTAAATTCCATTTCCTAACCCGCCGCCCTTGCCTTATCTTCTTGAAACGAACATTACATTTCATAACAACTAAATTGTGGTCAGAGTCCGCATCCGCTCCTGGGAAACTGTGCGAATTTATCACACTGTTCCTAAACCTGTGCCTAACCATAATATAATCTAACTGATACCTTTCTGAGTCACCTGGCATTTTCCATGTATACCTACGCCTTTTGTGGTGTCTAAACCATGTGTTAGTGATGACTAACCCCTGTCTCCTGCAGAATTCAATTGCTTTCTCCCCGCGTTCATTCCTCGTGCCTAACCCATAGTCCCCCACCTCACCACCATCTCTTCCTTCGCCTACCGTCGCATTCCAATCCCCCATCACTATCAAATGTTTCCCTGCAGGAACACTCGCGATGATATCCTCTAACTCATCATACATCCTATCGACTTCTTCCTCCTTGTGGTTGCTCGGTGGCATGTATACCTGAATAATGACCAAGTTCGTCGGCTCTGCTTTAATCTCTACGAGTAAAATTCTATCTGTCGCTTGCTCTATGTTGACTACGCTTCTTCCTACCCCTTTATTTAAAATTACGGCAACCCCTCGTTGGCTCTCGTCCCCGCCGCTGTATATCACTCTATAATTGTCACTCCAGTAATCCCCGCTATCCTTCCATCTCACCTCGCAGAGGCCTAAAACATCTATGTTACCTCTTTCCATCTCTCGCTTAATATTTTCTAATTTGCCTCTCCTCAACATTGTCCTGACGTTCCAGGTTCCTATTCTAACTACTTTCGTCTTCTTCTGCATCTTCTGTCCTGCTGCTGTTATTTCTCCCCCGCAAGGATTTCGTGGGATGACGACCGCGGAAGCCTTGCCTCCCCCGCTGCCGGGCACGACACACGGCCCCTTGGGCCGAGTCCCGCAGTTGCCAGGACTCAATTTCTGTTTTGCGTCCATCATATTTTCTTGGGAATGATAATTGAGGTGGTTTCCCGTTGCCTTCCTCAATAGTGTTTTTAACGTGACACCATCACTTAATGGCCGCCCCACTGGGGTCAGACGCCATTGCAGCCGCCTCACTGAGGAACAGACGCTGCGTGGACTACCTTTCGTCTGGCTCCTAACCTTCGACCTATCTGGCATGGGTGACCCTTCCAGGAGTAATTATTATTACTCCCGCCAGCACAGCTCTAGGGGTCATCGGAACACACAAGCCCTTCCACCACGACAAGGTGAATGCATATTAGCATATGCATAATAATAAATAGTGTATATGAATGTATAGCTGTCATTAGGACCCTAACATAAAGATATATTTAGTACAGTCAGGATGTATTTACTTGTTTTGCAGATTTCAAGGCACTGTTTGGAGTAAATTGGGTAAAATTAAAAATGTGTATACTATATGTATTAAAAATAATGGTAGTTGGAAGGATAGGTGACTTATCCACAACTTGAACACGTATCAGATTGCTCAGGTGTGTATGGGGGATGGTGAGTTGGGATTGACTGTGTTAAGAAGAGGATATGACATTGGTGTCCATTACCACCTGTGCTTTTCAATGTAAGTATATGTGGAGTATGTGGTTAAAGAGAAATGAAGGCATAAAAGTAGTGGAGATAAGATTATTAGTCAGTGGGGATTCATAAAATCAGTGATGTTTGTGGATGATCAAGCCTTAGCTAGTCAGTCAGTCATGGTTACAAGTATTGCTGAGGGTATTAGAAAATCAATTTAATAAGTATGGCTTGAGAAAAATGAAATCAAAACAAAAGTTACACAGTTTATGAGAAGGAAGGAATGTTTGTTAAATGATAAAATTGCAGGACAAAAACTATATCAGGTGGAACTATTTACCTAACTTGAAGCGTTTTGCACCAAAATGGACAAAGTAGTGGGGGCATTAGGAGAAGAATTGCTTTTGACCAAGAAGCTTTCACTTGAAGGAAGGAATTCATGACAGGGATGTTGAGTATGGATGTTAAAAAAAAATCTATAAGACCCCTCTGTAGAGGGTAGTTTTGTAAGGTTATGAAACTTAGTTCATGAAAGAGATGATAGCTTGGAGGTATTGGAAATGAGGATGTGGAAATTGATGTAAAAAAAGAAATGGACAGAAAGGGAAACAGTCAAAGAAGTGGTAGGCATGATGGGTGAAAATAGAGGATTCTTAGAATAAATCCAGAGGAGGCAGAAGAGATGGATGGAGAGCATTTTGGATGACAATAAATGTTGAAGACTTTGGAGAACGTTAGGCAAGAGAGATGGGGGTAGGCATAGAATAGGTAACAAATTAATCATAGTTCAGCCTACAAATTTTCCAAAATAGTAAACCTTAAATGATAGAATATAAAAAATAACAACAATAACCATATGCAAATGGCTCTGTCAAGCACTGACCATCAGAGAAGGACATAATAAGAACAATAAAAAAAACCATAAACACAATAATCAACCCGAAGATCGGTTTAGTAGGTGATGGTAGAGCTCACCCATGTACAAAGCCTGACGGCGTGTGAATATTCACACATCAGGGTAGGGGGGCCAGTTCCGGTTATTGTTTCCCAGGAAGATCTGGTACCCAAAAAATCAACTAGCTTGGGTGGAGCTGCAGGTGCCCAAAGTGCCTTGCCCGGGAATCGAACCCGGAACCCTCCCGTCATTAGTCCATCCATCGCTCTACCCACTAGACCACCACGACCCACCATAAGAACAATAAGTGTTTATATTAAACATTTGAGGCTGTGTCATCTAAGAACAAAAGCATTCGATAATACAATAAAAAATAACTAATTTTGCCATGGAAAAACACATTTATTACAAGATGTAATTAGTGCGTGAAATGAAATCCTAATTTCCCAATTTCCTTTATAAAGGCCACAAGAGAAATATTACCATAAAGGTAATTTGAATATGAGAAATAAGAAAATATATGAGAAAAATATTTTATGAACGATATAAAGGGTTATGGAGGATGAAATAAGGAATCATGGACCATAAAAACCATTCAAAACCAAAGAAGTGTGCCATTTAGCAAGCCAAAATTGTGAATTTACAATGAGACTCACCCCTACTCCTCTATGGATAAATATTATGTATTAATATTAAAAAAATAACATGGAACTCAGTGTATGGATTGCAAGTCTAACTTTGTTTAAAAAAATCAAGGACCTCAGACTGAAGACAATCAATCCTTTGTTGTGTTCTTTTATTTCTGAACCTATTTTATCCTCAATGTCTGTCTGCCTCACAATAAGTGAGGCAGACAGACATTGAGATATTGCCCTTACTTTTTGGATTTGAAGTAAACTCGATAATATGATGCAAGTGCCTAGGTGAGAAATCTCACTTCCTTAAACATGGCCAATCAAAATTTGAGTCAGATATATCTTCCTAGTTAATCACCTGATGTAAATTACAAATCAACTCTTACTGGGAGAAAATGTTGCCAAATTAATCCTCTTAGGAATTTCATTAAATCATTAGGATAATTTTACCATCTAATATTGAAGTTTTCCCAACCCTATAGACAAATCATGATGATGGTGCACAATAACTATTAATCTGAAAAGTTTATACAGCAAAATCTGTAAATAATAGATTACTTTGGATCAATCTGAATTGATTGCAAGTATAAGAGGGCAATAGGCTGTGGTTCTTATGAGTTTAAAATGAGTTCATTTCAAGCAAGGGGTGGACCCTTATACTGTAGTTCACCAACAATTAGAGCAACCAATGTATGGATGTTTTTAAATATATAAACAATATTGAAAATAATTATGGAACATTATAACTCAATTTTCAGGTTTTTCCATGTCAAAGAGGAAAAGACAATATTTTCACAAATAATATTTCAGCATCCTAGCAAAATATTTCCATGCATTCCTATTTCACTTATGAATATCACTCTCTCACACAGGCCAGAGTACTTAATATATAGACTGGTTTTGCTAGTTGAGGAAAACACTCCCCACATTTTACACCACATAGGGTGTAAATTACTCATATTCAAGGTCAGATTACTGTTTGATCTGTAGCTTACTCCATTTATGTTAGTAAGAGTATCCAAGGCATAAATAAAGTTTGAACCGGAAATCCATCAGTCCATTCCTGACCATTCAACCTACTAGGCTACCAATGCCTTTCATAAATTGGATATGACAGAGCAAAGACAGAGACTGGTATCTGTTGACCAGTCTACAATTGAGATGCATAGAAAAACTAATTCATAGAATAATGAACTAGAGAATCAGTCAACGGCTTTTATGGCTCAATAAGATGTAGTCATAAGGAAGTATTGCAAACATCTCTAGATTTTCATAGGAACTTATTTTCAGGTAACAGCCTGTACGATTAAAAGACGACATATAGCAACCCATCTGCTTTCACAAGCAATATACATGTAACTCTAGAATACAAAAAGGATATTTAGAACACACACAAAGAAATTATACAAACTAAATTTAAAGATCAGTAGCCATTTCTAACATGGCGAAAGTTGCATGAATAATTTTCGGATCTTAGGTATTAAAACCATGCTCAAATTTTTCATTTTCAAGTACTAGCACTGGTTGATTAAAACGATCATTAGAATATTTCCTGGGCCGTATCGCAGGCATAGGAATACATAATTCTGGTATCTGAGTCGAAAACATTGAAACAATGAAATCTATAACCTACGTGAAATAATTGTTAACAAAAGTAGGTATCAAGATCTAGCAGATATATACATACCAAGATATATTTTGGTTGTACAAATAGTATCGTCTATTACACAAAAATGTATCTGAATCCCAATGAAGCAAAATATTTTTCAAATTGAATCAATATACACTAAAATACACTTCTCAATCAATGTGTCATTCACGCGAGATTGGACAAAGGCATTTACGAAATACTTTTATCATTACGTACTAACATTTTGATGTACCTACCATATCAGTATTCCATTTAAACGAGTGCACATGTTGCGTAAGTCATTTCAAATAAAAAACTATTCTTGAATTTTCTTTATTTATTCTGAAATCTAGATGCTTAATTACAAAGAAAAGAGAGGGTCCCGTGTAATTTCCCTTAACAAGTGTTATTTGAAATCCACTTTTCCAAGTGTCTTGCGATTTTCGATTTTCTTTTATTTTCCCGTTGCCTAGCAACCAATCATAACAGAAACATGGTGAAGGGATGTGTGTTTTGAACCGCTGGTACAGAAGGGAGGTTATTCGTGATTGCTGTGACAATAAAAGAGAATGCTTAGATGTTAAAAAGTGCATTAATTTTGTTAATAAGGAACTGAGCAAAGCATTAGGATATGCCCACGCCTCAAAGAAAAAAGAGATCTGTAAGAATTGTCCCTGCATTTACGATACAAGCTTATCAGAAGAATGTTGTCGTTGAGGGACCTCCAAAGTTATCCCAAAAGCCACAAACTCCCAAGTACACAGCTTTCAGTAAATTCTATAAAAGAGGTGATTTTCCTATATCTCTGGAATTCGACACGTATGGACACAAAATTGCCTGGAAGGTATGTATGTTCATGCTCAATTATATTTTAGTTCCTAAATTAAATCCTTGTGGTTTTTTCGCCGTAATTGCTGTTTTAATTTCTAAATATTATTTGTCGTAACTTTGAGATGAGCGAATTTTGTTTCACGACTATAATTATATCGCCTTTTATTTAGGTGGAAATAGATAAACTTGACTACCATCATTATCTACCTTTGTTTTTTGATGGGTTACGTGAAACAGCCCATCCGTATCAATTCTTCGCGCGTCAAGGTATATACGATATGTTAGAACATGGAGGATCAAAAATTTTGCCAGTAATACCACAGTTGGTGATTCCAATAAAAAGTGTGTAAAATATACCTAATAATTCTGAGTTTATTGTTAATGTTCTATTAAAATATACTATTCATATTGAATTGTTAATTAATTGATTCCAATTTTTTTCTTGCAAAACAGATGCCTTAAACACAAGAAATCCAGAAATTATATGTACCACACTTAAAGTGATTCAGCACCTTGTAATGTCAGCTGATATGGTAGGAGTGGCATTAGTGCCTTATTATCGACAGATTCTTCCCATGTTTAATGTTTTCAAGAACAGAAACGGTAAGTGTCACTGTGGATACAAGTAAGATGTGATTTTATCATAAAATCTTGTACTTAACTTAATTTTTGTTTCTCTGCAGTCAATATCGGTGATGGTATAGATTATACGCAGCAAAGAAGAGAAAACGTAGGAGATTTAATAGATGAAACTCTCGAAATTCTCGAAAGATATGGAGGAGAGGATGCCTTTATAAACATAAAGTATATGGTTCCAACCTATGAATCATGTATGCTGAATTAATTTATTTTCTCTAACATAGTGTTTCACATTCATTCACCATGATCTAACAAATGATTTTAAGTGAAACATACTAAAATACCTGAATGTATAAATTTGGTTTTGTGTAATTATGGCCTGAATAAGTGTTTGACCCAAATATTGTTGTGTGCCTTTTGACTCTTTATTTTTTTTTAACTATAGTCATGTACACCCCTAAATTTTTAATGTTCTAAATGTTAGTGTGACACCATCATTTAACACTTCCTGTCTGTGAGATATTTGTGAAACGTTTGTGTTAGGACTGAATGAAACAGTTACATATTGTCTATGAAATGGAAATGATGTAACTTCACTTTGTAAATAAATTTCATTGAAAGACATAAAAGTGTGAAGTTAATTTTTGAACAACTGATTTGATGAAAAGAAATGATTATGGCTTCTTGTAAATTGTTCTCCGAGCTGTTAGCTATGTGGTCTCTCAAATTCAATTTGAGAAAATAATCCCACATATGGAAATTTACTTATTCCATTCTAGTTTTCTAAATATGATCATAAATGGCATTAAAACGAATGGTATAAATGCCCTAGACTTTAGTATTTGGTGGTCCAAATGGTGTTCTGAGGAAAAAAATTCCCTAAAAACTTGTTAAAAATCAAGGGCATTTATTTCATTCCTTGTTTCACAGCCTTAGTAATATTCTAAAATACTACACACATTTAAACAGTAATTTTCCATTCAATACTTAATGTGAAATTGTGCATAACAGAGTCAACTCCATTCAATAGAATTGATGCGGCAGGGAACAAGTAAAGGCGTTCAAATATATGACATTCCATCAAGTTGTAGAATAATTTTGTTACATGCAACATATACAAAAGTAATTTCAGTAATAATAATAAATTTTCTATTTTATTTTTCACTAGTTCATTTTATCTTAATAGAATGTGTCCCTATGCGAGCAACTGGTCCCATTGTAGAATATTTTGTTTGCTACATTAATAGTTAGAAAATGTCAGAGCCAGTGAAGAAGGTGAATTGGAGGTTCAGTGCGATAAATATGGGATGAGAATTAACATTAATAAAACAGAGAATATGCAATTTTCCAAAAAGAAAAAGGCTAAGCTAAATATTAAAATAGGCGGGGAAAAAATAGAGCAGGTAGAGCAGTTTACATATCTCGGAAGTGTTTTGGACCAATACGGTCAAAGTGGTAGGGACGTAAGGAGAAGAATTGCGCTAGGCAAGGAGGCTTTCTCAAGGAGGAGGGAGTTGATGACGGGGACGTTGAGTAGGGATGTTAAGACAAGACTCGTAAAAACTCTGATATGGAGCGTAGCTATGTACGGCACGGAAACGTGGTCACTGAAGCAGGAGGATAGACGTAGATTGGAGGCTTTTGAAATGTGGCTGTGGAGAAGGATGGAGACGGTGAAATGGACCGAAAGGAAACCAAATGAGGAAGTACTAGAGATGGTGGGTGAGGAGAGAGGTTTGTTGAGAGAAATCCTATGGAGGCAGGAAAAATGGATGAAAGGCGTATTGAGAGGTAGTGGAATGTTTAAGAAGGTAATAGAGGGGAGAATGTTGGGCAAGCGAGGAAAGGGTAGGAACAGGATAGGGATGTTGTACGGGATGAAGGGAGGAAAGAAGTACACCGAGATGAAGAGGGACCTGATATAGATTAGTTTGCTGGGTGAGGAGTCACAAAATGTTTATTTGATAGTTGTGTCCATCCAAAAACCTACCTTAAACGGTAGATTACCTAATAATAAAATGGTCAATATGATAAAGATTTCTTAAAATTTTAGGGTAATTTTCCCTACCTTGATCTCCTTGGGCCATGATTCACACATCATATACATAAAAAATAAATATTCAAAATCCTTCCTTATAAGCACCACAGTCTTGTGCTGAGCAAAGTAATACAGGGAGACGATGGTAGAACAAACATTTTGCCGTATAAAAAAACATGGCATACATTAAATAAAAATTAAAATTTTGGAATCTTAATTTTCTTTTCAATAAATTCTTAGGCAAACGCAAGTGGCATTGAGTGATAAGAATACACAAAAATGCCTCAGAGTAGAAAAAATCACTAGTTACACCCCTTAAGAAAGCAAACATTTTTTAAATTTTAAAATTATACTTTGGAATAGTCTACAAGTACAGTCTTCATGCTAATTATCTTATTTTTGATTGGCAAATCCTGAGTGGAGTTGCAACTTTATTCAGTTGCAGTTGTACCGAATTTTTTAAAGACCGTTTGGTTCACTGTTTACTGAGTGCACAATGAATGTTCCATAATACTTAGCCAGTTCAATACTTGGAGAATCAGATGTGAATATGAACAGTTTTATCAAAAACTGAATATTCATAGAATAATTACTAGCTGCCTGGGTAATGTAGTCAACTTTATGAATGGTTCACTGTTCATTTTATTTAGTTTTCATCCAATACTACAATGTTCAAGTTCTATTTGGAAGAATAGATTCTGTATCTGGTAAAATATTGCCAGTAATTCTTGAAAAAATTGTTTCATTTCTACAATATCACATGGCCAGACATTAAAAGCAGTTAGGACTGATGGGATGTATGGCATTAAGGGAGTATTTCATCTTTAAGCGTGAAATTTTGGTTTTGGTAGTATGATTCTACTGTACCTATATCTGAATATATCTCCAATTATGTGAGAATTGCCCATCTCATAGGAATTAAATTAAAATTTATAGCATCAAGATCAATGCTATTTTTTTCATAAATAGGAACCAAATTATTCTCAGAATTTTATAGGAGTCAGAAAAGTATTTCCATTATGTTTTGGCATGAATGTTTTCAGAATCCATCCCACTATATGGTTAGACCTTTTATACATATTTTTATTTTCACAAGTTGAGAGATGAATTTTGGATAAATTTTCCTGAATATTAAAAAGTACTGCTAATATATATTAATGAATGAATTAATTGTATCCCTAATTGAAAATAACTCACAAATTCTTGATTCCCACAATGAAAGTAAGTACTTAAAATTCCTATTGCAATTCCAAATGTTATTATTAGGTAATCTACCAGTTAAGGTAGGTTTTTAGATGGACACAACTATCAAATAAACATTTTGTAACTCCCCACCTAGCAAACTAATCTATATCAGGTCCCTCTTCATCTCTGTGTACTTCTTTCCTCCCTTCATCCCGTCCAACATCCCTATCCTGTTCCTGCCCTTACCTCGCTTGCCCAACATTCTCCCCTCTATTACCTTCTTCAACATTCCACTACCGCTCAATACGCCTTTCATCCATTTTTCCTGCCGCCATAGGATTTCTCTCAACAAACCCCTCTCCTCACCCACCATTTCTAGTACTTCCTCATTTGTTTTCCTTTCGGTCCGTTTCACCTCCATTCTTCTCCACACCCACATTTCAAAAGCCTCCAATCTACGTCTATCCTCCTGCTTCAGTGACCACGTTTCCGCGCCGTACATAGCTACGCTCCATATTAGAGTTTTTACGAGTCTTGTCTTAACATCCCTACTCAACGTCCCCGTCATAAACTCCCTCCTCCTTGAGAAAGCCTCTTTGCCTAGCGCAATTCTTCTCATTACTTCCCTATTACTTTGACCGCATTGGCCCAAAACACTTCCGAGATATGTAAACTGCTCTACCTGCTCTATTCTTTCCCCGCCTATTTTAATATTTAGCTTAGCCTTTTTCTTTCTGGAAAATCGCATAACCTTTGTTTTATTAATATTGATTCTCATCCCATATTTATCGCACTGAACCTCCAATTCACTCAGCAATGCTTGCAACCCCTTGGCTGACTGAGCAACCAATGCTTGGTCATCAGCAAACCTAACCCATTTTACCAATTCCCCTCCGACTTTCATTCCTACCTCCAGTAGGAATGATAGTCAATTCAATAAATTCCAAATGTATGTTATGATATTATTTTGCTGTAAATACTATCCCATTTTGCAAGTTCGTAGATATCTGCAGCTGAGGGAAACTGTGTAGCACACTTAAATCAATTTGAAACACGTTCCTATATGCCTTGAATTTATTTTGAGCGCATCAATTAACCGCCATTTCATCATTCTTATGAATCGAAAATGTAATCAAATAATTCTAGATTTGAAATTGATGGTTTGAGACTCTGCTATGTGAAAATTCACGATCACTGAATGGATAAACTTGGAATTTTTTCACACAAAAAATGTTTTTCTTAGAAAAAATACCATGCTTATTTATTCAGTAATTTGAGATTTATTCAAACCGTGGTTGTAACTCGAGTTTTAGACGCTCATTTTTCGACCACAATAAAAACTTTGATTCGATTTGGTGATAGAACTTTTTTTGTAATCCGGCATGCGAAAAATCTATTCTCTCCACAACATACGCGTTGATCCGGAAACTGACGCCATCGATCTGCAAGAAAATGTATATCAATCCATTCGGGCGATTCGCTAAAGATTTGAGCATCGTATCCAGACCCCCAACCAGGCATCCTGCCAAACATAAGGAATCGTGGCTCGTGTTAATCGGTACCAATTAATCTTAAAAAAGGAGTTGGTTGCCTCTTGTCGAATCGTGTGGCGGGACAATTTCCGACGGGGTATTCGATACGTTGGGTTCCGTCATCGAAATCGAATCGCGGGTGGGTTGGAAGGGGAGGCGGAGGGTGCACTGGTAGAGTCGCCAGGATGAAACGGATGGAGGATGGCAATAATTTTCAGCGACGTAACATCCTCTCGGAGTATTACTCCCTCCACCGCCCGTCTTGACGCGACCGAGTCGCTGATGAAGAAGAGCAGACGGCATCTCACAATCGCTCCCACGGCCGACGTCATGTGACGAAATCGCCCATGTGTGCTCTAGTGCGTTTGTGTCCCGCCGTTGATGAAGCACGAAGAGGATGGGATCCTTTCAATTGGTACGACCGCCCTACTGCCGAGAACGCCCTTCCCCATTCATTTGTCTGTGTCTGTGAGTCCTCACTTCCCGCCGAGGGGCTTCCCACGAGCATATAAACGTGGTTGGAAGGGTGAGAAATGCAAGCACGAGACTCCAAACCCTCGAGGCACATCCCCATTGCAACACTGCCAAACTATCTCGGGCAATGGAAGGCTCTTTCCTGGGCAGGCAGGCGATGAAAATCGACCAATTCACGGGCGCTGGCGTATATGGTCATAGCTGAGTTAATAACGTGTTACATAGCACTCATGTTGGATTGAGGTAGCCCTTCGGATAGGGTTGCCAGTGTTTCCCGTACTTGTCCTCTTTTAAGTGTCCCGGGGGGTTTCCGCAGTTTTCCATGCAGTGAAAATAATATATTTATGAACATGTGTGTACACAAGCAAATTGGAAATCGTCCTCTTATTTGGAGAATAGTCCTTCCTTTTTTTCAGAATTTCAATCACCTTTTTCTCAAGTGTAACTGAAAAGATCTGTTAATCATATTTCCGTGGATTTAAAGAGTTCAAACCATAGAAATTATGGGTAATTTTACCCCTAAGTGAATGTCTCCTGGAAATGAATCGTTACAGTGGAAGAACAGCTGTTCCATCTGAAGGTAAGTGTCTACCTGTCATAATTAAGGCCGCATTGTAAATACCGAGTTTTCCTATCCAAACTTCGACATCTCCTTTGAGTTGAATTCAAACTATCGATTACAAAGGAGCGGTCTAAGCAGAAGGCTATGAGATGCAATAGAAAAAGGAAGTCGCAGCGCGGATTGGGAGGTGACAGTGGGTAAAATTATCGAATAAATCGACGGATTAACTCTCGGACGAAGAGGAGCAGGAATAAGTAATAATTGTAAGTTTTCATACCTACTTATCTCGGGAACAGAAAGAAGGAATATAATTACCACACTAGGCTTTTTCCAAGCTGTTGCCTGAATTTTCTCCGAGTCGTACCGAGCAATATGACTCTTAGAGTACCTTTTCTTCGGCAAAATTTTGTACAAACATTCTTTCGAATAAGGTTAACAGGCCGCCGACTATACTTCTGGAACATAAATCTTACCTATAACCAATTTATTAGGATAGGTGGGTGATTAGTTCAGAGATCAGAAGGAATTACGGATATCTCGTAAGCATACGGATTTTTAAAATATTTTCAAAGGGTCGGCGACGTCAAGTGAATTTAGTCATTCCCTTTAAATTAATTTACTCCGATTATGGATATTGTTTCACATCAAAAAATTCTTCTCAGAAGTAAGCAATTGACTACAAAATATCGATGTCTCGAGTTAGGATTCGACGACACAATTTTCATCCAAATCAACCAGCCAACGCACTAGCCGTCCGCACAATTCGTGATCACGACCCTGTAATGACGTAGTGCAATTTGAACTATCCAAAAATAAAATACCCCCCAATGGAAATAACCATAGATTTCTCTAATGGTTGGTGACCTAATGGTAGGTTGAAGAATAGTATGCAGATTTAGATTTCCCCTGATGATTCACCGTTTCTTCTCCGTCACTCGAAAAGATTTCATTCCGTCCTCACTATTTCCTCAGACTCCACCTCCTTAATTCTCTCGTAATATCTATTGAAGTGGGACGAACTATGAACTTTTCTATACTAGGAGATGCTTATATATTGGGACGATAAAGTAACTCGGTGGTCTTTCACTATTCCTCGAAACTAATTCTGGTGGATTCCACTGCGTAGATAATATCAAAGGGGAATGTCTTGCCTTTCGTTTGCTTAAGTATCAGCCTTGGGATCAATATAAGAATATTATTCCTTTTTCATTTCATCTTCCATCTTAAAACTAGGGCAGGCTATCGGATGATTATTAAAAAATAATTTTGATTCATATTTTGAGACAAACTTAGCTGAAAATAAGCCGAGATATATTGTTTCTTGATGTTTTCAATCAATGCCGTTATATCTTTGAAATAATGTCTATGTCAATGCACTAACCTTACCCGCACCTATCAAATGAAATAAATCTTTGGGAAATGATTATGGTTTATATAAGGGCCACGCCAAAAGAATTCCATGTCCCTTAGCTGGCATAATTCGGAATTAAAGAAGATATTTTCTTCAGTGTCCAAAAGACAGTTTTAGTCAAAAGGGCCATTCAACATTGCATTCGCGAATTGGAAAAAACAAACAAGGATCAATGGGGAAAATTGAATCCTCTAAATAACATGCCTAAAGTTACTTTGTGGAAGTGATTTAATCAATATCAACAGGCGTTCATTTCAGAATTTTGTTAAACTCTGTAATACATAGTAATTTGCTTATATTATGCATATCGTTCCAGTCCGAATGTCTTATGCCCGAGCAATGGTTGAAATAAGGTAGAGGCCAATGAACATTGGCCCAATCCGTTTCTAAAATTAAACTTCCGGCGGAAGATACCTCGAGGTTCTTTGAGTTACTGTTAAATTTGGGTTGGAGAAGATCGACGGACCATTGGCCAAGAATGGACGCCTTGGGAAAACGACCACCGACGCCCACAAGCGTCTGACGGTCCTTTTGGCCATGACATCCTTCTGGGCCACCAGCAACGCCGCTGCTGAAACGAGTTCTAAGCCGCGTGGGATTTCTTCCGCCTTACCAAGGAAACAAAGAAACCGCCATGACCCCGGAAATTTAAAAGTTCGATCTCCAGCGGGGATGGCAAATTCGATTAAAAATATCCACGACAATAAAATCGAAATCGGGAATAAGTAATCATCCTCGTTATATTACGGAGCATGATCTCCGGACTCAGAGCATGTCCTCAGGTAAAATATCTTTTTACTTTTTCAAAGAGAAAATAATGTGACGAATTAAAGTCAATTATTAACATAAAAAACGTTTATTTTTTCCAATTAACTTTAATTTTTTCGAGGCAGAAAAGCTGTTAATGATCAAATAATTATGACAGTGTAAAAGGCACTCATGTTTCTAAACACATTATCGTAATAAGATACATGACATGGTAACTAACTATACGAGTATATAGAGATCGGCTACCGATTGGAAGATCCGGGTTCGATTTCCTGATTCGGCCTTCATGAGTCATTCAACAGGTTCCGAATGTTACTGGGAAATCACAGGTGACGAGAGGAAAGGAACTGAACCCCCTGCCCATATCCGTGAATTCCACACGCCGTATGGGGCTTTGTATTAGGTGAAGATTACAGCCCCCTACCCTGATGTGTGAATTTCACATGGCCTACGGCCTACGGGTTGACCTTAGTTCCAAGTGAAGCCAGCCGTCATGTCACCTTCCAAACCTATTTTCGGTTTCAACCAGTGGTTTTGGATTTGGCAAATGAATGGACCAGAAGAAATAAGCTTCAACAGAAATATAAGAATGAATTTGCACCCGTTAATAAAAAAGAAAAGCTGATAATGAATTTCTCAAAGAAATAATTTTTATAAGTTTGTTCAATGTTTCCAAAATCGTGTTCTGAACATATTTTATCCTGTTAGTTAACGATACTATTGATACTAAAGTATGGTTTTCGTTGAAAAAAAACTTTAAATTTCAACAATCTTCAAGTTCAATGTACTTTATATTTTATCTTTAGTGAGCCACAGAAGGGAGTACTCACGCGTTCTATTTTTTGAGGGCAAATCCAATATAAATATAAACGGCATCAGCTACAGTCTGTATAATATAAATACTTCCGTGCTGAACTTACAAGTATTTCTTCAAATGCCAGACGAAAAAGCAGGGCTAATGAATTTTAGAAGACTACGAGTCAAAACAATTTAGAGTGCATAGGTTAAGTTGGTTGTTCAATGGTGTCAAGAGTTTACTAGGTTGAAGTTTTATGCAGTAAGTGATGAGTCCTGATGCTACTAACGCTTATAAGTATATCATTTGGACATACAGGTAATGTTAAAAAATAAAAAAATTGGATATATTTTATGCAAATCTTGACTTTTCACGCAATATCAAGTTCATTGCGAAATGATTGTATTCAAATTTTCGGTCTTGAACTTGGCTCCAACGCTTTATTGTGAAATAACGAACGGTAGAAAAAGTAACCTTTTCATTCCGACCATCGCAAGTTATCCTACAAAAATAATGATGTATCATTCTTCCACACGTGAGAAAGTGCAACTAACAGTGACGCACATAAGAACATTTCCATGGAAAGTCCATTATCTGAGCCTAATGAAAATGACATTATTGCCCTGCGTATCGCAGGAATGAAAGGCAAATATTTTCAAATAACACAAGTCAGCCTATTTCATATATTTCGCGTCAATCAAGAGGTAGGTTTTTTGTGTCAAATACTCGGAAATATAAGTAACTGTTCAGGTTATTATCTGCATGCACAAACACTTCTTGCGTCATCTTTGTGAACAGTCAACTGTGGATGTGGACAGTCATGAAGCGTCCTTCGTACGATTATATAACATATAGTTTACTTCGGATGCTTAACAGATAAAAAATAAATAGTTATTTGCGGAATTAATAGTAATTTATGATAGACTTTTGCTGAGTAATCAAAATTCATGAAGAGAATAGAATGACTTTTCCCAATACGCTGAGTAGGGTAGCTGATATCTGATGTATCCATCTCATTCAAAGAAGCGACTAACATGCCAAGGGATTGAGATGCTACTTCTCATTTATCTTAGATTTTCTATTCATTCAAAGTATTCTACCTTGGAGGGGAGTTTTTTTGGGAGCGACACTAAAATTGAGTCTACGATTGAGTAGGGAAAGTTCTTCCGGTGAAAATTGTATGTCTGAGAGGTTTTTCACAAAAGGGTAGGAATAAACAATGCTGGGAGGGGATTTTGCTTTATCGGAAATCAAAGATGCCAATTTTTTGGAGAGGGCGAAGGATTTCATGTGATGTTTGTGTTAACTAACTAGGCGAACTTTTCCGTCGAATTCCATCCAAAGGTTAAATTCATGTTCATCCAAGACATTTTGTCAATTTAAGGTGGAGGTGGTATACTTGTAATTCGAGTTTCGCTCTCTTGGAGAAGAGGTAGTGAATCTCGGAATTCAAAATGGTCGTTTTAATTTTGAAGTCGTGACGAGAAAATTGATTCTTTCCAAAGGTGGTTGCTGAGATGAATTTGGGAAGGACCCCGAGCTTTTTGCAGTTTCTGAGAAAGTGTATGTCCAGGGAAATTTGAAAGAGATTTGTCTTAAGTCGGAAATATCTGTTACGTTCAGATGACATGGAGGCCATGATACAATTTAAATATACAATGAACGTAGCTTCGGTCGTGAATCAATGTAAACAAAAAATACCGTGACCGTAAACAAGTTTACCGTCCCGGTATTTTTTGTCGACACGTATTCTACCTACTTAAAGGTAGTTTTCGGACGGTACCTACCGGCAATCAGTCAACACTTCCAAGCATTGTTTCGATTTCTCTCCCCAAGATTACTTCTTTTTTTCATTTCTTCGTATCTACTGCCTGCAAATTTATTTTCTTTCATGCCTTCATGCTGTCCAAAAAGGTGTACACTCTTCCTTCCTTACGAACCATTTTCCTTTCCATCGCGGCCTTCAACATATCCTGCGTCCACTTTCTCTGCCAGTTTCACATTTTCCCAAGCAACTTCCTCTTCTTCCTCACCCGATTTAAAACCTCTTCATTTTTTTTCTTTGTCCAAAAAATGTTGTTCATTCCCCACTACATCTCAATAACCTCTACCATCTACGTTCGAACTCTCATCTCAGACCAGGTCTCTCATCCAAAAATCACTAACCTTAAGATCTTCAATTTCAACCCGACTTCAAGTTTCCAAAACGGTGTCCTCGCAGAAATGAGAATACATTTTCGCTTTGGAGATATTTTGGGCATATTCTCAATGAAAAACCCATTGTAACTTCATCAATCCCATGAACATATTCATATTATAATCGCATAAAATGAAACTCCACCCTGACTCACAACAGGACCGAAGTAATGTGACATTTTAAAGAAGTATCAATGAAAATCAATGACAAAGGAAGTAATAAATTAAGACGTGAAAGAGTTCACGTTTTTCAGCTGTGCCTATATTCAAGATAAATGAGCGTAGTAGTGAGGACACAAGGAGAAGAAGTGAGTTAGCTAAAGAAGCATCAACTAAAAGAAGAGAATTATTGGCGGGTACGATAAGTTCAACAGTGAAGAAAATAATAGTGAATTCTTTAAATAAGGAGCGTAGCGCTGTATGGATCTAAAACCAAATTTTTGAGGTAAGACGATGAGCTCAGATTTGGTTATGCTCCGAGTATTGGTTATGTAGAAGAATGGAGAAAGTAAACAGGGCAGAGAGGAAATGTGTTAACGTTTTGTTTTAAATATGGTGGGTGAAGAAACGATGTTGTTCGGTATACTTCAAAACAATTTGGACAGGCAGTGATTGAAGCGAGAATGTTCGGTGACTGGAGAGAGAAATGCGGAGAATAAGCCTTTTATACAGCATCAAGGCAGGTAGAATGCATGTAAACTACAGATAGGAAATGATAAGGAACAAACAACAGGAAGTCCACCAGATTCTTAATACGCAGAGGTTTCTAGGGTACGTCTATATTTGAGAGCTAAATTGCATCAGAAGTGGAAATGTCGTTTATATTTCAAAGGATACTTAATTGTAACGGTCGCGCTAAATGTACTCTCAACCTATGAAAAGCAAGTGAGGTGTTTTGAACAGAGCTAATTGTATAATACATTTTTTGTAATCGCAATCACCAAGCAGTTCTGTCACGGAGAATGGTATATGAATCTAAGAACAAAGGCTAAATATGACTATCCCATTTAATCAATCCATGAAAGAATCATACGTTCTCTATTCGATACTCTAGTGTATGACTCTCGTTAAAAACCATTAGGTAGGGTTTTTATGAAACAAAAAATTACTCTATGACGGCATGCATGGCATCGGTTTGAGAAACAAGAGGTACATTCCTATATCCCTTCACTAATTGTATCTACAGTTACTGTAAAAAAAGAGTTTTTTTACTTTGATGACTTATGGCGTTAAAAGCATTGCTGAGCGAAATCAGTGTGGTAGATATAGGATGTAAATCAATGCATTCAAATAAAGGTTATGAGGTTTTTGAGAAATATGAAGAAACATGGGTTAAATGTCAAAATTGGATGGTAAAAGAAAAGGGAGGAGCTGGTGGAACAATTAACGTATCTTAGAGGTGTTCTGGACGAAGTTGGCCAAAGTAGTAGATCATAGAAAAATTTTGCATTCTGCGTAGTTATGTACAGAGCGATTGGAGATTGGACACTTTAGAGAAGTGAAAAAATGGATGGAAAAGGTGAAATGGACGGGAAAGGAAAAAAAAGGAAGACGTACTAGGCATGATGAGAGGCTATAAACCGTATGGGGAGAACCAGAAGAGGCAGGAAAGGTGGACGCAGATTATTTTAACTGGGGGTGTACAGGGTGTGTTCCGAAAGTTATGCAATTATATTTAAAAAATGTAATTTATTGAACAGATTTGCACAAACACTTAAAATTCTTCAAAGTACTGCTCTTGGACCTGTACACATTTTCAGCGACTCTGCCATGACCGGTACGCGTCCTGGAAGGCGTCTTCGGAGACCTCTCGCAAGGTCTTCGTCACGACCACAGAATTAAGGGGTGATAAGTTTGTGCCCATTGAAAACTTATATTAAACGGTAGACTACCGTAATAATAAAATTCTCTGACAAGAAAGCAGCCTATTTCAGGGTCGCAACTAGAATTCGTGCCAACCGAGTCATGACCTTCTAACCATTAAGTATAAAGTGCATGCACTGTAGTGAAGTGAGAATTATTATAAGTGCTAAGAGCAACATTCAGGATTTAATATATCTCAGTTTGACAATCATGGGGACAAGATAATATAGACGAATACCTGGGTTTGGATGATACGTGACAATATAATCATTTTTTCAACGGAATGTTAGATGTTTCAAGATATAAAAAAATTATGAGAGTTTATAAAGTCTAGGCACATTTAAATGTGTGAATTTAAGATTTTAATGCATAGTAAGTTACACTTTCTTCTGATATGAGAAGTGTAAATGCGATTATTTGAAAAAAATTTACATTCTGAAGTATATTACCTCCTAAGGCGCGTATAATTCGTAAAGAAAATATCATTCTGGCAAAAAATTAGCAATGCCGCATTTTTAATATGAGTTTGTTATATGGTTGAACTTGTGTAAGCAATGGAGAGGAACACAAAAATAAAATTTGATTTAAGTGTCTTTTTGTTATTCCTTCTAATCGTAACTTGGTAGGTCTAATTTTATCAAATCATTAATTTCATTTTTTCTAACTTGGAGTCAATTTTATTCGAAATTTAGCGATTTTAAGAAATTATTTAACACTCTAATACCTGAAAGAGTCTTTTTAACCCCTTGCGGCAGTTTAATTTTTTTCACACCATAACATTTACGTTTAGAAAAATATTCTCCCATGACTTTCAGGTAAAACAAAAATGCGAAGTGGAGAATTAGATAGAAAACTTTAAGGTCAACATTTTCAACTTAAACGCCCGAGGGTTTCATTTTGACTCCTGGCATGCGTTTAAACATGATTCCTGATCTCGTGCAAGTTTTCCGGTGAGGTTCTTTGGTCGTAACGTAGACCTTTCAGAACATTTTGTGAGTTTGCGAATTTTTCCATTCTCCTCCGGTGCGCAATTAGACTCACTGGATCCGTAGCCGATTCAACAAGCTCATGAGGGGAGCCCTTGTGTCGCAACTTGACCTAGCTCGGTAAAATCGTCACCCGAACATTCTGTGACATATTTTTAAGGTGCTGTGGACCTCAGCTGTCCGCAAAAATTCTACCCCTACCCCGATTTTCCCCCTCCCTCACCTCACCCACCATGCTCCGCGTCCGTGAGCAATCACTGCATCTGCTCACGGCTGCTGCATCACGCTGCACCCGGCTGAACCGGAAGGTGACTCATTGGCGGGTGTCTCCTACAACCTGTCAGGGCGCAGGACACACCCGGTGCTCCCGCGTTCTGCTCTCAGTTGGTGCGAAGATGACATGCGGGGAAGGTTCGACGATGGAGCGTGTTATTCGCGAGATTCCTGAGAATGCACCCGAGTGCGGGGCATGACTTGGAGGGAAATCTCCACGTATCGGATCTCACACTTCAAACTATGAGAGCGACGCCAATGAACGCGATCATATTGGAGGAATATTATGGTGTTTTTTTATGTTATGGTTACGCTTGCAGCTCCGGTGGGTGTGAAGAAGAGTGGAAAAAATAATAATAAGGAAAGAATGGGGTGAAAGTAAAACAAATGAAGAATTGCTGTGAATAATAGAGGGAAAGGAGGAAGTTTTAGGGAGAAAATCAAATAGGGCAGTAAATATGGATGCTGAGGCTATTTGAGTGTTAATACAATGACAAGACTGTGTTAGAGTGATGGAAGATGAAAAAGCGAGGTAGGGGGAGAAAATAGATAAGCATTAAGAATAGAATGAATGGCTGGAGGTGAAAAGTATGTGGAGCTAAAGAAAGGTTTATTACTTAATGAGCTAAGCATATATATTTCATCTATATAAATACCCCGCCATCCACCGAAAAAGTGTGTGGCAGAGGGTCCTTGCACCCCCGGCCACACACATTTACCAACCTCATCCAGATGGGATTGGTAAGGAATAAGGGAGAATTAGGGAGAGGAAGGGAAAAACTCACCAAAAATCTCCAAAAAAACGTACAAATTTAAATACATGCGGATGAAAACTTATATACATTTTGGAAGTAATTAAGAAAATGGAAGACATTCACAGCTAGAGGAGTTGTTGTTATATTTGATATGGGTTTAAAGAATATTTTGGATCAACTTAGTTACGGCTTAGAAGAACATAATTATGTAAAGCTTGGATCCATCGAAACCCTACCTTCAGGAGATCGACTACTACTAATTATGGGTATTTTTATCATAATTTATTTCATCTCTAGCTTTTAACTTCAAAGTTAATAAGCTTGCATTTGGCAGAAAGGGTAAATATTGATTTTGGAGTAGCTATTGCAGTAAGTTTATGGTTTTTTCACGTATTTAAAAATACTCTAGGAAATATTTCTAGACTGATTTCCCTGTAAATATTGTACAGTAATACGTAAAATTGTATAAACTTAAATGTGAACATTTTTAAGTAATAAAAATTTGACAATTGTAACGGTGATTTTCTCTGTTCGCGATTCCTTTTTTCCATTCGCCAATCTCCTTGTCTCTTCGTAATCCCTTATGTACAGCTGTAACTTATTTGTCACTAACTTAGTAGTATTTTCTGTAACACATTATTATTGATCTCAGACGTGACCAAACAAAGCGTACAAACATACGGTCAAATATATAGTCAGCACTCGTATGGACTCAAATATTTTATTTAATACCTGATTACACTACTATTTCACTATTTACTCTTGTCCATTTTCTCCTTTCATTTTCATTTCCACATTTTGGCGCTTCCTACACACGAATGTCGAGGTTTTTCTTTTGTCAGCATGAAGAGAATTTAATTTCTCGATTTTCACTGAACGAATTAGGGGCATACATTGATGGTGGAACCATATAAATTCGTAAAATAAATTTTAAAACCTCTTTGCACTAGACGTTTCCTCCTTTAGACCAATGACTTATTTTTTTCTATTCTTGTCATTCGATACCAGTCCTCTTTCACATTCAATTAACCAAAAAATGGGTTATAACTATTACAAATTGAAGTTCACCTAGGAATTTGCCGCAGAGCAGGATAAAATAAAACATCATGAAAGGTTACGGGAGACAAAAGGGCAAGTGAATATCATCAAAAGAAATGTGATACCGCTGTTGCCGCTGGAAAACAATTGAAAAATCGGTAGGCTAGTGGAACGTATTTCGAGCACCAAACTAGAAAATGAGGGTTAGAAGTGCAACGGATGGCCGCAAAATTCATTATACGCCCACTTAAACCCCAAGAAAGGATTGTAGTGGAAAAGGGGTTTCCACCCAGGTGAGTCGAGCACCCTTCCTGTAAGGCCTCATACAATGATTTTCCCAAAATCCAGAAGATAGCAGATTTAATATTAAATTGAATAACTTATAAGTAAACATACGTACATTATTTTCAAAATATTTTTACTTATTTAAGGGTATGCTTTGAATGGTATTTCATCTACTTTCTCAGGCTTAGTCTCTCATAACTTCCTCTCTTTGCTCAGTCTTTTTAAAATCGTCGGCGTTAAGTCTTCCTCTGTGTCCAATGCATTTTCTTCGTTATTCGTCTGACTCACAGTTAAAAAACTTCCAATCTACATCAAACACCGGACCTCAAATAATATATACAATAACAGGCCATATTAAAGTTGCAACAAACTTTTGTTCATATTTTTACTGAGCGAATCCGTAGTAAATTCTCTTTTTGCAAATTTCTCTTTCCGTAACGCAATTATTCTCTATTTTCCTCACTATTACGTCATTCTTCTGATAAATTAATACCCAAATACATGAAATGTTTCCTTCATACCACTTAAATAACACAGCGAATAAACACTGTGATCATTTCTTAGTTATAGAAATCTCATTCTTTTGTACATTTTCGTATTGAAACAAAAACAGAAAACATCATCCTAGAAAATTCAACAACTAATTAAACGAACCTTTATGTAGTTACAGGTAGCAAGAAAAAAATACGAGAGAATGCATTCATACCATACATGTGGATTTTGTTTTGAATTTGGAAAGAGAAGACATAATTTAGTGCTAAACTTGTGAAATAAATTGCCTTAGATGGTCAAATATACGAGTAAACACGTGACTCGTCAGTGCTCTGGGAAGAGATCTGTGGCACGGACGCGTATCTGTAGTTGTTCCCGTGTAGTGATTTGTGAAGAAGGGAAAAATTGAGATTCAAGCTGTGATTAATACTTCGTAAAGAAAGATATGAAAGCAAAGGAAATTCATGCCGAATTTCAGGGCTATACTCCTTCATATTCAACTGTTTCCCAGTGGATAAAACGAGTTTAAGTTTGGTCGGGACAGCTTAGATGATGATCCGCGTAGTGGTCGGCCAAAATGTGGCACTACTCCAGAAATGTTTGCAAAAGTGCATAAAATGGTAATGAAGGATAGCCAACTAAAAGTGCGAGAAATCGTTGAAGTTATTGGGATGTTATCTGAATTGGTACATCACATTTTAGTAGTGAAATTGGGTATGAGGAAATTATCTGCTAGAATGGTGCTGCGACTTAAAATGGAAATTTCCAAACAATATTTGACCCATTTCAAGAGCAACCAACAAGATTTTCTGAACCGTGACCACAAATAAAACTTGGGTCAGAGACAAAACAGCAGTCAAAGCAGTGGGAACATGTTAATTTACCACCACCAAAGAAAGCAAAGGCAATACGGTCAGTCGGAAAGATGATGACTTCAACTTTTTGGGATGCGATAAGGATTCTGCTGATACATTATTTTCCCACTGGTCAAACAATTACTGGGAAATACCATGCTAAACTCCTGGACCAACTGTAGCAAAATTTACACGAAAAAAGGCCAGGTATGGCAAGCAAGAAATTTCTTTCATTAGGACAAAGTACGCTCGCACACAAGTGTCGTTTCCATGGCAAAAATACGTGAACTATGATGCGAAATGTGTACCAAACCCGCCTTATTTGACTGATTTGGCGTCATTAGATTTCCGTCTCTTCTCCAAGCTCAAAATTTGCCTTAGTGGTCGGACTTTTTCTTCAATCAAAGAACTAAGAACCGAAACAGACTGGTATTTTGCAGGTTCGAAGGAATCTGATTTTTAAGATGGGATAAAGACATTTGAACATCTCTGGATCAAGTGCATTAGTGTACAGAGAGACTACATTGAAAAATAAAAAATGTTTCACTGAGGTAAGTCGTTTGTTTCCATTCCATTTCGAGAACTTTTCTAATTACCCTCCTATTAAAAATATAGTACATTTAAATATAAAGAAACTCGCTAGTTCTAAATATGCGTAGTGCCAATAAAATGTATATTTTTGTATTGGAGGTTCAAGACAAAACATTTAGCACCTAATGACTAACCCTATGGATGAATTCATCAAACGTTAATGATAAAATAAATCTCAACCGAATATTGCCTTTTTGAAAATGATTATTTTCCTAAAATTACTTATGCTAACACTGATGCCAAATGATGAGGGTAAAAAATAAGAGAAACTTTACACTTCTACACGCTTAAGTGTGTTGAAGTTTCTCTTATTTTTTACCCTCATCATGAAGAAATTCCACAAAATTAAGCCTGAAACTGTTAACTGATACCAAAGTTTGAAAAAAATTAAATTTTCTCTTTGATGAGGCAAGAAAGAGATGATGATGAGATCATGATGTGATCCGCACATTGTCTTATTTTATTTTCCATCCCTCAAAAAAAAACAAATCATTTCAGCAAAGGGTTTTAACGTCATCAACATGAAAAAATTTCCATGAAGATAAACGATATTCTGAACGAAGGACGAACTTAAAGACAAATGAATAGCGACCATAGATAGACAGACCGATGTAATATTTACGGTCACTTCTTATCTCAAGGTTTTTGTTAATACGCAACATTTTTATGCACAATGGCGACCGTGTTATGACGTTTCATTGCACAGGTGTGATTGATTAGATGTGATCAGCAAACACGTTGATCAGATGTTCATATGGATGACGCGCAACATTGACCACGACCTCTAAAGGTAAGCAGACCTCTGTTGGCAGCGTGGCTTGCCGGCTACTCTCTCCGGTATCCGAGACACACCTCTCCGCTATGGCGAGTCTCCACTTTCCCCGCAGAATTAGATTTTTCCTTTCTACGGAAGAGTGCGCACCTCATCAGGCACTGCGGAGTGTTGTGAATCCCCGAGAGAGAGAACGTCGAGGACACTCGACGATTCCCGGATTAATCCAGTAGTCATCAATCCTCTAATTTCCTTGACGTTGCTCCCTCCTCACGATTCCATAATGTGTACATCATGTTGGTCTCTTTAACGATAAATCCTTCTTATTCCTTTTCTTTTAACTTCGCTGTTCCAGGAACGAACTTATCCTAAAAAATATGGCACCAGTCTATCACTTCGGTATTTTTCCCCAAGCGCCTCTAGTCATACGCATTTTGCAGAACTTCTTCGTTATTCATTCGATTTATATTATCTTCCCAAAGCAGAACATTTCCATAGGTTTCAAGCTGCCGCCGTTAGTGTGTCGTATCCGGAGACGGGTATGCCACCCAGTATGTCTTGATGGAGTGCTTACTAATTCAAAATTTCATATTTTGCAATGCGCGCAGATTTTCCCCAATTTTATTAGGTCTACTCTAAAGCTATGACACTCTGTCGGTGACCAGAGGAATACATTAAATATGTTCCAAGACTCTATTCCTTGATAATTCACGAAAATTCATTCCTTGAAAATTCACAAATTTTCAGATTATCTCATTGCAATGGACACAGACAATGATGACGTAATTGATTCCGAAAGTTTTTTGCATTATTACTCGGTAAAAAAACCCTAGAAAAGTTAACAAATTAATACAAAGAGTCGCGACAGTGTAACTATTACTCTCATTTTTTATCAGTAATAAAACATGCTAAAAAGCCGGAGAAGCTGTTAAAATATTAAAATTTCTTCTTCATGATTTTATTTGTTTTATTCGGACATTTTCTTGGCTTTTCACTGAACAAGAGGTCAAAAGGACTGAACATTCAAATGAATGGAATTACAAATTAAATTTCAATCTAGTAGTACATGACTTGAAAATTCATCGTCAAGTCAGAGGGATGGCACCAATGGTGCGTATTCGAGTTATTTTCAGTTTATGGCATCTAAGATGAACCATTTTTCAGTTAGATGAGGCTACTACCCGGTGTTTAGCATTCATTTGAATCGACAAAGTCGAGTGATCGTCAAAAAATTGGTTAAAATAGAATCTCGTGTGCTGATCAAACATTATTTTATGATAAACGAATCGTCTCAGAAGACGAGAGAGAAACTTGATGAGCATGATTGTGAATCTTTGTCTTCAATTTTAACGGTTTATAAGTGATTCCAATTTTTCGGAGTTGACATATGAACATGATTGACTCTGAACGTCCTGGGGTCCTATTTAGGTCACTACTGTAGAAATCAATGATAAAATCCATGGTATGACAGTGTGTTTAAAAAAATAAATATGCGTGAGACTGCTAATTCTTTAAAAAATTCAAATCAAGGGTTATATAATATTTTGCATTAAACTTTGGACATAAGAAAGCTATTTGGAAGATGCTTGCTGCGAATGCTCACAGTCGGCCAAAAACGAAATCTTATGACATGTTCAAAGGTCGGTTTGCATTTGTTTCAGCGAAATCCGCGGAAAATTAGGCACTGTTTCGGTACAGCGTGCGAAGGATGCATACACCAGTACGCACACCTGGAACGAAGAATAATGGGTCCATAGTAATGGGTTTCCAGCGGTGTGTTTAGACCAAAGAAGGCGAAGACCGTTCCTTCAACTAGGAAGGTTATGAAAACAGTTATTACTTTTGGATTCTCAAGTGATAATATTCAATTAATAATTTGGAAAATGGTCAAACTAATACAACTGCATAAAGTGCATCGCTATTATATCGTCTCCTGACGCATGCGCTCACGCCAATCAATGTGTTAATCTAATAAAATAATCGACCTTAGATAACTCTTAGAAGGCACCCAAGAGTAAAAGATTTTGAGTATTTGGTCACCGATGTAAAAAGTACTTTTCATTCAATAAATTTAGAAATTATTTTTTCTTAGAATTCATTTACAAAGCGCTAAAATAACTAATTCCATAACGTCCAATGATATAGCATATAAATGTCTAACTTTCTGACTCATATTCTATGAGCTCAACAAATTCACTTGGTAATACCTGTAGGTCTGACAAATATAAACGATATTAAATCAGTGATCGTGTCACCTTTCTAGAAAACAGAGATAAAATTGGGAAAGTTTAATAATTCAGAAAAGTAATGAAAAGTCCATATTTGGCGTGAGATATAAGTACCGATGTGACAAAGCGCCATAATTAGCAAACTATAGTACGAGTTCGATGGCAATAGGGATTGAATATTAATTCAATAAAAATTGCGGTAAAATCAATTGGATGGATTAATATTCCAAGGGATTGAATTTTTAGGAACGAATTGTTGCCCTTGTATAATAGGAATTTTGTCAAAAGGTTACGGTCAGTCGAATACCGTACCACCACACACTTCATAGAATGTCGTCCTATATCCGATCCGGTGACGTGGATATACATAAATAGTCATCAAAAGGCTTGACTGTACTCAAGTCCAATATAGAGCACAAAATGGAATTCGAGTCAAAAATTTGAAGACCCTTTGAGTTATATAGAGTATGATGAGACCGCGATTTCCTCGAAAAATTCAGTCAAAAAGAAAAGATAGGGAAAGAAGGAAAAGAATTTATAAAAAATATTGACCGGAGAAATAGAAATAAAAGCATTTATAGGTGTGGTACATGTGGAGGAAATAATAAGAACGACATTCAAAGGGCTTGAGAAAGGGATGTAAGTGGATGGGGAATTCATAAATTCAGATAGTTTTGTGTATGATAAAGCTTAATCTGGTCAGTTAGCCAAGGGATTTCAATTATTGCCGAGAGTATTACAGAGTCGGTGAGATAGATTTGACATGAGAATCGATGAGAAAAAACAAAGCCAACAAGGATCTCTAGAAGTGAAAAGATTAACGAAGCTAAACAACAAAAGGGGAGCATCAATTAAAGCAGATCGAATGGTTCACCAATATAGGGATTGTATTAGAAGTGGGTGGATTAAGCTCTAAGGATATTTATAGAAGAATTGCTTCGATTAGAAAAGCTTTTGAAAAGAGAATGAAGTTGATGACAGGGACCATAAGTAAAGACGTACAGAAAAGATTAGTGAAAATTTAAATACGAAAGTGTGAACGACTCAGGATAAACGTAGACTGAAGGCTTATGGACGTGACTGTGGAAGAGGATGGAAAACATGAAATGGACGGAAACAAAACAAAGGAAAAATTTTCAAGTAATGAGGGGGAGGAAAGAAGGTTGTTGGGAGTAATTTAAAGGCAGAGAAAAAGGGTGTAAAACATACAGGTATTGAGTGGAAACGGAATAGTGAAGACTGTGATTCAGGGGAGAATGGGCGTGAGGTAGATAGAGGAAAAGAATAGCCATGTGAGAGGGGCACGGAATACAAGAATATTGCGGAGTTAAATAGTGGTTTATTCTTTACTGGTTTTAGAGCATATTCAGGTACCAGTACGAACAAAGTATATGTATACATACCTTCGTGTATTTAGTGTTGCGTTAGGCTGGGCTATGAAATGCATCATTACTTAGATTGTGGATCCATCAAAGACCTAAGCTGATCGGTATATTACCATTAAGGATATTTATTACGCCACCGGTGGAAAATAATGTCGTTTTTTCGTTAATTAAGTAGGCAATGACCAACTTGAATTAGCTTTAGAAATTATTTGAAAAATGATACTTCATAATTCCTCTGACGTATCCGCTATTCCAGTTCTTTCTTCTCAACGATTATACAAACAGTAATTAAACGTAAACTTATTCAGAGTACTATTGGCACAGATAATCATACTGTACTTGATAATTTACAAATAAGACGGCAATCTGATACTCTACAAGGGGGACACGATTATAACAAATTTAGAGGGAAACAACACGACTAAATTTTTCTCAGAGACTAATGCTGTCATATATATCGCAACATTTATGAGCTGGAACTTAATCTGCTCTTACGGCTCTTCTCCTCGTTATGCAAGGTCAGACCAGAAGGCGACCTCCCGCATTTCGCCACTGATGTAATTTATAATCACCGCGTACTCCCCTCATCGTTAGCAACCTGTTCACTCTAATTACGGTGAGTTTAATGACTTCTATGAACAAACAAGAGGGATGAGCGAAAACTTTTACAACTGGCAGAGATCGACGATGCCAGTGTCGAACTACGAACCCCTATTCCCGAAATAAAGAAAATTCCGCACGACTTTGGTTTAGTACTAAATTAAAGTCGTGGAGACAAGTGTTTATTATTTTAAAATCAAGTAGGAAAAGATACCACCACGTGACACCAGATTTCGCTGAATTTATTTTGCCTTCACGGAGTGCGGCGATCGGATAAGGAATTAAAGAACCACTAAAGTCAAGTGAATGATGGCATGCTCCATTAGTATCTTCAATCGTTGCTCTCTATGCACTGAAAAATTCACCACCAAAATTCATCCTCGTATCGACATGGCCCCTGTCCATCGGTCATCCACGATTTTAATGAGGAATTACCTCCATGTAATTTCTCCACAGCGTCTGTTCCCTCTTCCTGTTCCCGCATTTCGCATTACGCCGTGGCACTTATGGGAGACCTTGGGAAATGTATATACGTATCTCCCTTTCAAGTGGCCGCGCTTAACACAGCCTCATCGGCTTATGAGGGGTGGGCAAGCATGACGTAGAGACGGATTATAAGCGCAATTTGTGGCAATTAATGAGTCGTAATTCCCCCTCATCACTTCCCTCCATCTAAACCGTGGCGCGGAGTCGACACACTTTTAATTAGTGCGCCTGTACTAATAAACGCCACTATACCTTGCAGCCTCGCGTAAAACTGGTAATTCCGGCGAACCTGGAGGCAGTGAATGTCTATTACAGAATGACTGAATGGTTAAAACACATCGAATTGTGTGATGATAACAATTGAGATTGATTGACGGCATCCATCGGTGGTTTTGCAAAAATATTTCTGAAATGACTGTGAGTATACTCGATGACGAAGGTAACGGAAAGATGGATGACGTCACGAAAGCAAAGTACGCGGTTTAACGAGGTAACTGCGTGTCTCAGACTTCATCTCAAAGGCAAGGCCACTTTTAAATTATAAAGAAAATTATTGGAACCCATCATCTCTAGCGGGGAGGCGACCCTCGACGCTGGGAGTAACAAGAGCTAAGTGCTTTCGGAATGCTATATTCACGAACTACGATCGCAAGTTCGAAGGACATTGAGAATGAAAGATTCCGCTACTATGGTTTCGCGATTTATATCAACGCTTATTAAGACTGCCTGCTGGTGTTTTTTTACTGCGGCTTAAGTAGAAACGTTTCTTAAACGATAGTGGAAGGTGACAACCATTGTAGCACAGCTATTTACATAATTTTTGTTTTTTTTACGATATTATTTCAAATATATCTTATTTGCTAAATGAATGCAAGGATAAAAATGAGTTCGAGGATAAAAATGAGCGATTTAGTATGCTTTACTACACTCCATGCAAATTTGCGTTAAAATGTTTGTGGATTTATTAAAAGATATGGATTAAAATTATTTTCTTCACTATGAGTTGCTTTAACGCTTTTAGGAGAGTAAGGCCACAAAACAGAATAAATTCAGTTTTCTTTCGTATGACAAGTGCTTTCTTCAAATTTTTTCATAAAAAATACATTTCCTACTTATCTCAAGGCCTGCTTTTCGAGCGGTTAATATAATTATCCTAAAACGGTCACCAAATTGATGTTAGTAAAATAGTATCCAAGTTTAACCACCTTTATCGTTCCGTGGAAGAGAGAGTTTTGTTGAAAGGGATAAAGGAAATTAATTTTTTTAACACATGTACTCCTTCGTCGCACATGCTTCGCGAATTTAAAAAATGAAGCAAGTCGCCTTGTTGACGCGTTACCTACTATTACATTTCTCGGAAAAAAATCCCTCAATTAAAGGTTGTCACGATTTAGTAAAGCTTGATGGAAATAACGCAGAAAATTTTACGCTTCGACTGTGAGACATGGGAAAATACCCGCCTCATACTTTTGCACGATTATTAAAGAACCCGGATCAAGGGGCGTAACTTTTAAGTTCCTTCAAACTGCGAGGAATAATTTCCAGGATCTTTCACTAGATCTCATGCGATTAAACAAACTCTCAGAAGGACAGACTCTTAGAAACGCCGAGTAACTTATGAGTTGATTCCTTTAACCTTTCCCAAGTAAATACGTGATTCACTACGTAGTTCGAACAATGCCCTGGCCACCGGAAATTCTTCAATAGTTTTAACGGATCGTGCGTGGGTACCTCATAGCGAGAATAAATCCTTGATTCGTATGAATAATCTTTATTTATTTTATAATATAATTCACTTAAAAAAAACGAATGAATCAAATTCTTTGGAATTTCAACAGATTATTCACCACTGATGGAAATGGAGGGTAGGATGTTGAAATAGCAATGCGGGAGGCGGAAAAGAAAAGGCATGCTGGACGGAATTAAGGATGAGTTATAGGGTTTAAGGATATTTTCTACTGTTATTCTGGGTTTAGGAGTAGAACAGCGTGTTGAACTCGGATGCATAGAAATCCTAGTCTAACCCAAGACAACTACTGATAGTTTTTCTAATTTGTCTAAGGTATAAGATATGTTTATAATTTGTCTAAGGTATGAACAGCCTAAGTGTTTGAAATTGGCTTTATTAACATCGTGGACTGTGGCGCGTCGCGCAAGACTACGAATGCCTGTGACATTGTATGTACGGTATTTCGTCATAACATCTTGTTCCTTTAAAGCCCCAAAATTTCAGAGTGTAAGATGACGTCTCGGTAGCTTAATTGGTTAAAGCACTCGGCCGGATATCGAGGGATCCGGGTTCGGTCCCGGTCAAGGCGAATGATTTTTACTCTCTGAAATGGTTGCATTATAACTACTGATAGTAGTTTACCGCTGGTTAAATTCTGACGCTTGTGACAAAATGTTTCCGAACCGTAGCGAAAAATTTTGGGGACAAAAATACTGGGGGCAATCTAGGTGATTGAATCGGGGTTGGGTGATTGCTGTGAAATGGCGACGCGACAAAGTTATCTATGATCTCGTGCTTTCCCGGTAAACTTCTCGAGTTTCTCGAGTTGTCGAAACCGGGACATTTTCTTCATTTCTTCCTCCTAAATTCCGATATGCGACTCGTCCACCGTCCGCAGGAATTGTACGTACACGGTCTGCAGGAGTTGAAATTCCGTCAGCTTAACCAGTTTACATACAAATTTGATCGGTGACTGCTGATAGGTCGGCCGTCGAGGTTCTTTCCCTGTGTTTCTTACTCATTGGTATGTTCTTTCTGGTCTTCAGAAAATTTCCCCACGTTCTGTTTATTTTGCAGCTTGTGTCTCTGTTGAAGTTGGTACGGTGTAGTGGCATTTGAATCGCTTCTTTTATTGACGGGAGCAATTTCACATTCATTTGTGCTTTTTTGGAGTAATTCAGGCCCAATTTAAAAGAAACTGCGGCAGATTCCGCGACAGTAACTTTAATCGTAGGCACCCGCTCTTGTGAATTAATTTGCAACAATTTCATAATACTCGTACACCATTGAATGCGTTAGGATGCCTCGGTAGCTTAATTAGCTTTAGCTTTAGTCTGGAGCACACTACCGGATATCGAAGGATCCGGGTTCGAATTTCGGTCATGGCAAATTATTTTACACTTTAAAATGTTTGCATTGCAACTTAAATTCCAACTTCGCCTCAACAGCTTAAACAATTTTTTTTTTTCAAATTTACATGCAAACTGGCTAAGTTTGACGAAGTGATCAATGGAAAGTTACTCGTACACTTGTTCATTACACATTTCCGTCACATATTTCGCAGTACTTTTTCTACCTAAAAGTAATGCTGAAGAGGTAGACAGATACTTCACCGGAATAGTGATTTCAACTGTAGCCATGGATACAAGCAATTAGGGGCGGCTGACTGTCTTAATGGCACATTTTGATTCCTGGATAACTGAAGACGATGTGCTAGTCGTCGCTAATCGGAAAGTCGGAGGATTTTTTGAAGAAGTGACCCACGGTTTCTACTTTCGCGTCTGCAATGCACTCGAAACATATCTAGCATGACTGTTCAAAGAAAACTCGCGCAGGGGCAACCAATTCGATTTACCAGAGTGCACGAGGGAATAAAAAAGGTAATTTAAAATGATTGTGAACAGCCGGCCGGAGTGAGGAAAAAATACACACATGCGTCGGCAACCACGTACGACAGGTCGAGCAAACGTTTCGCCAAATTTTGCCGAGACGCTAAAAACGTAGATATGATTACTTCTGGCAAGTCACTGCTCCATCATTTTTTACTGCTGACCCAAGGTTCACGGTACGGACGCGCTTGTCATCATTCCATGGACAAAAACCTCCTCAATTTATGACCAGAAAATTAGAAATTGTTTGCCTATGAAGAAACTCATAGAGGAGATGGGGGAGTAATTGGAACGCATTCAACACGGCATTTACACAAACGAATGAAATTCCACGGAAAAACCGCAAGGAGAGCATATTGCAAAATGCGAATCACCTTTTTTCGTCTGTGTTTTTCCTTCGATCAGTTGAGATTTCAAGCGATATCTTCAATCTGAAAAACAAATTGATGCGTCAGTGTCCGATTGATTACACACTGTGATCTGGAGTATGTTTTCAATGCAATAAGTAATGGGATATGTGCCTGGGGAATTCATTAAGTGCAATAATCAGCCCGAAGAGTTTCCCAGAAATTTCGTGAGCCTTAACATAATGGCACGAAATGGGTAGAGTTTGTTTTTTCCAAGGGACTCATTATTTGAATTAGAACCAGGGAGCCAGGAGTCTGCAAGTCGGTTCCTCCATCCACTTGGCTACCATGGCACGCCTTTGCTACACTACCTTCATTCCCAGTCTTACCTATGTGACATTGTGCTTCGTGAAAGAGACTTTGTGTTTTGAAGTTCCCTTTCAGTGTACTTTTGTTTAATGACTGATTTTACCTTAGTGATTATTTGGGACTTGTGTGCCACCTGACACTGTCTATCAGCATATGTGGATTTTCAATGATAATAATAATTCAAAACACTTGCTGTCACAGTGGCAATACAATGGTAAATATGAGAACATTTTCCAACAAAACAATTTTTTGCATCAAATTAAAATGATATGTTACAGTTTGACTTTTGAATTATATGTTAAATCAACTGTGTATGCGCAATGTATAATATGTTGCTAGGTAAGATAAATGCGTATTGCATGAAAATTTTGTAGGATTATTCGATGACAGGATTTGCCTTGTGTAAAATGCAATCAACTTCCCTTGAACAACTTTAGTGGATGTAATTAGGGTATATCTGAAATAAGTAAAATAATGAATTTGAATGAATGAGATGTCAACGCAATTAGCTTCATATCTTGTTTCCTTAGCTAAACGATAAAGGGCGATATTCTGAGTTAAATGATTTATTGCCAGCCAGAAAATTTTCAGAAGTAACGTTTTATCAGATAAGATTCCGACATAAAACTGAGCTGTATTATGCCATAGAAAGTGTGAATGTCTACACATTAAATTTGTCTAATGAATTCATGGATAATAACTCATGATTATTCCGTAATGCGCAAAAGAACATTAGCTATAGTTACAGCATATAGTTCAAATTGCTGATTCTTTATTTTAAGCTTATGACCAAAAGGTATTCGCATATGATCTCATTAAATCACAAACAAATTTCATTCTTATTAATTGAGCCATTTAAAATAATTTCTTTCGTGAAATGAAATCTTTTGCATGCATTTTTATCTCTTCTATCATGAAAACGCATTGGATAAAAGCAGAATGGATGCATTTTACTGATTTCCAGAATAAAGGCCATTGGCATGAGCTCTGTTGTGCAATGAGCGTGACACATATTTAGTACAATTAAAAGAAATTCATAAATACAAAGAAATTTTCTGTCAAAATTAAAAATAGCGATACCCTCTAGACATCACCCACTCGCCATTGTTGTATAAAAATGATGAGGGAAATTCTCAGTGGATATTGGTGTGAAGTTATATACTTACGCGAGAACAACAGCTATCCACTCTGAAGTTCAGTCAATAAATTAATTTTATCGTTGAACTGGCATTGGTAATTACGTGACCCAAGAAAATAGGGAAGTGCCATATATGTAAAGGCCTTATAAAAAATATCATGGTTGAATTACTTCCCTTCCAAAGCACGTACCTTGATATAATTTGTTGCCATACTGAGACATTTATTCATTTCAAGGTTTGCATGATAAAGTACAGTTTCCTAAGAGCAAAGTCGTGCTCTTAGGAAACACTGGGCATCTCTCGACTCTATCCCTCGAACACAAAGGCTATTGTTAGCTGCAGAGCTGATGTAACGATAGAATTTGAAACGCCTTCACGGAACTGGACCAATGAATTCAACCTTTAGCGCTTCCATATTTACGTGGACAGTGAGCGATAAGTCAAAACACAGTTTAAACGTACACACCAGAACACAAAAGTGGGTTTACCAAAGTGTGGGGGAATTATCAAGGGTAAACACGTCGTTATATATGTATTCCACAATCTTATTCAGCGCTAGAAGTCTAGACGTACCGTTCTACCCCACGCGGATGATCCTTTGAACGTTGTTCACGGAGTTACTGAAGAAGAGCTTCTTCATTCTGAGATAAAAATACCAAGTTGTGTTCGATTGACAAAAAAAATCTTAATGGATTTGTATGTAGATGATCTCTGACTTGGATTTTGGATACACTTTTTTCAAGAAGCAACAGGTTTTCAATAAACTCTTCTAGACATTCCAATATCACGATATTTAAGCCACAGTAAATGGGATTTAAAAAAAAATGCCTCGCACACTCGCTGAAGTTCACTAGATGTCTAGTCATTAATTTATACAACGAAAATTAACTAAGGTTTATCTTTTATTTTCAGTGGCTTAAGAACCTGAAGTGATTTCTATACCCATTATACACTTATTGAAAATATTATTTGCTGAAATCACTAGTTAAACTTTGGAACTGTGCCGTCTCTACGCGCTTTTTTACATAAGACTAGGTCTAAGTCTACGCTGGGTTTAATTTGTCTTCCCTCATCCATTCCATAGTGACTGTGCCTAGCTCACCCATATGTTCAATAGGTTATTCCCACTCTGAATGACAATTATGGAGCAATAATCAAGTTAGCAGTCTCTAATCATGATATATTATTAGTTACCATTTAGACGTACAGATTTATTAAGAAGTTATAATACTAATGCTCTAAACAATGGATCATAGCCATCACTATGGGATTAGAAAATACTTTTCCTTTTTTTGATATTCAGACCAAAGCTTAAATTATAAATATTATATTTTCATCAGGAAAGAGTTAGATTTTCTTAGATCTAGCTCTTACATAAGTATGATATCACAATTTGCTGCAGGTTGATGTTTTTTATCGATTATTATCAGAGTATATACTTGTCGAATAATCACTTTAATTTTTTCCTCATTCTAATAGTAATATCAATGAGAATCTGAACTTATGACGATTGATAAAATGAAGATATACTTAAAAGCGATATTTTTTTGTAGAATCTAAACTCCTTCTCATTCCATATTTCAACATTGATATAATGCTACGACCCCTGGAATAAGTCCTAGATTTTTATTTTACTGATTGAATATCATACTATATAATACGATAGAAAAATCTAAGTCGTTGTATTAGATGCTCGCTGCTTTAAGCTCCAAATAGAATTGCTGAATTTAATATAAATTTGTATATTCAATTTGATATAACCTCTAAATTGTTGAGGGGGAAATTTCCTTGTTTTCTCCGATATCCTTGGGGTTCGTGCATGCCATAGTCACGGCGGTGTCGAACCTGGAAGAAGTTATCCTTTTCCAGTTTGTTCGCTCTTTATTTATATCAGCATGCTTTGAAGCCCATGTTTCCGCGCGCTACTTTAATCACTTTCCGCGTCATATAAAACCACGGTCCAAATGAGCTTTAAAGAGCTTTTTCTTAACATCCTTGCTCAACGTTCCTATCTTCAATTCCTTCCTCCTTATGAAAGCTTCTTTTCCTAAAGCAATTGGACGAGCCCAGTGGCGGCGGGGCCAGCTCGTCATCGTCTGCCAATCCAAGGGTCGTGGCTTCGATCCCCGCCTGGGTGGGTTTTTTTTTCACCTAGGGCTTGGGTGTTTGTATTTTTGTCATTGTTGTCCGATGTAAAGGCCAAAAAGTGCTGTTTTCGGACTAAGAAGAATAAATATAAATATCTCCAGTTCTTCCCATGCTTCTTTAGTCATTACCTCCATATAAACGTTGAGAAGCACAAGTGATAATGAATAACCCTGCCTAGCACTGCCCATCTGGACTCTCTGTCCCTACTCGCACCTCAACGGTCTGAGAAATGTACATTTTGTGGAGTAGCCTCCTATCGCTCCATTAATATATTTATTAAATAATTTTGAATTAAAAGTTAATTTATTAAATTTCTAATATTTCTCACATGCATAATTTTATCTGTTCACATGCATGAATGGCCGAAAATTGCTGGATAATAATTAAATAAGCCTTAATACAGGTATGCATTCAAGGCTACATGTAGTTACTACAGGGCTGTTGAGTCTCTAATAATGTACGTGTCGTATATTTTTCCATTCATATGCCACCATTCCGTATTATATTCCACCATGTTGGTGGAATAAAAATGTTATCAATATTATTCTCCGTTGTAAATGGAACTTGAATCTTCATATGATGACGTCATCTGCTTCACCAAGCAGAATAGTTGGGAGCACGTGATCATGTTGGTCCAGGTAACTGATTGGGGAAAGAGCTCTCGGGATCATTTGAATATCAGAGACCTGTATCTCAACTCGGACGTTGACATTTAGTCTTCACCTCAAAGATTTTTGATGGGACTCTACAATGTAATTTGAACCATGGGTCATGGCTTTAAACTGAACTGATGCTACCTAAGGTGTGACCGCACTCTTGGCGAAAGGGGTGCAGTGAGCCCGTCGCGGAACTAGACTCTATCGGATACGTGAACTAACGTGAATTTGACGAAAATCATCGGGAATCAAAAAACAGATGATTTCATGAAACAAATGATGTGTATGTTCACTTCGGCCTTAAACTTTGATGGTTTTAAGGACCACGTATTGTCAGACTCATAAGCCCCATCTATTCACAACCGAGTTAACCGGTGTGCAATGCGCTCGTCTGTTGACGCAAAGCTCGCAGGTCGATTCCCTCCAACATGGGTGATGCATTTAGTCCCGAGTTTAGGCTACTGGAAATTTGACGAGCCAGTAGCACAACAACATCGACAACTAAAAAATTAGTGGTGCTTAATTTTAGTAGTCCAGACTTGTAGTGGAATCAATATAACAGTGAGTTATAAATATTAGAATACATAAGTAATATAATACGTGAGTAACAAATATTAGAATAAAGTATTTAAAGAGAGGCACTATTTCGCGTAGCTTACATCTCGTTGCTATACCACGTGGCGAAAAAGTAGCCAATATATGCGGCAATTCAAAATCTCCGAAATAAAATTTATGAAACCTGCATTGTAAATATTAACTGTATAAATTGGAAAAAAAATAAAATATTTCAACATTAAAGCTTTATTGATTGGGTTACAGTTTCTCCCTGTCGTATCAATGGCAGCAAACCTAACATCTACAAATAAACAAATTCAACATGGCGTGTTGTACGAAGAGTATTTTCATGTATGGTGTTCAAATTACTGCCTTTTTTTGCTAATGTCCCTTTCAGTTTACTATTATCTAGGATTATTATGAAACCTTGGAAAAAAATGTCACCGGACTTGTCCGTACAGCAGAAGAAAGGTAAAAAAAAATACGACGCCTAGTCACTTATAAATTCAAAATCGACGATCTCGAGCTATAGACTTTAACGTCACGTCACATTAACTCATGAGGCGAGGGAATCGATGACAAAAACGGAGGTGCAGGTTATTAACGACTGTTTTAACCTCATCCTCCACGATTACAGAAGTACAGAGTGCTTTCTCGCTCCAGCAAAAAACGTCAATGGTCGACTTGAGTGCAATGATGGGATTCTAAGCTGATAGAGAGTAAAAGCATGTGGGTTACTGATGACGATTACCTATTAAGTATATTGTACTTGTAAATGTTACATTAAGAAAAATGTGTCAATTAATTTTAAACCGCTCGTCGGCGTTAGAAAGTAATTAACTATTAAATTTAAGTAATCGTTAATTTTTTCATTTAAATCTCTCTCTCTCAGATGCTCTCAAAATCAGTTTTTGCATAACTATTACCTGCTCATTGAGGTTGAGCACTAACAATATAGAAGCTGGAGGCTTCAAAAACCCGCTATCACTAAAACCTTACTAACATAACTAGTAAAGCTGGGTATTAAGAGCATTATTGTAATAACATCTATACATGATCTATATTTATCATTCAACCCAAATTTATGATAAGCATTTAAGTGTGCTGAACTCTGTTAAGATAGCAACTTTATGTGCAAGTTCCGTTACAGTTCTAAGGTCACCAATTTTTTTCTTGGGATTGGGAGGAGATTAAGTTATTATTATTAATTGCGGTTAAGCTTAAAACGCACGAGCACTCATTACAAAAACAAGACAGAAATGGCCGTTCAGTAAGGTGCAGAGGGTTTGAATGACTATCGTTAGAGTGAGGAGGACGTGGAGTGTTCAAGAAGAGCGTTTAATTGTCCGTTTCGTCCGTAAACCACTTACGTGGTTTAACGGCCATTGAAAATCATCGCCAATGGAGTGAGACTTGCGGTTACGGTTATAAAAAAATGGTCACTCGTGGGCGCGACAGTTCAAAGAAAGCCGAACATCGTGTGGCAACGAATCCAAATTGTCTCGCCAGCGGACCAAACGGTTTTTCCAATGGGTGTAGAGAACCCCTGCAGAAGCGTCATTGGGGGCCATGGAATCTTGGTGACGAAGCTGTGGTAAATTTTTATTCCTAAAAGGAGACTGTTTGGTGGAATGACAAAAGTGTCAACTTTCTGGTGTTAAGAATTTTGCCAAAAAATAGTTAGTTCCTACGGCTTCAACGCAATTCACATAACCTTGTTTTTGTAATGAATAGTTTTACATCTTAACCTCTACATTTGACTTAATTTATCAGTAAGCAAAGATTTCTTTGCAAATCCGTATTTATCTTATATGTAAACCTCGGAGCAATATACCGTAGAAACGTTTTGATTATCAACAGTGCAATAAGCTCTTCTCTCATTGAACTCTTTACCTGGATTACCTTCTAAAAGTTTTTCAAATTAACTATAATCTACCGGTAAGGTTAACTAGTTAATTTAAAAAAAATAATCAATAATTGTAACTGATTCCTACTATGACTGAAAAATAAATATAACAAATACTTTTTTGTAGTATTCACCCAATCTCCACTCATGTGTCAGCGGTTTGAGTATTTCATAATTTTAAAATCCCTTGGGGGAGAGTATAATGCGAAAATCCCCAGCTCAATGGGGTTGAGCAAAGACTCTATTTCATCAAAACCATCTGATAAATCTATTTTCACGTGTGGGCACACATGCGGAGACGTCTGGAACAACACCGACGCCATACGCATACGAGCAATTTTACTGATGAACTTCTCAGAAGAATCCCTTTCTTAAACCTTTTCTTAAACTTCTCGCAAAAAGGCAAATTGCTCCCTCGGCGCAAGTCGTCAGCGGGTCCCCTCCATTTTTTTTGCCTTCCAACGCCCCCAAAGGAAATGTTAAGCGTAGTAAGGGGATTCCTAATGAGCCGCCTCATTTGGTTCCCTACCCATTAATCGATTCAATTCTGACGACACCTTCGCGCAACCTTGGATTGGGAGGTGAGCGAGAGCAATTGTACGTCGTCTTTCGATGAAGTATTACCTACACCTGTTGCGCAAGGAGAACTAATGAAGAGAGATCAAGGTCGGGTCCGAACTTTAAAGGCCACCTAATGAAAAACATCCGCGGGCGATTCACGCAGAATATAGACTCTTAATACCTTTTTAAGTTCAGCACCCTCGGTAACGACTATGAAATAAGATAATCATATTGCATTTTTTATTTTAATAATACAAATTTCAATAAATATACGCAAAATATTTCAGCCATGAATGCTTTGATTTAATATTGATTATTAATTGTGACCTACCATTTTTCAAATATATTTTTCATGAACGCATACTAACCACCGCAACACTTTCAATCCTCGCTTAATACCCTCCGCCTCATGAGCCTTCGGTGACCTATGGAGTATTGTGTAGATGTAGTGCACTAGGCATTGAGACAACCCACTATACGAATCCACATACTTTCTACCTCCCTTCATTCTGTGCGACAAGTGTTTTCTTTTCTTCCTCCTAATGTAGAAATTAAAATGCATAATGTGTGTATATATATAGTATATATATGTGTATATATATGTATATATATACACATATATATATATATGAATGCATAATATGGGTATATTTTTATAATATATATATATATATATATATATATGTATATGCATGTATGTATTATATATATATTTTTTGTTACAGGTTCCCCCACCTTTCCTCACCTATTTGATAACCCCAACCCCCTCATTCCTTACCCTTCCCTCATGGTGCTATACCCCCTGCCACACACCTTTTTTGGTGGCTCGCAGGGTATTTATGTAGATGTAGATGGAAAAAAATATGTTTTAACATTAAAATGCCGAGAACCCGGAAAGACCATTTTATTGAATATCGTAGGCGCAGGTTTGTATACAAAAATCGTCATAAAAGACGAATTTTCCAAAGATATCACACAAGAGACCAGATGATGTACCTCATTAACTAATTCCTAGACATCCAGTCATCTCCATTCTCTATTTATTTTGGAAATGAAAAAATAGTAACTTAGTGATTCCACAGAAAATTTATTTAGATACGACCCTGGGTTCAACGTTCACGTTATCTTCAGGTTGACGTCGAAACCCGGGTCGTATCGAAGTTAAGATCAAAAGTTACTATTTTTTCATTTCCAATATGAATCGATCCCATAAAGTTACACCTGAAACCACCAACTCTATTTCTTTCTTATTTTCTTTCATATTTAGATTTGCGATAAGTGCAAATGGATTGGAACTTGATAGGCAGGGGATAAAACGTGGAGCAGCTGTAGTAATAAATAGGGAGCAGGTGAGAAGGGTAGTGAATGGAGAGCAAGTTAGTGATAGAATTCTATGGGTTTGGATAACTTCAGACCAGCCCAGATAATCTAGGTGTACATGCCGAAAGTAGTCGGAAGTAGAGAGTTTGTATCATCAATAAGAATGAGAATTAGCAACGTTCCGGGAAGGAAATACCTAGGGGGATTGAAACGCAAGGGTAGGCAAAAGGAGGAAAGAGATGGAAGTAGGGTTTGGATAGTAGGGATGGAAGCGAGCAGAAAGCAATCGACTTTGTATCCTACTAGCATTCGACCGATTAGGTACAAGTAGAGTGGACGAAATTGATGGAAATTGTATGGCGGAATGTACTCGTAGGAATAGACTGGAGGGCAGAGCGAATTATTTCAAGCATAAGCATGAATCAGAGGGTACAAGTATGTACATCAGAGGGAAAATCGGAATATGCAGGGAGTGACACGTGTTTGTCCGTTCCCGCTGGTACTTTTTACATTCATACGAAGGGAATGTTAATGGTGGGAATGTGGCATGGGAAGGGTTTGAATTGAAAATTAAAATGGGCGGTGAGGTGACCATGTCAAGTTTGCAGATGGACGACGATTAGGTGGCCTGACAGCTGATAGTTTTTAGTTATGGATGAGTACTCTTTAAAATCAATTAAATATATATGGGATTAGGATTAAAGGACAAGATAATTAATGAGTTTCTCGAATGGTAGTAAAGTTAAGGTAAACATTGGAATAGGTAGGGATAGACTCGGGCAAGAGGATCAGTTAACTAATACATTTTGATAGGAAAAAATGGAATAGTAGTGGACATTTTGGGTGAAGAGTGGAAGTAGCTAGGGGTTATCTGAAAAAGATAAAAAAAGTGGGCAGAGGAACTTTTTAAGATGTAGGTACATTAAAGGCAATGTTGTTTTATCAGGGTAGAGGAAGGTTAAGAAAAAACGTTTTAGGCAGCATGAAGGCAAGCAGAAGCCCGAAGCAGCACTGTGAACGATATGTGCTCGTGTGTACAAAAATGCGACCACCGGGGTGCGTCAAAAGGGTTGGTTTATCAGAGTTCATACGAAAATCGTGGATTTAATAATAAGATTTCAACAGCCACGAGGCAACATTTTATTACACAGCAATAATGCTACCCTTCACTTACGCGTATATTATTCTACTGTTTTGACCTAAAATGGAGTGCGTGAGAAAGAATTTCCTATACTACACGACCGTCTATTTCTTTAACTTCAAATTACGATCCTTTCTACCTATGTAACTTTGGGTTGAACTGTTTTCTCAATGTTAGCATCACACTCAATAAATTTCTAAACTCTAGCGGGCCATAGTATTATATTCCTAAATTAAAACAACCGTGGCTGAGGTCTATCCCCTAACCATTTAAATCAGCCCAAATCCGTAGAAGAGCTAACGGTGTGCCACAATCGTTAGTTCCAGACGCACAAAGATATATATTTTAACCTAACATCACCACCCGAACGCGTTTTAACGGGTCTGAGTCACCGACAACTAATTTGATTTCGGTAACATTTCACAGGTCAAGGCAGTAAAAATCATCATGCGTGATGATCTTTAACTGCAATGGTCACGAGGCATACGAGGGAACAAGGAATCGATCATTTCCACAGATAATTTGCCTTAATCTCTCTGGAGGTCTCGCCTATCAATTTAATGTGTGGATCTCAATAATCCATTTCTGTCAGCGTTAAACACATAATTTGCATTTATCCATTAGCTTTGGTAGTTTATGTAATCTTCATGGATTCAATAGCTCCCAACATAGGATTTTCAACAATTCAGTGATGCCCTCTAATGTTTTAAATAGTTTTACATAAAAAAACATCTGTGTCTTGTTCAATTCAGAAATTTGGTTCTTACGCGGAGGGGAAACCGTGACCAAGCTGAGGTTGTACCAACAGAATAATACAAGTATCTCCTCTTTAACTTTCTCTTTCGCATGTTTTCAATATATAATCGTTTTATGAGGCCATTTTTTCTTAAAGATAATCAGATGCTCCCTGCGTGTTATCTCCATTCGGTGAAAACCCTAATCAAACGAAATCGGAGAGCGCTAAATATCGGTTAACAGCAATGCCTGTATGAAAATACGATCTGATCCTGCTCCTATATTTTCAATGCATATTTATTAGTTTTTCACGAAATGTTTAAATCTAAACAGCGATTAAAACTAAAACATTTACTACTCCACCGCGCGTAAAACACGCAACAAGGATCGAGAGGGGATTTTTTTCCTCATCAACTGTTATCTCCTAAAGAAATCGTGGTTCGTGAAATGATATAATTTCCCACGACTATTTTTTTCCGTGGAGCGCGTTTCATTTCCAATGCATTGTTCTGAGGTACAATTAAATTTTAAGTGTAATTTTATATACGCACTAAAAGCCATTTTTTTACAAATTAAACTTTTCACAACACAAGTTTAAAAGTCACAGACATTTAAACTTGTAATGCCCTTGATGATGACGCTCAGACATGAAAGCGCGTTGCACAGAAAAAGTATCCGCTGAAAACCATGCATTTTGTAAATTAGAAATATGATCAATTTCCACATTTTTCTCGAAAAATCCTAACAGGTTGACTCCCCTGGATACTCTGGATCAACAATTTGGAATTGTTTGAAAGGCATCCGACCGCTTAACTCGCCAGAAAACTACACTGTTGCCGACCTCAGGTATAAATAATACGAAACTTCAATTTTTATTAATTAAAATTGGCAATTTTAATTAATCATGATATTCCACCATATCACGCCTGAAACGTCTCATTTTATACGAAACTTCAAAGTCAGGGAAAGAATAGAAGTTAAAAAGAATGAATGCAGGTAGGAAGTACGTAGATTTAAAGAATATCTTATTGCAATGCAAGATTAAGAGTATTCATACAGCATTACATCAAGTGGAACTTACGTGGAATATAGGAGAACTTAGATAATGTATTCATCAAAGACCTACCTCGATCAGTAGACTGCTCCTAATAATTACTCTTGGATACCCAATGCCTGCCCGCCTACCGTGCGTACGTAGGAGTAAATTTTTCGTTCATGGCATTTCTCTTATTTTATTATTCCGGTTAAGTCGTAGGAATAGTTTCCTTTTTGTTTTTAAATAATTGTAGATTCATTACCTAAATTGAGAACTCCGTAAACACAGTCTTTGCTACATTTTTTTTCACTGTATGCTATCATTTTTTGAGTAACCATTAGATGATATGATGTACGATCATACCATTGCATTGAATTAGATCATATTATGCACGGTGAGAAAATAACACATACTTTTTGTCTTCCCTGGAATTGTATTTGATTTTTACCATGCATATTTGTTCAAACAGGACAATAAATCTCAAACTCTTAGGCTAAGACAATAAATCAAAGTTATAACTTTTTTAATTGGATTGAAAATGCACTTTGATTAGCCTCGTCCTCGAACAATTCGTCGATGTAGGTTTCATTAAACCTTCTGGGAAGATGTGCGACTATAAAACTTCTGTTTTCCCGTGGCAGAACCTCATAAAAGCTATCCGACAAACCTTGTACACCTGCACAAGTTGAACCACGTGACGGAGGGGTTGGTGCGCACGAGCGTCCGACACCATGGGCGAGCTCATCGCCACTGATTACCCGTAGTTGCCCAAGAGACACCATTCCCAAAGTCAATCGTCATTCGACATGCAAAAAACAAGTGAATTAGCATTTACTCGAATCACTAACTGCGACGGGTATAGACGTCAAATTTTCATCCACGCTCACACTCGTCGATGCGCATTATATACGTAAATCAAGCATAATTTACGTAAAAAGTTCCGATACCTTGCCTAAGTTAAATACACTCACTCAATTACTTGCTAGTCAAACGTTTTTATATAATTACAAATACTGCTACTTGTTTGCAATTGCTATATATTTCTGAATAAAAAGTTCATTCGTACATTTAGAATTCGCAATTGAAAATAAATAATATGGTGCATATAATAGAACCTATTAAAACATGTGCACAAATAAGATATGAAACTCAAAAATATATATTACGCATTTCCCCCAACTTTAACGTGTATCTTAGTTAAACATTCTATTTCGCGAGAACCTGTGTTTTTTTCTCATTGTTCACCTTCTAAACCTATTACACTGACTGAGAAAAGAATGGAGAAATAATTGCAATAGACACAATAATGCAAGTATATTGCATAATAAAATGGATAGGGAGCACATAATAGGACAAAAACTATTGAAATATTATTGGAAATGGTAAAAGGACGAAGGTTCCACATCGAAAAAGGTAAACTAGGCATTGGAACCACATAAAACCTAAATTTGAAAATTTTCTTAAAAGAAAATTTTTCATTCTGAATATTTTTTAGGGTTTATTTTTTTGCTTTTTTATTAGTCTTGTAATTATTTTTATAGAAAATTCTGTGTTTATTATTGATTATCTATCAGTAAATAACACTGCACTAATTAGCAAATAACCTAATGCAATCCTTGATATTAAAACACATAAAATAGACATGTTTGAATTATACCATTTATATTTAGTTATAGAGTTTGTTATGATTTTAGTCATAATTTGTATTACGAATGCTAGAAGTAAGAAGATTGTTAGATAAGTCTCCCGGTCATCGTAAGCACTTAATGGCCCCAGGGATTTAAGCACTGCTCAATTTCTGAGTCTTCCCTGACAAGACAATAAATACTTTAAAACCATGCCCTAGAATATAGGGCATGGTTTTAAGGGCATGGTTCTAGAACATAATTTAACTCTGCGCACTTAATGTTTTCTGTTATCCAAAACTCCTAATCCTTTACTCTATAACAACTCTAAGATTCCATTGTCTCGCTATATGCTCTTTCTTGACTTTTCGGATTTCTGCGAACACCTCCTCTCTTTCCCTACCATGCCTTGTATTTTCTCGTTTGTTTGTCTTTAAGTTTCATCTCAATCTTCCCTCCTTCGCATTATTAAAACCTCCAGTCTAAGTCCTACTTCTAATTTTAGCCATCGTGTTTGTATGCCGTTAAATATTACGTTCCATTAAAAGAGGATATACTGCACGATAAAAATAACTGCGAATCCTATAAACTTAAATCGGATTCAGATAAAATTAAGTAAATACACTTATTTAACTCAGATTAAAACGGGATAACTTGCTGTGCGGAGGTATGGATGAAACGTGAGCGAAAATAAATGCGTTAAAAATAACCCGGATGCGATACGGGAAATAGTTAACGGAAGACAAGAAAGCGAAAAAATGAGGACTTAAAGAAGAAGTTAGCCGACACGAGTACTGACAGTGAGCGATGAGAGAGGAGAGTTGAGTCAAAATGAAATCAATCCTCTTTTGGTACTCGATTGATGACCATTCGTGGTGAACTCTGTTCGTGATGGCTATGTGCTGTGTATCCGAAGGAAACGAAAATTTAAAAAATATCCTGTGCAGACAAATATTTGCATAAAAAATGTTTTCCCCAAGGATTATTTTTTTATTTCTTCCAAAATCCACTCTATTCCCTCCTTCATCCAAAACAAGGGCTAGGGAAAGATAATGGGTGGTATTTTCCGTTCCCCGCACTCTCATTACCAAGTATTTACAGGGTTCGTCCGGAAGATAGGTGTACTGATTTTTTCCGAATTTTTGACAAAAGGGAAGTCGTCCACTACGAATTTGTACCTGAACGACAAACTGTAAATGCTGCATTTTACGTCCAAGAGCTCGACAGGCTTCGAAAACGAGTCGTCCGCGTCCTGCCAGCGATCAAAAACATCTGGCGGCTGCATCACGGCAATGCGCCGTCTCACACCGCGCTTGTCGTGTCGGACTTCTTGGCCAAGCACGGCGTGGCAACGCTGCCGCACCCGCCCTACAGCCGGACTTGGCACCACCGGTCTTCTTTCTGTTCCCGAAGATAAAGAGGAGTTTGAAAGGAACGCGATACGGGACTTTGGACGCCGTCAAAGAGGCCGTGATGACGTGTCTTCGAGAGGTTCCCGATGATGCCTTCGCGGGAGCGTTTCAGAAATGGGAACGCCGCTGGAACAAGTGTATCGACTCACAAGGGTCCTATTTTGAGGAATATTAGCTTAAGATATGTTAAAGTGTAATAATTTTTTTTTCCTGAGCTCAGTACACTTATTTTCCGGATGAACCCTGTATATTGTGACTCCTAGCTGTATTTGTCGCCTGAGAATGTTCGCAGGTGTTGCTATTGTGAAAAATCTAGTCCCGTGTCCAAAAAAAGTTTCATAGATTAAAGATTCAATCCAAAAACGAGCCTGACAATTCCTCCGCTTAAATACAGAGCGGATATTAAAACGTGAGGCTGCAAATAATTTGCGCATTTTTTTTAAAAAACTTCCCCAAACTACGAATTTTCGTATGAAAAATGTCTCCGATTGAACAATAAAAATAATGGATATGCCAAAAACTATTGGTACTTTTGTGACATTATTTATGTCGGTCAAACACTAATTTCTCCAAAGCACTCCGCAAAATGTACTCGTACTTTTGTAAAGAATTGGCACAGAAAAATGCATTACAATCCAATCACAAATGCACAGCAAACGTAATATTTTACTTGAAACTGGTTCCTTCTAATTGGCGAATACTCTAATCGGCCACGCACGCGTCACTGAAGCATAAAATCCGTGACAAGCGTTGAAACCACCACCTACCACAACTCCCTTGAAGCCCTCGTGACGCAAGTAGCGTCTTGAAACTGATCCCACAGCCCCGGTGACATGTTTAACCAATTTACAAGCAATACGCGCCATGCTTAGTTCGAACATCTCAATAGCCGCGGCCGCAGACATGCGTCACTGCGCCGGGCAATGTCTGCCGCTTAGCCTCGGGCAAATGATTCGTGCGCTCATGCACTCCCAACCCCTAACCCCAAAGTGGGGTAAGAGAGTCATAAAGGAGGGATAACTTCGAGAGATATTTTAAATAAATAATCAGTTTTCTCTACCTTAATTGAGTATGTGTGTGTATAAAAGTTACTATACATATATATATATATATATGTATATATATATATTTGCATAGTAACTTTTATGTTTTTTATTATACTTTATATTTGCATATGTATATACTCGTATATAACTTACGTGAAAGTCTCACGGATGTGAATAATAATGTATATGACGTTAGCGCTAGCAGACAAAGAAAACACATAGAATCATACAAAAAAACTCACTAGTTTTCGAATTTTTATTGGTCCCACCTTTCCCAAAGAAGAGAAATAAGGAACTGGAATTTAGGGTGCCTGCCTATGGAGTCGAAGGTCGCTGGTCAGATTCCCGTAATCGGCGAACATTTTTTAGCTTAGGAAAAGTTTATCAGTGATTTTTTGGAATGAGGCAACCACACATTAACAGAAAAAAATAAAATAATGGTATTTCGGAACGAGGCTACGAGAATAATAGACTCCTACTAAAACTACGACTCCTCCTGTTGAAAGGCATTTTCACTGTTGGCGCAGACCGAGAGGGTCGGCCCGGCATCAGGCAAGAGTGAAGTGCACGGTATCGGCCGCAGTTCTGCGGAAGACAACGGGAAACCACCACATTAATTTTCCCTAGAATATGAAGACATGCATTTAAATAGAGAAAAATATAGTATTATATATGCATATATAATATATATGTATTGTGAATTTTTTTTCTGATTTTTAGGTTCTTTGTTTCATAATCGTATGAAAACGTACCATTTCCTTTCTGAATGTTACTAAATAGAATTAAACTTTTTTTAGGAGGAAACTATGGGCCCTTTCTCACTCATTGATACATGTAAAATTTGAAGCCATTTTCCGTACGCAACTTCGTATTAAAAGCTCCACTCCGCATTCTTAAACTTTAACGATATTAAATGTTTCGTATTTTATAAAGACTTGGATGTTTGTGTTTAGCTGACCAATATTCCAAACTTCTTCATATTAGCTGTGAGCAATCATACACCGTAATGTTACTCATATTTTTAAGTAAAAACCCTACTGAGATAACACAATCAAAATATGCCCTATATATAATCTAGATAGATAATTTTTTACTTCGCACAGAATAGAATATTTTATTAATTATTATTGAACCGCTTATGTATAGTTGATAACCGAATTCATAAACATTTTTGCAAAAAAAAAGATAAATAATAGCTTTTTTGTAAAAAACCGATAAAAATTTTAATTTACCAAGGGTTTTGTATTAATGCGCAAAATTAATTATCGTTCGGTATTACTGGTCGTATTTTGTATCAATATAAGATCGGAGTAATGTTTCTTGCCATCGCGCAACGGCCACTACGGAAACAAGTGATCTGTCATCAGTTATTTGAATGACAATCAGAACGGGTTGCCGTGAATGGAAAATTTGAAGTTAAATTTCTTGTGCGTCCATCGTGCTGCAAGTTTCGCAAGAGTAGATGATTTAGAATGGATTTCTAGAAACGACTGTGGTTTTTAGTGGTAGAGGATCGAAAGAGTGGCCATGAAACGCGAGGATGCCACAAACCTTGAAATCCATCCGCCTCTTCCATCATCGTCTCCCTTTTACCCGGTTGCATGGAGTGGATTCTATTATGATGAAGCCATATTATGCACAGCTTGTGGAATTACACAACGGGGAAATTCCATTGATCCCACACGGACACTTCTCTTTAGATCGTTGAACTTTCCAACATAAACTTGTGGCACGGTGATTTTTTTGATCCGATGTGAGAGAGGTAAAAAAAAAGGACTTCAACCGCTTTAAATTTATTTACGAGTGAGATATATGCTCATTTTTTAAATGTAAATTAGTTTTGTTTTCATGCGTGGTTTTTAGAAGGAATATAAAGGTGTGATGCAATGCTATCATTAACTGGGCGGCAAGAAATAGGAGCGGACGGCTGAAAAGAGCAAACCGAATAAAATAAATCAAAAAACGAATGTCGCAGCAACGACAAAACAGATGTCCCTCATCCTTAGCGTGGGAATTACAAAATTATATTTGAAATTCATGGTACACAGACAATGGTAGTATATATGCTACATGGTAGTACATATTCTGCCACACTATCAAAATAGCATACATGGAAAAAGTAAATAGCGACAAGCGGAGAATATTACGTTCAAGAAATATATATTAATGGAAAGATAACAGAATCATTATTTCGGTGAAAAGGAGCTATTTTGGATGAGAAGAGTAGACATGCTTAGAGTAGATATTTAGCCATATAGATATACTGCAAAGAGTAGATAACTTGAGGACGAAGTGGAAAAGGTAATATTAGAAATGGTTAATAGGAAAGCTACGGATGTTGATGATATTCCCCATTTAGTTTCTTAGAGGTGTTGGTAAAAACGCAATGAAAATAATGGTCAAGTTGTCAATCTATGATACAGGGGTGGGGCCAAGAAACTTTAAATTCAATAGTAATACAATTGAAAAATATATCTCCAGGAAGTTGGGTGATTAAAGGACAAATAGCTTGACCTCTAATACAGCCATATTATTTCTGAGCGTTGTAAGCAGAAGGTTACAAAAAAGATTAGAATATTTCTGGGCGGAAAACAGCATTTAGAAGAGAAAGCGAGGCAAAGGTTGCAATCAACTTTGTGAAGAAAACTGGAAAAATACTTATTGAAAAGAAGATTACAACATTCGTATACTCATATACGTTATCCATTCGGAGAAATCATTTGATACGGTGAATCTGAGTAGGCTGATGAAAAGTGAGATAATATGGAAGAGATGGAAAGGAAGCAATATTTATCAGGATGCATTATTAATATTTGATAGTGTACCGTTTAACGAAGGTTTGGGACGAACTCGGAAAACATCGGTATACTTGTTAGCTTCATTTGGACAAAACATAAACAGACACCGCACACTATATTCAAATCTTCTTTGAAACTAACTCTAAAACAGCTCAATTGGTGGTTTCATGCACATAGATCCTGTCCCAGAGGGAGTATACAGACATCAACGACAAATTGCAACGAAAACGTGCACAAAGTGAGAGATATGTACAATTATGATCGAGGCTGGAGTGCCAGGATATTAGCCGAAGATTGCAATATTCCGAAAACCACTGTGCGTATAATCCTTAGAGAAGATAGGAGATCTTTGGTAACTGGAGGCTGCACCACGACAACACACCGTCCAATAACACCTTCCCCGTGACCGAGTACCTGGTCAAACACAAGATAGAAACGCTACCCCTGCCACCCTACAGCTCAGATGTGGCATCGCTGGACTTTTGTTATTCCCAAGAATAAAAAAGAGCTTGAAAGGCAACCATTTTGGAACGGTGGATAACGTCAAAGAGACCGTGACGAGGTAGCTGAACGAGGTCCCCATTGACGCCTTCCAGGAAGCGTGACGCGACTGGGATCGCTGTGCCGATGCATAAAAGAATGCTATTTTGAAGACTTTTAGTAAGCTGTACTTCGATGTGCATGTAAATATGGAAGAAGGTACATACTTGTAAATTTTTATCTGGACTATTCGCATTATTTTTTGGAACCGAGCGTAAATGAGGGATAAGGACGACGTGAGCCCGTTTCGCAGATAATATAGCAATACTGGCTGGAAGCAAGGAGTACTAGCTTGGAGCGGTCAATAAACTGGGAAGATATTGTGAAACGCTTGTATGGAAAATAAATACAACAAAAACCAAGGTAACGTTTGTTAATAGATGACGAAATTCAAATTAAATGTAAGGAATGTAGAAGGTGAGCAGGTAAAATAGTTTAGCAACTCTGTTCTTTATTAACATCAGATTTTGAAAAGTGAGAAATACATTAAGATCAGCAGAGGAATGGCGAAACAGACCTTTATGAAAATACGGATACAACGCGGACCATTAGATTTTTATTTAACGAAGAGAATGTGCAAATGCTTTTTATGTGATGCATTTCTGAAATGCTCAAAGACGTGGACGTCGAAAATTGAAAAAGAGGATTAGTTGAGATGCGGTTGTGTAGACGATTTTGAAGATGTTTTGGAAAGAATCGATAAAAAATGAGGAAGATTTTGAAAAGTTCAAAATTTTAAGAAAAGATGCAACTTTTAGGGGTAAAAATAAGAAAAAAAGACAACTAGATACGTAGAGAGTAAGGAAAGGAGAAAAGTTGGAGAAATAAAATTAAAATACTGGATGTCCGAGAAGGCAAATGCTCCTGGGTGAAATGAAAAGAATAGCAGTGGAAAGGCGGCATTGGAAAAGGTGGCAAATGGTTGCTGAACCTACTTCAAAAGCAGATGAACTCTGATGACTTGGGTTGGTTGGTCCGGTGATGAGCGTATTAACTTTCCACTCCGAAAGTCCAGGTTCGAAATCAGGCTGCGACAGATTATTTTTCAGAAGTATCCCGTCCATTACTTGGGTCCCATGTGGAGAACAATTCAAGCTTTAAATTGCGAATTCCTTGGCACCTACCTTTAAGAGTAGTCTCATACCGACGCTGGGTTTCTCTCCGCCATTCCCTACATTCTACCTTAATTTTATCTGAAATAATTTCCTTTATTTGTGATCACCTTAACCCGTGTACTACCTTCCTCTCCGCAAAAGCGCAAATGGCTTCAGCAGTCTGTCGTCTCTCCTAATAACTCATACTACTCCTATTTATGTGGCAGTTCAACTCCTGATTTGAAAGTTCATCCAGTCTTGGTTGGACTTCACCGGTAGTTGCATTTCCATTTTGAAACATGAGGTCGCCAAATGGAGAACTCATCTGTGTTAGGAAGACCTTCTGTAGCGAGCGAAGCAGATTTTCCAGCCGGAGGGACATGCAGTCTACCTGTAAACAGGGTTGATTTATGCTCTCTGAATAGTGATAACCGGTTCTGATTCTCGACGCCTAGTGAGAGATATGAGGAATACGATTCGAAAGACCTTAAATACCTTTAGGGATAAGCATCCCATCCACTGGCCTTGCCTCTTCACCCTCCCCCTTTAAAAGTTTCCACGAATCTCCCACGGGCCAAACACTGTTCGGTTATGAGAACATACGACCGCAAACAAAAGGTGAATGTCAAGCAATTAGGAATATCGAACCATAAACTGTACAAATTGAAGGGAATTAAATATATAGCATATCTTATGACGTCCAAGAGGAACCCGGTAGCCGCGTACAAAGTCCTCTTACAAATTTCACCATGTAAATGACTTCTTGTAATCAACAACTGATGAAGAAACTCTTCGTCACTGTGATATGTCACAAACGAAGCACTCGTAAAACCATACCCCATGGATGACGTTATATGAAATAATGTACGTGTACGAGTATGTACGGCTGGTGTCCCAACAACCCCCGCCACTCTCCCTTTAAGTTAGTTGGGAAGCATTGTGGAGAGTTAGATGAGATGGAGTTATATGGTGTTCAAATTCACCCGTAATCGAACCCGTACCATCAACAGCCGAAACTTCTATTTGAATTTAAATGCCTGAAGTTACAATGATCATCATGAGCTATTAGTTTGAGGATTGGTCCGTGGTAACTTCTCAAGCCATCCTATTACTTTGTCAATCTCTTCTTTCCCTCACCACATTTTCATCGACAGTTTCCAGTAGCTGATTCTCATAGTTCCCACTTGACACTTTTTCTTTAACTCATACTCTCCATATTTTTTTCAATTTTCGTCTTCAGTAAAACATCATGCTTTAGGGCATATCCAATTAGTTTCCCTCTTCTTATTGAAAGTGTTCTCCATCATCCACTCCTCAAAGTAATTCTTCTTTCGTTACTCCATCCATTTTATTTCCATCACTCAGCAGCAGGTAGCAACAAATTTTTATTGCCTCCAATCTTCATTTATCTATCATCAAAGTCCGATTACTGGTGAAAAGTATAATCCATATTTAAGTTTTAATGAATTTCTTGTTTATGCCTATTCTATTACTCTTTTCCGTTAGTATATTTTTCTCCGATTAGAAGCTTCTTCGATCATGTATATATAAATGGTACAAATTCGTAACTAATAATAATAATAATTAAATTTTTAATCTTGTCTGTCTGAGTTTACATGTGAGTGAAAATATCCTCCGAGTGTTTAATACGAGAGATTGCATCGTACATAGAGATTGCTTGGTTGGTAGGAAAGCAATTATATTTTTTGACCCTTGAAACATGATTATAGTCCTTAAGATGCAATTTCTATGACCAAGTCGACATATCGAAGTCCTTAAATGTTTTCCTTGTCTCAGGAAAATTTAATATGCAGATCATATCTCTTAAAGCAGAATCCAATTTAGGTTAGCCGATCTGGTTAGTCCGCTTGATCATGTTCTCGCCGCCTAACCCGAAGATCACTGGTTCGAATCACGTCTCAGTTTGGAATGTCACAGTACTACTATGGGCGTAATAAAACTTTTAAAATATAAGTAGTACTGCAGCTAAAAATTATTATCTTCAATTAACCACGCAATGCGGCTAAACAATATTACTTTTAGCATTTACGATGAGCCAAATGAGTCAAAAAACTCAACGAAAAAATCATTCCTCAGGTAAATGTATTACCAAAACCCCTTAAAACAAACTCCTTACTAATATCTAACCACTTTTGAGAAACTTAACAAAGGAGAAACTCTTGGTCTAACATGAGAGTCCAATTACTGAAACGCAGCCTCTAAAATAAAAGTACTAAAATTAGGCACTCCCAAACTAAATGAATAAAGAGTACGAGTGGTTTTATAGATGATTGTAGAGCTCATTTAATAATAAAATAAGTCTAATGGCATGTGAAATTCACTCATGAAGACTAAGGGGCCATTTATTTCCCCTGTACTTGATAGTGATTCCTTAGAAAGATCTGGTACTGGAAAAATTACAAAGTCCAGGAGAAGCTGAGGTTGCCATGAGGATACATTCGGAATCGAACCCAGGCCTGCAAGTCAATAGCACCCAGCACCCTACCCGCTGGAATAAAATGTTATTAAAAATGTATTAACGCCGACAGCACATATATAAATAAACGCAAGACGAAAACTACACGACAAAATGTCAAAGAAAATTAAATAAATGCCATTATCTGTGAGACCATTTTAAACGAGTCTATCTATAAAGTGAAGGGAAACCTAAAGTAATTTCGAAGTTTTGAATTTAGGTACAAAGTCACTTGCCTTATTGGTTACATCATAAGTTTAGATTTTGTTGTGTTGGACCTAAAAATCTTTTAAGAAATCATATCACGACGACGGATGTTGATTCGCACTGTGCCAAAGACAGACTTGATTTATTTTTCCGCGAAAAGTGTGGGGAGGCGATATCACCTGAAGGAATATTTTACGCCCCAAGAAAATGGGCATATTAAAATTGTCGTCATATTGTTAATCCCCAAGCTACCATGCATTAATAAAAAAATCAATGCTTTATTATGAAAGACTTAAAAAGAGAAATTATTTTTGTCAATAATGTATGCGAAATTAACACTGGCTCATTCTTGCGAATAAAACCGCAGTCTCAAACCATAGTGAACGTTTAAATAGATGAAATTAGGGCACGCTCTGTTACGCTCTCCGGCTCGCTTGCCTACGAACGAGCCCTGGGAAATTCACACGTCATGCCTGAGAGCGTTTGCGTATCATGCGGCCTTGAACCCGGCAACAACGGATTAACAGAAAGAACGCGCTACCACTCCAAGAGCCCTTCGAAACTTAGTAAAAAATTACTCTGCTTGAGAGATGTATAAATCCGCGCAACTTCGGAAACTGTGAAAATGGCCGAACTTGGACACTTGAGTCGTAAAAGTTTGCCCATCCACGGTTCCCCGCGAAGGTACACGAAAGAAGTGGAGCGGAGTTGGTTGACTCCCGGGAGAATGGGCTGGGGATAACGTTTGTCTGGAGAGAAGGAGGATCGAGGGGAATCCATGGGATGGAGACGGGTGAGACACGGCTCGCCTTGATCCTAGGTCGTCCTTCGCGCGAGACGCCAGACTTCCCCCGACGATATCAAGCATGAAAACTCCAGTGAGAAGCTGAAGCCGCGAATGCCCTCCCAGCTTTATGCAACGTCGGTTTTTCCCCTACCGGATGCAGCGAGACCGCTCGTACGCAAGCGGTAACAGCCTTCGCGTTCCCCGCGGTTTTCCACCAGTCCACGTGGATGGGATTCCTACGACGAACAGCTGAGATGACACCGTCGTCCCAACAGGCAGGTGTATCCCCCTCCCACGCCCGGCCCTCCTCTCCTTCCGATGGGAACCTCAAAAGCCCTTGGGCGGCGACCAGTTTGTTTACCAACATGGGAGTGCCGCAGAATGACGAGACAGTTTGGTGAAAAATATCCAGCTGGATTGACGTCACTAACACTCTTTCTTCGTCGCGAGCGAAAATTCAGAAGATTGACGAATGATCCGGCATGAGTCATCTGTAGGAGGCAAATTTTCTGACTGAATAACTGTGGGAACAAACTTCCAAAACGATTCCTTGAAGTGCAACCATATGCTTAAGGAAGATGAACAAACATTGTCCCTGAATTTTGGTGACTGGAACGAACGCAAAGATATGACAGACGACCACTTAGATCTGTCCATTGATATATTTTTATTGAGTCGCATGGGAGAATTGGATTCATTTGACTTACGGACAATGTCCATCCAATGACCGCAGGTCCACCGTTCGATTCCTGGTGACGATGCCTCTTAGTCCCCAACGTATTACGATTGAAGGGATCACGAATATAAGATTAGAGAGATAGACTGCAAGACTGGCAGGTTTAGAATGTCATTTATTCCTAGAACGATATGAGACCAGAATGTTTGTAGTCGAAATTCCTCAGGAGTTAGTTCATTACAATAAGTATTAACGTACAGGTTAGGGACTGCACGAGGATATATATATATATATATATATATATATATATATATATATATATATATATATATATATATATATATATAGTCACTTTCTTGGAAAAGCCACGAACGTGCACAATAAAATTCACTAAATAGTCATAGCAACAGAAACTAAAACATATAAAAGAGGGACTCACTAGTTCTCGAATTTTCGGTGGTGCAACCACCTTTCTCAAGAGGAATTAGGAATAACCCCAACCCCTTCATCCCTTTCCCTTCCCTCATGGTGTTACACCCCCTGCCACACACCTTTTTGGGTGGCTCGCAGGGTATTTATGTAGATCTAGATGTTGTACCTTCAGCTTCACGCAAGCTGTTGTGATTGTTCGTTGATGATTTCTTACATGGGAATTGGACGCAGTACAGGGAAAAGAACTTGTTCCCCGGCCCTAAATGTGGGAATTTTAAATGCCACAGGTATTAGTGGAAGGGGAGATCATTCCTAACCTTCTAAACCGACCTTCCAGAAGATTACTGTGGAGGGTGATTTGTAGCTAGAATGGTCTCCTCACGAATTATGACCAGTAATTGCGGGAAACGAGTTGACGTCAGTTGTTTTTTCTTCATGCCTGAAATGAAAGTATCATTCTCCGATGTATTCATTAGATCAAACCATTAGGACTATTGCTCAAATTATTTAACTGAATGAAATCTTGCAATTCACGGGACGAGGCCACTGGATGCAAAGATATATGTACGCAGCCATTTCATTTTCCATTTCTCCAATTTTCCATTTTACTCATGTGCCACGTTGCACACATCTACCTCATGATTGATTATTCTTTACAATTGTAAAAAAAATGTGTCCTCATCTTTCCACTAATGGGTAATTAAATTGAATCTCACGTTGTGTAATAGATTCAATACAAATACAATTCCAGAGCTTCCTGATAAATTGCAACCGTCATAGGGTCAAATTGCCAGTTTCATAGGCAATAATGGTTTGCATGAGGTTAATTTTGGCATAGTCTATTAAAGCAACCTTTAAATATAAATTATTTCCAGGCAAACAGTAAGCGGCAAAGGGAAAGGAACTGGGCGCTCTACCCTGATATGTGAATTTCACACGCCGCTGGGCTTGGTACGCGGAGAGTTCTAACCTCACCTATCAAACCAACCTTCGAAATGATTACTGTGGTTTATAATTCTCACTTCACGCCTGATATATTTTATATGTACTTCTGCCATTTCCAAATGCTTTCCATTAACTTAACTTATTCCAACTGTATCCAGATCAAATGCGTAACGTCCTTAAAATCCAACGGACCACTTTATCTGCTGGGATGATGAGGAAAAACTGGATATATGAATTCAGATATCTTTCCAGAGATCATATATGGCTAGTTTAAACAGACATAATACCACGTAACATATGTGAATATCGAATTAAATGTAATTAAATTTTAATCATTAAGGGTGCTTGAGAGTGAGCATAACTTGTTCTTGTTTAGGAAGTCAAAGAGTAAAAACTTGGACCAATATTTTGCAAAATTTCTCCGTGAACTGTATGGTTTAATTTGAATTGAACTAATTGGTATTAATAAATATGACATTCATGCTAGTTTCAACTAGAATAAAGGATGTTTTAACAATTTTATTCCATCCTAAAATTTACTAATTCATCTTCACATTGAGTTTATTTGTTGGCGGAGTAAAGACGTTCGCCCTCATTTACCTTTAACTTTAAACATATTCAGCTGTGAATATACTCGTATGTGGAAATATGTATTCAATTGCGTCAAACAGCAAATATTAGAGAACCTATGATTTAAATTTATCCGTTTACATCCAAATCTACATTCCATCCTGATGGTTGCAGAGGTCGCGTGGCGGACGGTAAGTAGAATAAGTAAGGGTAAACTTTAGGGGCTACAACGGATAAGATTTCGCCGCAGCAACTAAAATAAGTGACTGACTGAAAAGAAGAAAACAAAAGGATAGATTCCCTTGATGCTATTGGAACTCAGACTTGTTGGATTGGACAATTAGCCCTACCGAGCTTATGACCGCGGGCGGCGGGTTCATGGCATGCAACAGACTATAAGAATATTCAATAAATAGGAATAACATTAATAGCATGGGGTTGATATGTGTGAAATAAATAACATTTCAGTGAGTAAAAGTAGCATTATGCTTGTTTTCCCCAACGTATGCCCTGAATTTTGAGACTTGAATGCGACAGAAATTTGTTTTTCTCCGTTCGCTTTGGAATTCCCGACCTGCTCGTCATTCATAGTGCTCAGGATATCTGCTTCTCTCGATTCGCAGTACTATCCGGAAAAAAGGTTCACGTTGCCCAATAACGGAGGGACGATTCTATCAAAACAATTTGACGGCTTCGCATGTACTTTCCTCTTCCCGAAGCTAGTTTGAACGCCATTTCTGAAGCTTGTCTCTTGCATTCTATTCTCGGAACCAGAGGATGCCCGGATGTTGCCTAAGACGATAATAATGCGAATTACCAGGCGGCACCGAGTGATTCGACATCGGTTACTTTGAGGGAAAAGGGTAATTTGCCCAGTTGCGAGAGTTTATTAAAGGTTGATTTTTACCAGCTGGGAATAAAAAGTGAATCGTTGAGTATGTTGGTTCAAAGAGAGGTGATAAAAAATAAAATTATGTGTGCATTACAAAAAAGTCTAAGTCACTAGACCCAAGACCTGGAATACTTGTAGATCTTCATGGATATCATTTGATAAGCAGTAATTCCCAAATCAAATTATTGATTTTGCTGAGAGCTTTAATCTAACAAGTACTCTGCAGGCTACCGGTTGGATGTTTAGCAAGGTGTGAGGATTCAATACCGGGAATGCAATATCAAAATAAAAATGGAAAAATTTCAAGAAACTGCGGGAGATGCCGCAACAGTAACTTTTAACGGAGTCATCCGCTATATGTAGCGTTACAATGCAACAATTACAGAGTGTAAAAATGAAAAAAATAAAACCACTCAGTGACGCCTGGAGGAGTTACTACAACCCAAATTAAAGGTTATATAAATATAAGCCCCTTAGTTATTGCATTACATTTCTCCTTTTTTGTCGTAAAAGTATGAGAAATTCTGGAACGTGAAATATTAAATTTAAAGTGCTCTATTTTTCATGGAAATGTTAAAAAATTCAAGTGAGAATATTTTTAAAAAAATATACTGCGGTACTTGAAAATGATTTCTCTATTCCTCCTAATTCCTTACCTCGTTTGGATAACACGGTTATAACTGGTCACAGATCAAGCCTTACGCAGACCTTGAAGAATCCTCAGAGATGTATGGTAGAAAATTTTATTTACTTGACCAAAAAAAATGTACTCGTTCTCAAAGTACAGCTGCGTCTCTGTCATCATTTGCAGTCTGCCTGCGAAATCACGCCACCTCAATCTCAAGAGTCGCTCTATTTTCTCTCCCGAACCCCTCCACCCTCTCCATCCCGGCCGAGATGAACATTTGGAGCGGTAAAATTGAATTGATCCATTCTCTAAGGGCGTGGGTAATTATATTCTCAGAACTGATGATCATATCATGGGCAAAAAAAATACTAAATTCAATGTCGAGACAAAAATAAGGCGCCGGAAAATTCTCTTCTTCCGTTTTTATACGCATCAGAGGGACAGAACAAATTACACCGTAGTCTTGAAAAAAATAATAAAAATAATATTTATATTCTTAAAGTTTATCAACAAACATGTTCCTACATATGACGGAGCGAGTCATGAACCTCATGCGACGCTGAAAGATCTGTACATGATAACGTTCCAATAAATTGATTGATGGAAGTAAACCAAAAATATGCAAAAAAAGGTATGTCTGTAAGTGCACGTACTATATACTTATCTACCATCGGTCTACACGGTCAAAGTGATAGGGACGTAGGGAGAAGAATTGCGCTAGGCAAGGAGGTTTTCTCAAGGAGGAGGGAGTTGATGACGGGGACGTTGAGTAGGGATGTTAAGAAAAGACTCGTAGAAACGGACGTAGCTATGTACGGCGCGGAAACGTGGTCACTGAAGCAGGAGAATAGACGTAGATTGGAGGTATTTGAAATGTGGGTGTGGAGAAGAATGGAGAAGGTTAAATGGACCGAAAGGAAAACAAATGAGGAAGTACTAGTGATGATCGGCGAGGGGAGGGGTTTGTTGTGAGATATCCTATGGAGGCAGGAAAAATGGATGAAAGGCGTATTGAGCGGTAGTGGAATGTTGAAGGAGGTAATTGAGGGGAGAATGTTAAGCAAACGAGGAAAGGGCAGGAACAAGATAGGGATGTTGGACGGGATGAAGGGAGGAAAGAAGTACACAGGGATGAAGAGGGACCTGATGTAGAGTAGGTTGCTGAATTGGGTTTTGTTTGGAGTTTCAAAATATGCATTTGATAGTGGTTTCCATCCAAAAACATACCTTAACCGGTAGATTACCTATTAATAATAATATATAAATATATAAATATATAAATATATAAATATATAAATATATATATATATATATATATATACTCGTATACATATGTGTGTGTATGCAGTAGGTTTAGTGTTTCGTGTTAGTAGTTTAAGGGGAGGCGATCGACAGGTAAGGTCATTTGCGCCATTAGGGATGGATGGAAAAGGAAGGTAGAGAGAAACCCGGCGTCAGCATTACCCTAATCTTGATGAAAGGCACTACGGGGTCCGCAGTTTAACGTCCCATCCAGCGGGCGTACTCGTACTCACTCAAAGTGCTCTCCACAAACCCCCTAAAATAGGGTTCGGCATACCACTGAAAATTATCTGCCGCCTCCGTGATTCGTATCCGGGCCATCACGGTGGGAAGCTCGTACGTTAGCCACCGCACTATCCCGATCCCCGTGTATATATCTGTGTGTGTATAAATGTATGATTCTATATAAAAACCTAGTATACCTTATAATATAAAGCTCTAACACATCCCACTACATGCCATTGCAGCGGCTTTTGGTGTCATAGCGTAGAATGAATCTGTAAGACCTTACATGTCCTATCTATCGAATTTATACAAAATACAATGTCACGAAAAATGTTTACTCGCGGGTAGCAGTATGGCAACAAAAAAACAATTTAAAATCAAAATTGTTTTACCGATTTCACTGAGGTTTTTTTAAGAGTTCGTTGAATGCCTCACGCCCCTATTTAGAGGTGGATGCAAACTTTACGCTCGGTGGCCCGAAACGAATAGGGCTCGCGACAAATGGGGTTTAATGGCTGGAACCCGTTTCTATTCACAAATTCACCCATGGCGACAGCTATAGGTGCACATCTACCGCCTTCTCTCTCGGTAGTCATTTGGTTAATTATTTTCCTCCGCAACAATGACAGCACTTTTACCACTCTACCAAATTAATTTTCACGAAGTGAAACGATATAATTCCGAGGTCATCAAATGAAACCTTGGACTCAGTTTTGCTGACTTATTTATTTATTTGATGATATTTGTTGCAATTAGGCAATTATCCTGGTGGCAACGGTCAAGTCTGGTCAGCTGTCACTCATGACATCTACATCTATATAATATATAATCTTACAATACCTAATAATAGTATCTTAAACGACATGGGCATACATGCATCACAAGAAGAACAGACAGACAAAGCTCTTATTTACAATGACGCTTAAAGGATTACCAACTACATTATTACATTTACCATCACCCGTGGGCTAGGTTTACACCATTCGAGAACATACTACGCACCGTTCTTCGCAACACTCCGTCCATGATCACGTACTCTTCAATTTCATATACCGTTCACAATCGCGTCCCGTTAACACTTATGCACTTTTGAAATACAACTTGTAATACCGTCCACAAACAATATTTTAACAGGTACAATAGTATACAAATCAATGATTAATGGTTTATCACCCTGTGGCTGCTTTACACTTCTTCTTAAAGCTCCTAAAATTGAAGGAAAGGGCTCAAGCAAACCTCCAGGCAGCTGGTTTCATTCCACAATAGTTCTCTTTAAAAAAGAGTATTTTTCTTATTTGTTTTTACGTTCTTATTTTTATATAAAAACTGTGGTCGTTTTTCCCCTTAAAGTATGGTTTTTCTATCTCTTTCCATAAATCTTCCCACGCGTCGTCATTTTTAAAAATTCTGTACATCGCGCCTAACTTATATGTTGGACTGTTCAAAAACTTTTTAAGCCACTTCTGGATTCATCCAATTCGCTTGCACCAGCCGACGCGTCGGTAACGCGTTTGGACTGAGGTCGCGAGTTTGAATCTCATCTCAGATATTCACGCCTTAAGACTTTAGGATTTATTTATTTATTTATTATCGACTTAATTGGGCGAGGTTGAGACTTAATAGTCCCTTCTTCCACCTAACCCTTACATTACATACATTACATTGAAGACAATTACATACAGCCAAAAGACTTTAGGATTCGGATATGGCTGGAATGCGCTAAGTAATTTTGACCCTTCAAATGCCTAAAACCGAAAATTATCGTACCGAAACGGAAAAAATCAAGACTGAAGGCATTCTAAGTAGACAATAGTACACAGGTTTTTCAGTGATACCCCTATCCCTACTTGAGATGCTTTGTGGAGAGCACTTTAATTGAGTTCGCCATCCGTCGGATGAAACTTTAAGCTGCGGACCCCATGGCGTCTTTCGCTAATCTAATGCCTACTCTTAGCGAAAGACGCCATGGACTTAGGTTTCCCTGAACCCTTCCCCCTTTCCCATCCATCCCTAATGGCGCTAATAATGTCAACTTTCGGTCGCCTTCCATAAAGCTACTACTACCCAAGAGTACAGGGTGCTAACGTCTTCCCTATAGCATAAGAACAGTGCTTCTGAATACAAGTGTACCTGAGTTTTGAATTACTCTGAAGTAATACTTTCTCCTGCATAGGTACATATGATGTGTTTGGCTAAATCTATATATTGACGTTTTAATGTTCAAATTTAAATTTATTTTTCTGGGTAAGAGAGCAATATTTAACAGAAATAAGTCGGTTATCCGTACCTGTCCGGCTCGGAAGTCTTTTGTCTGAATGATGAAATTTTCTCGGTACTTCCACCGGATCAGGGGTTTCATGCTGGCCCGGCCAAAAGAAGAACCGAGAAAATTTCATCAAGTAGATACGCGGGAAAGCACCAGATCATACTTTTCTCTGAAGTTTTAAAACAATGCATGCAAATAGGTTGGCTCACAAAAACATTAAACTCAGTTTGTGCAATGCTTAATGTACAAAATATTCCACGAGAGTTTTTTTGGCAAAACTGATTACGATATGCATGGTCGGCCGTTATACTGGCTACACACACAATTTTGAAGTTCAGAACCCACAACGGAACATTTGATTGGTATATAGTATTCTCATTGCGTGCTGCATTTCGTTCAAAGTTCTGCGAATCATCTATGGAGCAGGAAAGTCACTCACTGCTCACCACTGTCCGCTCCTCAGGCCTCATCAGTCTGTAATGTTCATGTCAAATGTACTCCCGACTTCGATCCTTCTCATACTTCCCATATCCGCCGCACTCTTCCCCCCTAATATTATTCACATATACTCTCACTTTCTGTGAACTCTGTCTTTGAACCCTAGAATTTCTGAACTCTTTTTACTTTAAATTTATAATCAATGATGAGGCTGATTTTTTGTAACTTTTATAGTAGTTATTTATATGATGTTAGTACCTGTTCTATTTGATAACCATTATGCGGTTTTGGACTAAATCAATAAGTAAACTGTGACGTGGGAATGTCGCAGGTTCGCTTTGTTTGCGTGAAATATTGCATATATCTATTCTTCATAACTAAAAAGTTAATCCCATGGATTGGTGATAGCAGTAAGGGTGACTCAGCAGGCTGTGATTTGGCTGCGGCACTCTCCATGGCATATGATAACATCCCGCGGAAAGGCAGCTCAAACTGGGGAGAACCCGCGGCTCATTTTATCACGAAGAAGTGATTTAGTCCCGAGTTCATACAGCTGCTCGCCGTCCCACGTCCTAGCCAGCCGCCTGTCGGTATCCCAGCCAACGCTATTGACTCACTCCCCACCGCGCCTACTCCCTCCCTCCCGCCTTTCCTCCCGTCCACCCCCGTCAAACCATCGGTTATTTTCCCACCCCCTCCAAACTTCTCCCTGTCATCCCCGCCCTCCCTCCACGTTCCCCATCTCTCCGTCACTCCTCTCCCGTAAACGCCCACTTTCCCCTCTCCCGCTCTATCAAAGGCGCAAGGTCAAAGCCACCAATGGGAGCCTTCCGTCAACTTAAAGAAGTGAGCCAATGTTCGATGGGGTGAGAGAGCTCACACACAACCACATATTCACGCACTCACCCACACCAACGCGCGAAACCGGGAGACTTTTTTTTCCCTTGTATTTAATGATCATATATATATGTCGACAATACCGACTGCAGGCGGTAGACTGAGTTTCACGTCCAAAGAGAACGGATCTCCCTCTCCGTCCAGCTGACTCTCTAAGCCTCATCCCGGAGTCGCACCGCTCGTGATACCACCGTATTCTAAGGAGAGCGAAGGAAGTTTCAGTGCTCGCCCTGAGGATTAGGAGAAAGTGAGGAGAGTTGTCCCGGGGATACATTCACGAGACCTGAACGACAGGAGCACCATTGGAATCCTATTGGTAAGTCCACGGACTTTTGCCGCCGCCAACAAGCGGCTTTAACGTTCACCCCGTCAAGCATGTAAGATCGTGACGTCTCGGCCTTTACCTTTCCGATACACCCAAATTTTTTCGTTCCCTACGTGTATCGAGCGTTGAAATCAGTGCCTATTAAATGATGTGATGTCCGCTTTTTTTCTCCACCACTGCGGTAAAATGCGAGTGAATTTTATCTAAAAGTTATTTCTGTACTCACTTGTCCTTCGAAAGAATATCTAGTTTTCAGGAAGAACGTTTATCGCTCGCGTGCTCGGAATGTAAACCGCGATGTTTTTCCTATCTGTGATGTGAAAAATCTGTTGAAAAGTTTTCCTTTAGTGAGACATATGCGTCTTACAATTAATTTTATCCTTGTTCTTTTGATAGACTTAGTACTAATTGATGGAATCATTTTATAACATAAGGAGTACTTTAATAACTCATTCTTCGCTTAATAATTCATGGTCATTGTTATTCCATTCCAAACACGCGATGTTAAATTTCAGATGACGATAGTCGAAGTCTTTACGGTTTAAATATTGGAATTCATCTGTTGGCACTTGTTAATAATGATTATTTAGAATTAATAAGTAATTGAACCAATGCACATCCGATATAGAATTAAATTAAAGGGTATACATACGAGACTACTTACTGTTTTAATAGCCAATAGAGTAAATCGTTTTTCCCGGGGATGTCGTGATCAAAACAGTAGAGAACGATGGGCGCGCAAGATTCAAACGACTCAAAAACCAGTACATTACACCATACATGGTTTGTATAAAAGGTATCGGGAAACGTTTCGGAGAAATAGATTTATTTCGGACATTGGTGCAGTACCTCAAAATTATTCAAAGTACATCCCTTGAGAGTCGACACACTTTTGTCAGTGGCTTTTCCACGACTCAAATGCTTCCTAGTAGACGGATTCGGGAAGGCCCTTAAGGGTACACGTGCAAGATTTTTTGACGGTGCTTAGGGTCCTACGGTGGTGACCTTTGAGGGAGGATTTCACTTTTGGGGATAGGAAATAATCTGCTGGTGCCAAGACGGGACTCTAATGGGGTTGGGGAATCGTCGCGACGGCATTGCAGAAGGTCTTCGCGAGCAGACAATCGACTCGGCTCTTGGTCGTCTGTCAAGACATTCGGGGCAATTTTAGTTTCATCTTTCATAGACATCTTTCGCATCGCCAAATTTTGAGTTCTGATGGTGTGCACTGTCGTTTTATAAATGCCAATAAGATCTGCGAGCATGTGCACACTTAACCGACGGTCTGAATTCCGCACTTTACGCACACATCAGGAAAAGTGATCACAAATGGTCATGAGCCATAAAAATTTTAATGTTAGTTAATTAACATCCACTCAGCCGTAAAAGTACTGTGTAAAATACTCGTAATCATTTTAACATTTAAGAATAATAATTTATTCTTTTAAGTCTTCACCGTAGATTTCCATAGTTATTATCGTCAGTTTAGAAAAAATAATTCCTCAAGAAATGCCCCGAAGTACTCTTTAGGGACTAACACGTTCCAATGTAAATTAGTACCATAATTCATGGTAAGTAATCGTAAACAACCATTTTGGGTTCAATGTCGCCACTACGAATGGTCAAGCAGGGTTTCTCTAGCCATGCTACAAAGTGGAATAGTAAGCGAGACCATGTATATACCATATATTTAATATACAGATCTCCCCGGAAATATAGTTTCAAGGAGAATGGCATATTGTCCAGCACAACATTTGAGCGAGCAATAGTTTATATTTGGGTCTATATGAACCCAAATGCCTTTATTTTTGTCGAATATTCTCCCTCAATGTTATTATTCAAATGATAATATTATTTGATTAATGAATTCATTACTTTATACTGATTCTTTGAATATGTTCATGATTTTTTGCTATTAATAATACTCTTTGCCCTTGGATGCGCTTTCAAATGTCGATACGTTTAAGTTGTTACTTACTTCACTGAACATAGCAGGACTTGGTGAGGGTGAAAGAAAGATAAAATATAACTTTGCACTTCCACACACTTTTAATATAACACGACCATGTCATCAGATGATGATGATGCGCCGCATTTAAATCATGGTCGTGTTATATTAAAAGTGTGTGGAAGTGCAAAGTTTTCTTTTCTCTTTCTTTCACCCTCACCAAGAAGGAATTCCACAAAGTTAAGCCTGAAACTGTTAGCTTTATAGCAGGACTTCCTAGGTAATCGAAATTCTGTAGAAATATGGTATTTCAAAATGACAAACACGGTAGATTCATTGCGTCTCGTAGATTTCACATCGTAACAAAGCCACTCGATATATGTATTCTGGTGCTAAATAGGTGCTTAGGACAGATGGGCAAACCGAACACAGTGGACTGTTCAGTGCTCACTGCGATCAAATATTTCTAAAATAAACAGCAACGGGTGTGACTTCTTTTATCCGTTGCCACGATGCCCGGTTCGAAAAAGATATCAGTTTCATCACTGTTTACTCTGTGATACAAACTCTGTTTGCTCACGCTGAACCAATTCTTTGCCACCATTTCGCGAATGTGACGAAGATTTCGTGAGTTCGTTATTTCCGCTCTAGTGATCATCGCGTCTTCTGAGTAAGCAAACGTGAATCCTTCGGGCAGGACAAATTTGTGGTTTTTTCCCCTTCGCAAACCTACCTTGGCGCAGTAACTTTGCCTTTATAGATCATAACGATTTTTATTTAATTTTATTAAACGATATTAACAGCCTACATTTGATAAATTGATTATTATTTTAACTAAGGTGATTAGTTAAATACGATGAATTCTGTTTTTTTGCAGAATCTGCGGTTAGGACAGAATCACAATTTGGCGGTAACTTACTTTGGTCCGTTAAAAGTTTTTTTTTGCCTCTGCAAAGTTAAATGAAGCCCGAACTCATCTATTTTTGCAGTTAATTCTCATGTTTATAGTTATTTTAAAACTATCATTTCTTTCTGGGTGTAATAGATTCGGTTTATATTTTACACGTGCGAGATATAATAACTGGGGTACATACGAAGAAAAAAATAATCCTTACTCTTGTTGTGGTTTAAATATGACGCAAATAACCATATTCTTAAATATTTAAAAAAGAAAAATTAAATGGCTCTTCAGGAAAATCCTTGTTGCATTAAAAAAATATTTTTCAGATTTTTAAATATTTTGGCTAAAATTCAATTAGTTTCAATTTACTTAATTTAAATGTTTGATATAAAACTTTATACTAGATTAATAGATTTTTCTGTTATCGTGCCCACTAAAAACCACTCTAAGTACACTCATTTTATTCGGGTAGTGGTAAAATATTGTTCAGAGGAAACCGAATCATGTATTTCTGTTGAATCCCTAAAGTGAATTTTTTTAATGAAGAAAATACTTTCCTCTAAATTACGTATGAAGAAAGTTAAAGTTGAAATTAGCGTGTTACCAATCAGCTTTCTGGGGGACTATGATAATGTTCGACTATAACATAATAAAATAAATGATGATTGCCTTTTTTAGAATTAGGAGCCACAAGGGTGGTCTGAAAAGTATCTGAACTAACAAAGAAACAAGACATTTTTTCTGAAATTTTCTGAGTCGGAAACTTTTCAGACCACCCACGTACTTTCAGGCCATGTGAATTCTTTTGAGTGAGTAAACGAGCGTGAAATTTTCGTAAATAATCCATTTAAATTTCATGATCAATTTCACACGCAAATACCACTGATGTTTAAGGAGACAGTGGTTCCGTTCAACCACAATAAAATGGGGATCCATTTTCCACGTGATCTATCCAAGTGATGGACGACTTCCTTTGTGCATATTTTGCTCCCTACTATGCAATTTTTAGCTTGAAAAAAATCATTGTAAACCGGGACGAAAAGCAATATAATTGCTATTACAATTATTTTAATTATTTTTAAAGTAAAAGCTATTCTTTCGAAACGGTAAGGATATCTTGGACTAGGACAGAAGGAATTTTATTTAAATCTGCCAGACAAAGCTCGGACATGTATGACAGATATAGGATGAGTTTAAGTGTCTGAGATCATTCTGAATATTTGAGTACATATTTTAGCTTTCGAATGGTTATGTTTTTTAATCAGATAGATCGAACAACTGTAGTTGCTAATTTGGAGTCTTTTCATCGATATTCTTTCCTTCAAAACTCATCACGACACTTTTCACAATATGGACACCTTATGTTTTATATTACATGAAAAGAAAGCTTACTTTGAATTATAGCCATGAAAAACGGGTCCTTCTTAACATGACCAATCATAGTTTATACAGAAGAATGTAAAATTCCAAATGGCAAAAAACCTTTGATATCAGGTATGTAATTGTGTGACACTATCAGGACTGACTCAACAAATTCTCAAGTATTCCGACCCTCGATAGAAATGACGTCATTTTGACGTCAAAGCTATCGAAAATCCCTAAGTTTTGGGCACAAAATAAATTTTCATTCGCCATGGTCTGACGTCAAAACTACGTCATTGCCGAGGCTCGAAAATTTCTGGTTCTAGTCGGTTCTAAATTCACGAAATGTTCTACTGTCACGGAATTTTAACACCAAGGGTTCGGATCGGAGGGTAAACTTAAATCGTTTCTTTCTCATATTTTTCACGGGGAAAAGTCCCGATACAAATTCTTTACTTCATTTCTCTTTTATGTTCATTTCCGACGTCCTATCGAGAAACACGTTCAACTACTAACAACTGATTCAAGTGCAACTCCTCCTGGAGTCCGTTTCTCAACGCTAAAAGTCGAATAACAAGCCCCAGGAAAACAACTTTCTATGCAATATAGAACATTTAAATTGGCATATCGTCCAAAGTATGTAAGTTCAAGTGCTGCACCATTTATTACCTTCAGTTGACGCAGTATTTGCAAATTAGCAGGATTTGTAAGCTGTATTGTAGATTGAAAAAACGGATCCGGTCCGTTTCAACAACATCATTAAATACGACGGTATCAGGATGATAAATCAGCAAAGTCTCGAAGTCGCCGTTTCTCGTTGAAATTACGCAGATTAAGCGACACAACCATCCTTCAAGAAACAAAAATTCGGTCCTAACTGGTTTTTTGGTCAGATACGTACATAGGAACTCTGCCTTAGGTGACATTAGTTTGGATATGGTCCATCGTTATCAATTAAATTCATTTTTCTTAAAAAAAATGTGATGAATAGAATAATATTCATATATTTAGATGGAAAATGTAATTAGTAAAAATTCAAAACACGTTTTACTTCACTAATGTCATTTAATTATTAAATCATACTTTTTTAATGATTATCCAGACCGTTCCCGATTGTCGTAAAACTTTTCACCTGATCTCGACGTTTTATAATGAATTGGTTATCCATTTTGGATGGTATATAAAGAAAATTATTCAGATGGATTTAAATGCTGGATGCTTATTCCCTATCGAGTATCGAATCCAGGTAAGATAGCAGCGTTCTTTGTCCTTTGAATTGCTTATACCAACGATATATCAAACGTGACTCCATTATTTATTTGTTCTACCTCAAATAATCGCACGTATCACCTCGCAGTACCATTCCCATCCTCTAAACTACATATCAAGCGCGATCCTTTAAGAGTAAAAATTCATTTGTTGGTCCCATAACAATATAGAATGTAAAATAGATTTAAAACAGGGTAACATTCATGCTTACTTTTAGTTGAATAAACCCCTCAGAGGAAGGCCCTGAGTAGCGTACAACTATGGAAACGATCTACGGCCACTTCTGGTCGTCGGGAATGAATATAGTTTAAAGAGCATCAAATGACGTCGCATTCTCAGAGAAAGAGAGGTTCAAAGAATGTAAAAGGAAGAAAAGAGTGAAAATGGCCAAGTCGGTAATTCTAAAATTGGCAGACCCACTGTTTCTCTATTGTTAAATAATAGGTGCATTATGTGAGAGTGGGTGGCCGAGGGACGGGACCGAAAGTTTTCGCAACCGAGTTCGCCCACTCCCGAAAACGTCCTTGTTCACCTGCTTCTGGGTCAGGCGCGGAGCCCGGAAGAGCTATCAATGCCAAAACTATTGTAAATTCTTCCGCCCGACAGTGAAACCCACGCGAAATTCAGTCTCTTCCTTTGAGATGGGACTTTTGGTCAGGGATCAGGGATGGATAATAGGTGCGACCAGCCCCTCGTACTTCCTGTTTCATTCCAATATCATTCCCCAAGGTTTTTCCTCTTCGAATTCCATTCCCAGTCGAATCCCATCTCTGTTGGCGAAAAAAATAATTCGAGGAAAAAGCCTTCTCAGAGCTTAATGACCCCACCCAAAACGCCGTCCGAAGGTTGTCTCGACGCGTGAGAATAGTATCACTGCCCACTGAGATCCACGGTGTGTGGAAGTCACACGTTCAGGGTGTGAGGGGGACAGCTCTCTTCCGTGCGCCCCCCCGCGCGGTTTCTACATCTACATACAGTCCCGCAAGCCATTGCAAGGCCATGCAGTGTTCATATCTGTGGATTAGTCTTTTGAGCATAAATATCTTCTACGAAAGTCTCACATATGGATAATTGGATAATAATTCAAACGAAGGAGTGAGATGGCGTTGGCCAGTAATTTTATAGATAAAAACATAAAAATTGGACGACCACACTTGTTCCGAAATTTTCGGTGGCAAAACCATATTCCTCTGCATACAGAAGGAAGGAACAAATATAGACCGGAAGGAATATATATTTATTAATGTTCATCAAGTTATATATATATATATATATATATATATATATATAACACTTGGACGGCACAATAGAAGACAGAATAAAATAGATAACACGTAAAATAACACTCGCATTGTAGATTGTTTACGCTATCGGCCTACTTCGAGGCCTTCTTCAGGTCAGACTGCTTTTACGTGTTACCTATTTTATTCTGCGTTCTATTGTGCCGTCCAAATGATATGATATATATATATATATATATATATATATATATATATATATATATATATATATATATATATATGCACAACCAGACAAGCAATAATGTGTGTGGTGTGTTCGAGTAAACATAAAATTTTGAGTACTTGAATTAGCCAGTGCTATCTTATTTTATGCTGGATATCCAATCTGCCAATGGAATTTGGGTCGGTAATAGTTTTCTTGGATGTCATATGTCAAAATATTCTTCCCTTTCTGAAAGTCTAAGTTCAGTCTTCTTGTTTCGTGACTCTAAAACCTCCTAATCTGATTCCTGCAGTATACCTTATACCATTCTCACGCTCTACTCATAGTCATTATCGAGAAATCAAGCAGATTTTCCTAAATATCTACCAATTGATTAATAAATATTTTCTCCCATTGATCTCAAACATTTTTTACGGTTTCCAATGTGGTCAAACTAAAACGAAGTGGCTAACTAACGACATATTGACGAAATTAATACATTTAGTGACTCTTTTACATTTTCATTAATTATTTCTACATCCCCGTCTCATGAAACTTTGAAGGCTTATGGCATATTTTTCTGGCCTATGTATCCCTTGAAAGGTTTGATATAAATATAATGCCAAAATATTTTATCAGTTCTTAGTTTCAGAGTACCAAGTCGTTCCCAGATGAAATCACACTGCTGGAGCAAGTAAAAACGTGCCGTCCTTCTTTTCGGTTTGTCTCCCTAGTGTTTGGAATATGGAAAATACTAATAAACCGTAGCTTATATTATTGACTGATTAGCTTGTGGTATGTGCGTGATAACTTCATAGCTTCGCGTGCCACCGTTATCACCGAAATCAGTTCGAAACAATAGTTTTGGTTTTTGCCAGGGCCTTATGCTTCACTGTGCAGCATGAAATCGCCCTCAAAGCACAAATAACTAATTATTACCAAATTTTTGTTACCAACTTTTAATTATTACCAACGTGAACACACCTTACTCTCCATATACGTGTATGTATTTTGAAAACTTCCCAGAGTAATTCTTACAAAACTTTTCACACAGATGGAAATTAAACTTACTCTCCAGTTTGACCCAAATTGTAAAAACCATTGCAAATTATTTGTGTTTGATTAAAACTTAAATGTTAATATGAATCAAAGTTTATTTTGGAATAACTAAAAACTATAGTTACACTTGAGTTCTACACAACTGGAGACACCTACTTTAAAATCCTAAACCACATAAAAAATTGCCGAATTTTCCTTATTTCCTAATTCTTTCACCTTTGTTGCAGCGATAACGTATGAAGAAAGGGTTCATCACGCGTCATGTGCTCTTGATCTCGCTCCTGGACTCAAAACCTCAAAGCGTGAATATCGTGTAGCTAAGGTGGTTGCGCCGCTACCTCACCTCTCACAAATCCTTAAAATTTATTAATCATTTAAAGTCGCTGATACTCTAGGGGTTCTACGCATAACAGCTCTATTTACACCGCTCTAGATTTACAATGGGAAGAACACATTCTCCATACATTTTCCAAACGCACGAAAATCACCCCCAAGCAGCCGCGGCATTTGTGTGACTGGATGAAAGGTCTGAGGTCGCGGACTTTCCAGCATAATATTTAGATAAAAATTCCAATCGCTTGGCCGTTAGACGTTAGGATAACTGGAAACGTCAAGAGAAGCGCTCAATGGAACATAAATATCCAAGCTCCTGATTACAATGATCAAGTTGCTTCAGGGGTTATTTTGAGGGCAGTTGATAAACGCCTCTGTGTTTCCACCAAATCCCATCTGATTTAAAGTGAAAAAATATTGAAATGGCACTATCACACGTTCTTCTAGGATTTATGTCATCGTATACTCAGTGTTCCATTCACTTTAGATTGCTTCAGACTAAACGATCATTGCATTGACGTTGAGAAAACTAATAAAACCGGAAAGTAGGGGCTTCCAAGTTAGCAAGGTAATTTGAATAACGAAGCCTCATGACTCCTCATCCAAATAAGTAAGATTTTATTTTATATTCATTAATTCTAATAATCATATGACATTTTTGATAGCATTACTGGACATCGGTTATCTATTCAGGGACTGAATTTCTCTCTACTATCTGTAGTGTCTGCTAGTTTTTTAATTTTTTCATAACCTTTGTATTATCGACTTCATAGTGTTGTCAACCGATTACTTTATTTCATTAGAACACTCCCTTAGAATCTCCATGCGTCCATTTCATCTTTTTCATTCCTTCAACGACAGAAATATGCATTTAGATACTTCTTCATTTCGTATTTAGGAAAATTTTCTCGCTGCTAATTCAACAAGAAATGAGTGTTTTCGCAACTGCGCCGATGTTCAACGGTTTGAAGTAAACATTAGAAAATTAAATAGCGGATCGAAGTTAACCTAACATTAAATAATTACAACATGGAATCCTAAAAATGTATACCTACTGTCGCGTATTTATTGGTGATACCAATCGAAAATGATGTAGAGCTCTACTGAGATTAAATTTTCCATAAGTTACGTTGACTTGATTTTTCATGTTCTTCCTCAGTTATTTTTAGCTGAGGTAGTGATTAAATAAATTGCGAGAAAAACGAACGACATCAACTGTCATAAAATGGAAGTAGTTAGATATCCCAAAGTGTACTGCCAATGGGCATTAATTATTTCTTGAGATGAGGTAAAACAACAATCAAAGGTATCAAAATACTAGAAGTGGTAAACGGAGTGTGATATTTTATACTTACCAAATTTGTAATGTTCTGGTTTCGACCAGTAGAAATAAAAAGATAAAAATGCCCTATCTATTGTAACAAAAGTGCAATTTTTATTACTTTAATATAAAGGTTTCATACCCGCCCTTATATATTGTGAAATATTAAGGCTATCGTATTGTTTTACAAATAGTAAGTTATTCATGCAAAAGAACGTACATGAACGAGGCTTTTTTATGATATTAAGAGAATATAATGAAGCAGTAAATTGTTTTAGCATGATTGTGCTAGCAGAGCGCACCATCTAGCACTGGGGCATGAAGGTATAACAAACAGGTCCCAATAGTTGAGAAATATCAATGAGGGGAATAGAAAAACTTGAGTATTCCAGGGGAGAACGTTCTCAAAAAAATGAGAGATAAGAAAAATCATCTCAAAATATTGAGAGAAGTTAAGAGGAGGGGATGAACAGCGAAGATAATACATTTCGAAGCTAAATAGTTATTATTACAATTATTTCCACTTGTTTTTACTTTAAACATATAATAACTAAGTACTTGTCTGGTAGATATTTATCGCAAATATGTTTAGGTGAAATAAGGCTGATTTATGGTATGACCAGGGATTTAGTTCAACTGGGTAAACACGAAAACGTTGTTGAAATTAAAAAGAACACTTAAAAAGGACGCATTCCATTCCGCCCATCTCGAAAAAGCATTCCCATTCACGCAGCCGGCAGCGCGAACGAAATCGTGAGCCTATCTGACGCAATCGTGTTCCGCCCGAAGGGCACCTTCCAATCGGACGGTTGTTTCATTGTTTTCAAGCGGCGGGGCTCTCTCGTTCCTCCCCTCAAGGAAAGAAACGCAGAGTGGAAGAAGCACCCCCCAGGTGGCAAAAAAAATTCGCACGGTGCCTTTTACCACGGGAAACATTCCCCTTCTCTCCCTCCTCCTGGTACTCTCGCGATCCTCACTCACCGAAGAGTTCAACGACACGCACTCCGCAGAGTGCCTTTTGACCACAAAAATGAAGGGAATCTTATTTAAACTAAAAAAATATACGATTTTGAGGAATCAAAAATTCATGGGTGGATAGGAAAGAGTCGAGTATATGGAGATGTAATGCGAAATCCCTACACGGCCGTCTTGTAGGAATCGGGGAACTTGTCAAACCCACCCGTAGCAATATTTGCTGGCTATCACAACTGCATTTAATGTAAGAAATACTCTTGGTAGCGCACCTATAATTTGACTTGTCTAGCACGAATGTGTGAGGATCACATTTATTTGGACATCCAAATATATTCATACAAGAGTAGGTAAATTAACATTCGACGAATTATGAAGAAAATCGGAATCAAGGTCAGTGCACTGTTGTGGCTTGCTGATTGGGTAAGGATAGTAGATCGGCCTTAAGCCGTTTATGAGCTTTTCGTTTAGTCATTATTGTAAACGAATGATAACGCAGGGCTACAAATAAAGATAACCGATTGACTTTCAATAATCGACACAGTGGCCATACAATTTTAAACAAATTGACTCGGTTAAAACAAATTTAATCATTTAAATTTTTATTTAAAAATTCGACAGGGCGTGGTAGTCTAGTGAGTATAGCGTAGAGCTATTGGCCGAAGTGTCCCCGGTTCAAAGCCAGGGCGATCTCCTGAAAATTTCATTCTAAACTCAGAGCACTTCGATTCTCTAGTTACTAAAACTTTGAATTCTAGAACCTAGTTGAAAGTCGAATGGTGGCACTGATTATTTGGTCCTCTTATCTTGAGTGTCAATTTCGCGCGGCTTAGTGCATCCACTCTCGTCTCTTAAAACCATATTTTGGCTTTGTTGCGGTCTTATGGACATCGTGCCAGTAACAAATAAAAGAGGTGTTACATGCTGAAAATTCGAATTTTGATCGCTAAATTTTAAAAACATTCAAACCAATTCGACATTTCTATGATTAAAATATGCTTCCATGCCCTTTTTTGTAGACTTCAAAGACTGCAGCTACAAATTAATTTCCATTTTGTATTGAAACTTTTGCAAAATTATTGTACTGATCGTAAGGAAGAAATATTACTGCCACAGCTTAGTTCAGCGAAAAAATTGCACGTTTTTAATCTACTTAACGGATTAAATAAACCAATTTCAGGGAAATTCGGTTATTGTTTAGGTCATCCCTTCTATGTAATCATGAATAGCTATTGATTTATGTGCTTTTACCTACTTTTATAGACTCCATATCTGGTGAAAACCCCTTTGGAGTCGATGTCTATAGGGATATGTTTAGGATATCAGTTAAGGTGACGAATTGACTGTGAAATATTGGTAATGTATCCATTGTTTCGTGAGTTCTTCCTCGTCATCACTATGAAGCATGTCATTATGATCGTTCAAACTTTTCTCTTCCGCAGTCTTCGTCGTGAGCAACGGGAGATACGAGAAGGAATCCCAAGGAAGATGTATCCGAATCCCTTCGACCGGAAGCACTCGACCATCAGGCAGGTCATTGACAGGATCCTGTTCCCGGACTCGCGCGGTCACGCGAAGAAGGGCGGATGGGTCACGTCCTCGCCGCTGACGCCGCCGGCCGGGGGCGCTTGGGGACCCGGCAGCCGGAGCCCGTCCAAGGGCGGCGGCAGAAAGATATCGCCCGGGAAGTGAGGCCGGGGCGCGGGACCGGCGACGTCCCGGCCCTACTGGGCGACCGCCGGGGACACACGGACAAAAGCGCCCTGAGGCGATGCGGCCATGGACTTCTTCGTGAAGGTGAGTAACTAGCCTTGGGAGAATGGGCAAATGTCTTACGTTACAAACTACGGTCAAAATTACGTAGGACTCCATAGTCGGAGTAATGTACACATACATGTATATGCGGCGTAAACGTCGGCCCAGATTTGCGGCGGGATAACGTTCTCGCATGCCAACCCATTCGTTTGATTTTCACTTTGGTGGGTTTTCCTCAAATAGGGCTTGGGTGTTTTTAATTAACTTCAATGTTTGGTTTAGGGGTTAGGTGGAAGAAGGGAATATGTAATCTCAATCACGTCCCAATAAAAATGGTGTACAAATAATTATAAATAAATAATACATAAAATATATATAAAGAAATATTATGTAATACATATAAATGCCGATGAATTTTCCACCAGAATGCAGAGTCAGTATCACTATTGAATTTACCTGCTAATCTGTCACATATGTGCTAATAATTATGTGAAGACGGCCCAATACTTGTGGCCTGCCTACCGCTATACAGGAATGCATGTTTAGGATGTTCTTAAAGAGTTTCGCATTTTTTTTACCATTTATAATCCATTAATTCTGAATTACAGTTTGGTGCCAAAAGGTTTCAAACCCCTCTTACAAAATATCTCATAAAAACCTAGTATGAACATTTTCAAAATTTGGATAAAACGAAACCTAAACTGTGCCATTTTATATCAGTAAAAAAACTCTTCAGCGGCAGGGTTCTCAACCGAGGCCCGTTTGGCCGTGGAGATCTAGGAAAGGTGCAAAATTCAATCCCCTGTCGATTTGAAAATTATAGCAGGTTGCTCACCTAATTGTTTGAAGATTGAAAATGATATATTAGCTAATTCTGTACGTATGTATTCCACCAAAGTATTAAGAACAGAAGATTTCACACTACATTTTATAATAAGGAGAATATTTTAAATTACGCCAACTTTACCACCATTTTTAGCAACCATTCGCTTCTCCTAATTGTGAATAATCATTCAGGATATGTCATTACCGTCAAGTAATCTGATCAAAGTTGGAGGCAACATGTGCGTTTATAGTATTTTATCTGATGATGTTTATTTATGGCAACCCAGGTAAATTCCAAACATTTGCAGGATTTATTCCCATTAATAACTGACACTTATGAATTTATTTTTGAAATTACCGTACCGTTACTGAATTACTCAAAAAACAACTTTAATTAGATAATAATTTAGCATTTTCCGAAATTCTATGGCCTATTGAGTCACATTTGACCCAACACTTAAATGATAATTTAACCAGCCATAAGAATCAAATTAGATTTTTATGACAATTTCATTAATACATATAAATTTAAAGGGTATAATAAAATTGATTTTAAAAATTTTGGTATCAGTTATGCTAAAACTGTGTGTGGCACTTTAACATTTAAATTTTACATTGGTATGCAAGTTTTGAGGGTAGGAAGGGCAGGATTGAAAAAGGGTTTGTTGAGGGGTCGGATGTCAGGTTTTGCTTATTGGGATAAACAAAAAACATATATTGTTTTTCAGTCTAGTTCCATCCAAAAACTACTTCAAACGGTTTAATACCTAATAATAGTAAAATTTATCACACATTTATTGCCATGGACGTTAGAAATGCATCGAGTTATTTGTACATTCAAAATTTAGTTTTAATATAAGAATTCCTTAAGTTTATTTAAACATTTCGTCTAATAGCATAAGTTACGATTTAATTTATACAACTTATTAAATAAAAGGTTTGTGCGTAAATGAGCACTAATTGAACAGTAGATTTATAGCTGTACAGACTAATTAAAATTATGAGTTGATGGGTAATGGCATATATAGAGTGAACTATTTATTATTTGAAATCTTTTCCATAAATATATAATTTATCGCGATATGGATCATAAAATGCTCTTGCAGACAACTTACTGAGACCAATCGATTTGATGGCTGACTCATAAAAACGGTTTGGGATTTTCCATTCCAGGCATCCGTTCTGAAAAGACCTTACACATTCTTTCAAAGTGAAAACACACGCTGATTTTTCATTATCACTGAAGCGCCAATGTTTCTAGCAGTACATCTAATAATAGAATCAATAGAAACTCATGCGAAAAACTAGAGTAAGATGCGGATTTCCGCTAAAGCATACAATGAAGAAGTCATTACATCATCCCATTTATTTATTCTAGCTGGAAAATTTTAAAGATAAATCTATTTTAACACATCTAATTTATGCCAGGCGAACAAATCACCTTTCAATAGGGGATTTGGAATGCGGACGATATTTGGCAGTAGAGCTGTGCGGCTGCCTCGTTTGTATGAAAATGTTGCCATTAAAAATAGTTAATCAACCTATTTAGTTGAAGATTAAGGAGTATATCCAGGCGATATGCCGATTTTGTCAAATAAATTAACGACGTGACCTATTTTCTAGTAATAACAACAATATCTTCAAAAATATAAAATATGACCCACGGAAAGTAATATTGGAATTACTAAGTCTCTCGAAAAGCTTAAATAGCAAACAGGTTATCGTACTTGGGCAATAAATCTCGTTAATTCCCAAACCGTCTTAAGCGGGCTACTTCAGTTAGTCAAGAAGTTTTCATCAACATAACTCCTCACAAGCCAACAGAAGGGAATGTGATGGGGGTCTTATAACACCACCATTTAAAGTAAAAATAATTATTTCATAAATATAATTTGTTTCACACACGTAAACACACATTCACATGCATTCCCGCCTACATCGTGCAATAATGGGCGTGTTCGAAGAGAGCTTTAAGTTTAACTTTTTGAATTTATTAATCAAGATTGTTGACGTGCAAGTAGGACTGTTATGGGTATGTATTGTGCTCAGGAAGAACGATCACTTGAATGAAAATTCAGAGACAAGTGAGCTTTTGAAATGCTGGTATGCAAATATAAAAAAAAACAAGTTAGACAGTAAGGGAGACTAACAACGAAAATTCAAAATTTTAAATATATTTAACGAAGAGGGAAAGTTACTGCAAGAATTATAAAAATAGCAGAGAAAATGGGAAAAGTAAATAGTGAAAATATTTCTGATATTGAATGTCGTGATAGAAGGGAGAACGTGTGCAAACGGGGTGAGGGAAGGAAGAGAATAGACTTTTTCGACAGCATCGAAGAAGGCAGAAGCTACGAAGAAATGAATAAAGAAATAATGTTGAGCAAATAAGGTGAAGTTCTCATGACACGGAGACGTAAACAATCGCCAGGGTTTTTCCAAAAAAACCCACCCTTTATTAAGTAGAATACCTTGAATTTATAACAAGAGACAAGCTTTAAAAGGAATGTAACTTTTTTGTACTTCCCGTATGGAACTCCCCGGATTTTAAGATCCAAGGAATGATGGAAATTAGAAAAATTACGTAACGTCGTGTGTAATCCCAAAGCGTATAAATCATTCGTCGAATACGCAAGGTCACCAGTCTTGGGAGGGGAGGGGGTTGTATAAACAATAACACGGCACGAATGAAAACAGCACGAATATCAGACCTAGATCACTTCTCCCAACCCATTGCTCCGCTTCCTTGGGAGTTTCCCCGCCCATATTAATGGCCTGCCATAAGGTTCAAAGTCCTTCGGCAGCAGTTGATTGTACAAAGCAAACGTTCCGTCACTTTCCTTCTGCCCGTCTGACCGGTTATCTCCTCTTGACCTTCGCGTGGGGCAACTCGCAAGTCTTGTTCTTTCTTCCCTGTTTTTGTAATCCCTCATGGTCAGTAAAATTCCAGGCACGGATCACTCGGTAATCCTTGCCATTCGATATCCAAAATAATGCTAAGTTTCCCTACTTGCGGACTGATTTTAGTTGTTGATCCTTCACTCAACATACTTACAGGATGGCCGACTGTTGGAAGGCTTGCATAGGTTTCAAACTTTAATTGAGCAGGTTCTCCACAGATTTACTATATTTTTAGGCGTTTTTTGGGAACAAAATTGACTTCCAGCGGATTCTGTGTCGGAAATTAGATATTTAGTTTCTTCCACAATGCAGGAAAAATGCACGTTTTCATAATAAAGCTTTGTGTCGTCCCCCTCCGTCTACTTAATCACTTAATATACATTTGAATATAAAGTGAATACGAAAGAAATGTTTAAATTCCAATAGGAATACAAACACACATATATATTTATATAATATATATATTATTATTATTATTAGGTAATCTTCCGGTTAAGGTAGGTTTTTGGATGGACACAGCTATCAAATAAACATTTTGTAACTCCAAACAAAACCCAATCCAGCAACCTAATCTACATCAGAACCCTCTTCATCTCTGTGTACTTCTTTCCTTCCTTCAACCCGTCCAACATCCCTGTCTTTTTCCTGCCCTTTCCTCGCTTGCCCAACATTCTCCCCTCTATTACCTTCTTCAACATCCCACTATTGCCGATCAATACGCCTTTCAACCATTTTTCCTGCCTCCATAGGATATCTCTTAACAAACCCCTCTCCACCCCCATCATCTCTAGTACTTTCTCATTTGTTTTCATGTATATATATATATATATGTATAACTTTTGGACGGCACAATAGAACACAGAATAAAACAGATAACACGTAAAAGGACACTCACACTGTAGATGATTTAAGCTTTCGGCCTACTCCGAGGCCTTCTTCAGGATATATATATATATATATATATATATATATATATATATATATATATATATATATATATATATATATATATATCTCTCTGTTGGAATCCCAATTGTAGCTTGTAGCTATATGGTCGCTTCAACTTAACTGCTTTTAAAAAAATACGGTTTTAGGTTATCTAGAAAAAAAACTGTGTCGGAGTTAACGCCACAAAGTTGAAATTTTCTGCAGGTTTGAAAATGAAGCGTAGTGTGCACATAATGAGAAAATAAACAAAATATCAATTGAAAAAATACTAAATACGTTCAAGGCTTTTTTTTCTATTAAAGATAGATTTCTTGACCGTCTACGACGACTATTATCTTCTTCTTTTCGCGATAATTCTCTTTTGTTTGCCCTACGTTATTTCTTTCCACATTTATTCTTAACTTTTGCCTTCCTTCGTTCTTTCTAAAGGAAAACCTACATCTTCCTTCCCTGTAGACCTGCTTACACAATATTCTCCACTTTGAAGCGTCCTTGAACACGCCACCAACTTTCAATCTTTTCTCCAACTCACTTTTTCTGCCTTTTCGAAATTAATTATTTTAGATAGAATAAAATGAAACTTTTGCGATCAATGACTCCTGTCGTAAGTCCTCATTCAGCGAGGATAGAGTTTTCGTGCTCCACAAGTGTTGTAACCTCCTGGCGTCCCTAATTAATTATTCCCCCTCGATTAAAATTTCATGTTTCTCTCTCAATCACATTCGCAGATGGAGCGTTCTGGGGCAGCCGCCATCGCATCATGGCCCTCAAACCCACACGCGCCCGCTGAGTGGTGAACGAGAACTCGAAGCTGCTGGAATCAGCTTCTCTAGTCAGCGTCGGGTGTTCTATAAATTTGACCCCGAGAACGGGGATGACCCCGCCGCACCGGCCGTCGTTCTCACTCCACGCACGCTAGGATACGAGCTATCCTCAGCGACCTGCCGGGACCGCCCATTCCTTGAGTCGGATCTCACGCCCCCGCATCCAAGCTTCAGGCTTAATTTTATTTACTCAACGTTCCTATTTTGTATGCACATGTCTGTCTAAGGGATCGGCAGAAGATCATCCTGTAAATAATTATTTTCCTTCATCTTATCGTTTTTATCTTTTAAAATAAAAGTTTAAAATATTCATTCGTTTTTTTTCTTTTGACCTACAATATTGATCCTTCTTTTCATTGATTCGTTTTAATCCAACTTGTAAAAGAAGCGAAAAGTCCAATTCCTTTAAATCAAAACAAGGCTTCCCAATGTGGAGTGCAAGACTCCAATTGGAGGGAGAGTGTTAATGAAATAACCCTGAAACACTTAATACTAAAAAAAGTAGTTTCAACTTCATGGACTCGTACCTGTGGCTGTCTGACAGCAACTCCGCTGTGGTTCTCACGACTGATATCGCAGCGGGTATAAAAATACATGCATAGATAGGGAAAAAACACCCGGGACACTTTTTATAAGGTATTGAAATATTTTGATGCAGGAGATAATTTTTTTCAAAAGTAAGGTAAACGGATTGATATTATTTCCAAAGTAATTCAAATAAAAACGAACGGACATATGCCCTGGCATTTTTTTGTGAGTCAAACATTGCGACGTCGAGAATATAAACCGGATTGACTTCCCGTTTGCTGGAATTCTATTGAGTTGCGCATGACAACTCAATACACATATATTATAAATGGAATTTACATCAAGAATATCGCATCAGAGTAAATTAACTGTTCGTGAAGGATGGCTATGCAACAGTTGCATGTTATTGCGTGTGTGTTTGTGCGTAAAAATATTTTTTATTTATATATTTTTAATCTACCAATTAAAGTAAGTTTTGGAAGAACATAACTAGCAAATATTTCTCTTGTCTCTCCTAACAAGACAAAAAGCTAAGTCTACAATAAAGCCCCGCCTTTTTCTCCATAAGTGTCTCCTTCCTCCCTTCATCCCGTATAGGATCCCTATCTTATTCCTATCCCTTCCCTGTTTTCCAAACATTCCCCTCTCCATCACAATTTTCAACATCCCATTTCCAGGCAATATGACTTGCATCCATTTTTCCTGTCTCCTAATAATTTCTTCCGATGATTCCATCTCCTCCCCCACACCTCCTCAGTTTCCCTTCCTGTCCACTTCACTTGCATCCTTCTCCACAACGAAATTTCAAAAGTCTCCAATTTATGACTATAATCCTGCTTCAATGACAATTTTTTCGCGCCGTACATCACTACGCTCCGTATCAATGTTTTAACGATCATTTTCGTACCATCCTAACTCAGCTTTCCTGCCATCAATTCCCTCATCCTCCTAGTACATTTAATACATTATGATTGTGTGTGTATATAATAGTGGTTTTATGTCACTCTGGTTGGTTACATTTCCAATCAAATCGTTGGTGCCAAACGTCTTTCAAACAGACAAGTTTTAAGCGTATTTTTCTACAATCTAAGAGTTGTAAAGAAACACGAAAGAAATACAGCATTGGTGATTCAAGAAGGTTGTGTTTTTTGGCAAAAAGTACGAATTTCTACCAGAGGAACTGACCACTGTATTGATAATTTCGTTAAATTCTATGATTAACTGAAACAGTTACGGAAAAATTTGTCTTGAATTACAGGCAAATAAAAAGAAAAAAGAGATATTTTCGTGGAAATAAATTTTTAAAAAGAGTATGTATTTTTCTTGCTCGAGTTTACGTTCAAGCTTGATTTATGTCATCAGCAGCAATTAAAGCTCCCTTATCCCCTGATCTTTCAACCTTATTACGATTTCTTACTCATGCGTCAATTGTTAAATTATCAGGATATTGATCCAGAAATCAGTAACGCCGATGCTAAAACATTTTCAAACCACCTCTGGTACTTAGCTCCCGAAACTGTGTCTGTATTCTTATTTAATGACAATGTTCCAATCACGGTTAAAAAAATATGATCCAAGTTAAGCTAGAAGCAGATAAAGATGAAGAAGAGGAAGAAGAAAAAAATCAAATAAAGAGGTACATTGCACATCAAAATAATCTTTCTTCCTTAACAAATAACGAGTTTTCATATTTTGTAACTCTCGTGACAATTAAAAAAACTGGAGAAGACAGTTGTTGTGAATAATCTTGCAGAAAGAGGTGTCAAACTAATTCAGGAATACATCAGCATTCTCACAAAATATCCAAATGAAAAAACAATTTGTTTTGCAGATCGTTGCCGAAGACCGTAAAAATTACCCAAATGCTACTAAATCTACTCTTATCAAAAAAATATTCAATGTTCGTTCGTTCACGCACACATGTTTTTATTCAAAACAAAGTAAATTTTCTAAATAAAAATGTCTTTCCCTTCAAGAAAATTGTGGATTTATTAAAAAAAACATAATATTTTCACAATTTCCATGTTATTTCAAGGATTGTTCCAACTTCAAGGCGTTTGAGGGTCATCTAGTATTTGCTCGATTCAAGTGCAAATTTGTACAGTCTGTGTTTTTTTGTTTAGTGGGATAAGATTAGGGGGTGCTAGCAGCAAAATTTTGACTTTCGAATAATACCCCATAGCAAAGGGCCACCCTAACGTATATCTTGCAATATAACCTACCAACTGAGCTACAAACTAACAAACTCTAATGCAAACCTTCTTTCGCATTAGCAGCTCCATCTTAACCCATAGGATACCACCACTACCAGTTCCTAAATATGCCTGCCTCTACAATACTTCCTTTAACGATGGTTGTAATGTGTCAATTAATGCATCCGTTCCCCTTTCCTACACACACACCTTTAAAGCTCTCTCTAAACTTTCGAGGCGTCATACGTTAGGCTCTTGGAAGCTTGCTCGTACCCGATCTGAACTTTTCCCACTAGGAAGTACACTCTTCTCCTTCCCATCGACCCCCAAACCTGCCGATAACACCCGAAAAAATGCAAATAGATAAGGAAATTGGAGTATCCGGGGTCTTAACACAAGGGTGTGAAGATGTTATTACGTATACAGTACAAAAACAGACTAAAATACACATAAAACCAATATTTTACACAATTAGACCAATAATAACTAATCGAAGATTGCACGAGAAAAACATATTCATAAAGGAAGACAATATGAGAGAGAAGATATCCAGAGATCAGTTCCAGGAGGAAAAATAAATGTAGCGCGATGTAGGAAGGGAGAGAAAGAGTGTACGTGAGAATAATGGACTGGTAGAGAACAGGTTGAAAATCCTACAAAAGAAAAAGAAAAATAAGTAAATTTGCACATGAGAAGAGATATAACTATTTTGTTTTGGGGATGAAGAGAGTAACCCTAGTCCCACACAACATAGATATGTCGGACGAGAATGACGGATGCAGAGAAACATGCTTTCTAATAGATAAGTTACATGATTATTTTTTCCCAATTCCAACATTTGCTAACACAACAGAACGATTGCTGACATAAATAATCTATGCTGATGCCCCCTTCACAGATTTCTTCATTTCCTTCTTCATGGCTAGTTTCCAACACCATCTTTATATCACTTCGCGGTGCATTGTGCTGATGCAGATTATAGGAGTGTCAAGGTCATGAGGCGAACATCAATCTCATTTTTTTTTCGAATAAACACGTCAAGCGCAATTTTATTCCCTTTCTCATGATGAGTTCAAAAATATTTTCGAAGAACGGCAAGAAGAGTTTTTTCGTACTGAATATTCCACTTCGGGAAAATAAATTCGAATCGGACTTTCGACAATGAGTTAGAATATGCGAGTTTTTCAAGCACACACGATGAAATGCGTAAGCAAATAAAACATTAAATAGTTGGTTATAACCTAGTCATCACGGAGAAAGCTTCGTTTACGTTTCGAAATCCACTAGGAAAGACCCACGTCACTGACTTCGCGTAAGACACTCGAGCGTCAAACAAGTATCGAATGTTTTTTTTAATGTCACCTATGGCTGTCATAGGCAGAGCGTTTTTGAGCTGCTCCATGCGCTGCGCAGACGGCATAAATAATAGCCACGTCACGCCATTCTCTTTCTGCCCATTGAATCGTGACGCACGCTCATCCACCGCCGCTATGAGTTGCACAATCTGGAACGCACCTCTTAAATGGGTGGATAGTCCGAAAACGTACCGAAAAGTCTCCGGTTCAAGTCCCCGGGATGCCTCTAAGAACACTGAGCGACTCTTGTGAGTGTGATTGATTAACTGGGTAGATCTTTTGAAAATCCTCATGAGGATGCAATAGGATAGTATTCTTCCACACGCCTTACGACGCAATGCAAGAATTAACGAGATTACTAATAGTCATGCCGTCGTGTGGAACCCATGTTTTCAATGTAGAGGGTCATTAAACCCAGACATAAAGAAAGTGTATTAAATGAGTTGTCTACTTTACACCTGTCGTTGATTAAAGCTCTAATTATTATTATCACTAATCCAACGGTTAAGGTAGGTTTTTGATTGACACAAGCTACCAAACGGTACAGGGAAAATTCCCTTGTCTCTCTCATGAAAACAGAACCCGAACATCGAACGTTACAATAGGTCCCTCTTCAATGCCATATGCTTCCTTCCTTCTTTCATGTCATCCAAACCCTTTCTTCATTCTATCTCTTCCTCATTTGCCTAATATTCTCCTCTCTATCATAGTTTTCAACAGTCTATGGCCAATTAAAATGCTCCGTATCCATTTTCTGCTTCATTTCGATTTCTCCTATCAATCTTATACCCTCCCCCGCCATACTTATCACTTCCTCATTTGTTGTCCTTTCAGTCCACCTCACCTTTTCCATCCTTATCCACATCCACTTTTGAAAAACATCCAATCCATTCCTATCATCCTGCTTCAATGACCAAAAGCTCTAATATGGTATTTCTTTTCTACAGCTTCTGGCGACTAGATCAGAGAGACCCAAGGATGTGAAGTGAACAAAATGTAGAATAGGGATGGGAATAAAATAACATGATTGGATAACGAGTTAAGTTACTATTCACATTATGCTATCATCATAATCAATGGTAGACTACCTGTTAAATGAAGGCTTGGGACAGCTTCTTGAGACTATTACACGCTCCGTGGATTTACAAGTTTAAACTCGTTTTCGCTCATTTAATTTCTTCTTCTCCATTTTTACTTTTCTCTGCCATTTTAGTCGTTATTCAAAAAGCTTGTTCTATAACTTCATATTCCTCCATTACCCTTCCCTACCCCTCCACTAGCCTTATTGTTCTTCCTTCTGTCACGGCCTTCAACATCCAACTATATTCCATTAATAATCTTCTTCCATTAAAATATTTTTCCATTGGGTGCGATGACTACTTAATCCAGTTTTATTTCATGTTTAATTGTTGATAGCTACATGGCACTGTACATCATAAACAAATGCAAATAAAATACTGTAAGGTGCTTCGTTTTCAGGACGTAAGAGGAGTCGATTCTACACCCCAGAATTGATATAATTTATTGAAAAATGATTTAGGTATACCCTTCCATAAGTGACAGGATCTGACTTTAACTTCACTTAGCCGAACACTACTTAAGATCATCCTTCAACCTACTTTTACTTATATTCTTACCTGCTCTCACCTATAAAACTGAGTCTTCGTGTCCAAGATATATTTTTTCTCCCACTGTTAAAAATCAAATGATAATCGATTCCCAAAATGTATGCCAGGGGAAGCCTGGACGTTCATTCTCGAGTGCTGAGTTTGAATATTATTAGCTTAAAGTAATAAATAAAGTTATCCTAATTGCTAATATCCTCCAACGAAATCCCATCTAAGTCCTTGCTATTTACAGCATATATCTTGAATTTATATTCAGAAAGTTTGATTATGGCATTTGAATTATCTGAATTCCTAATGACTAAGCATACAGGGTGTCATAAAATTTCGATGAAGTGTGTATTTTGTACATAGGTGTTCAGTGTTTTAGCAGTGAATCTTTGTTGGTGTGCAGAAAATCAAAAATTTTTTATCTTATTTTTATAAGTTATTTTTTAAAATTGGTTAATTAAGGCTTTATTCTGAAAATAAAACCGGCGAATTGATGTTCCAGAATAATGTTGCCGAAAAATAAAAACAAAATGCAAACAAAGCTTGGAGACTGAGACACAGGGAACTTAGTAAAATTTTAAAATTCTATCCTAGGACTTAAATGAATTCGAATAATAGCCGTATTAATAAAAACGTCCTTATTAGGACGACAATGGTACTCAACAGACCATTTTTTCACCTTTCCCAGCGTCAATATTGCATAAAATATATAATATCATTTTTTCAGTGACCTCATGCATGTGAAAAACTAATATCATTATATGTTGGGAATTCAAATGAAAACAAATGCTAACAATAATAGAATGAGTACAAATCTGATTAAATAACTGGGGAAAAATATTTGTGTAAGAAGAATAAGACCTTTATTAAGTATGCCGAACCCTTCGTGAAGTAAGACTAGGTGTTCATCGACATATAGTATTGCTCTTCCGGGGGAAAGCCGATTGACACTGGAAGGAAGTGGGGAGATGGTGGAAAGGCGGAAGAGAAGGAAGACGACGGGAACGCCGAAAGCCATACGGAAGAGGATTAGGGAGCAGCGGGGAGGACCCGCATCGTAGATGAACGCTGGCCGAGCAAGTTCGCACCCGCAGCGAACTTGCTGAGGAGTTTTTTAATTTAGTAGTTAATGTACCTCATAATTAACCTATGCATTTACTTAATTGATCTTACTTGTTATTCTTCTTCCTTTCTCAAATTTACACTTAATTAGAGGTCTAGTGACGCCACGCTACCGTACCGTCCTTCCTTTACAGTCTCTATAGCATTTTTACCTCTTTACCTCTGGCACGATGACTATTACTAACCACACGCCCACTACTCCTATGCTAATGAGCAGAAGTCACGAATTTCTGACACCAAATTTTATTTGGAATGTTTTTTTTTACGTTTCGAATACGTATTTTATTTCGAATTATAGTTGTTTTAATGCAACTGATATAAGTTTCTCAATTCAAGTCATTCTACCTAAAAAAAAGGTAGGTTTTGGTAAGTCCACGACAATTACTACGACGCACCACGCATTACATTTCCCTCCTCCTGTTTGTCTCATAATATTTCCTCATGCAGTTCTTCATATATACCTTCTGCCTGCCTTCATGGCGTCTCAAAAGCCTTTCTTCTTCCTTCCCCTTCCCCGCTTTCCCAACTTTGTTTTTTAATTTTACGGCCTCTATAACCCCACTACCTCTCCGCCCACTTTTGCAGCCAGTCTCTGAAATTCACCTACCTTCCTCTCTTCTCCAACCACATTTATTTACTAGTCGTTTCTCTTTTTCCGTCCAATTCATTTTCTCAAATATCTTCCATTTCCACATCTCGATATTCTCCCCCACACTCATTCTCTTGCCTCAAAGACAAAATTTCAGATCCCTATGCTCCATTTCAAAGATTTCATTTAATTTTACCCAGCCTATTGGCACCTTCGTCTAGCAAATGCTTTATTCCCAAATGTTATTCTTTTCCTATTATTCCTAATTCCACAAAAAATGTCCTCCAATATAGGACATGTAACATAGGTCATATTGGTTCTAATCCTTGGGTTTAATTGAGGTTTTAGAGAGTAATTACGTCTCCTTCGCCGGTTTAATGCACTCTACGAATATAAGGAAGAATACGACAGCGAGACTGAATCCAGCTGTTATTGTGACTATTAGGAAAGTACTGTTCAAAGCATTATTCCATTGAAAATTTTATATTCCCACATTATTAGCTATGTATTTGAGAAGTACACGATAAAAATACAGAACTATGCTGTTATTTTAACCATTATGAAAACACTTGGTCATAATTTTATTCAATTGTAAATTGCATATTGCAAAATTATTAGCTGTACAATTGAGGTCTAAACAATAATTTCAACAAAATACACTGTGATCGCCATCTGGATCTAAGAATATTTGCTTATAAATTTTACTAATTTCACCGGAAGAAACAAATAAAATCATATTTTTAAAAAATAAAATTAGCACGAGCGTCGCAAACGGGTACCTGAGAAGCCGGTCGTCCTCATTGATTAGAGTCAACGGGGTTCGACGAAAAGTGAAAGTTTCGAATGGAATGCGGACTCCATGGAGATTCACTGCCATTTCGTCGGATCGAACTCCTACAGACAAAATAGCATTTCGGTGGGATACGAACCATTCTCGGTGTGCTCTTCCCCGGCGCTTCCCATTCAAAACATTTCAAGGACTCTCTGGTTGCGCAACGAATGAAGGGAACACGTGGTGTGGGGAAAGAATGCAGGGCAGCAGCATTCTCCTCCACCGGGGCGATTATTACCTATAGGCGAGGTGACCGCCCCCAAGGAGAGAGCTTTACATCACGGTGTGGCCGTCCCTTCAGAGAGTGTCAAAGAACTCTTGATAAGGAAGAGTTTCCTTAGTGTCATCCATTTCTCAGTGTCATCACGGGAGACTCTCCTTTTCGTCAGCCGACCAGATAACGCGTGCGCGTTCGCGATCTTTTTCTATTCAAGGTTTCTTTCCGCGTTCGAGCACGTATCAATGGATGAAGCTGACTCAAAGCGATACTAATCCATACCGCGCGCGGCCTTAAACTCGCCAAAACTAATTGGAATCGCATTAATCAACATTACCAATTTGCTTAATAACTAGTTAATAAGTTTCAGCATGTTTAATTGTAGAGAATAAGCAATTATGACTAAAATCTATACTAGTTGTCGACCATTATAGATGTGACATTGAAATTCAGAGCTCGTGAGTAAGGCCAAGGTTGAATGGGAAGGAGCAAGTGATGGGAGATGGCAATTAAGGAAGTGTGAACGGAGAAAAAAAATTGGCAGGAATGCAATACTTGGGGCCGATGATAGAAACCAGTTTTAAGATTGATGAACTATGATGAGGAAATAACCGATTGCACCATGAGTTAGCACTGAAAAATTTATAGCTCTTGAGAAATTGGAGGATTGTTCAATAAAGTGCGAACATAATTTTTCGTTCACATAATTAATATTGACAAAATTAAATTTTATAATATATTATTAGCTGAATGTATACTTTATATTTGATACACGTTTCATTGATTTAAATCCGCTATTGCATCATCGGCAGCCGTTACGAGTTGAAACATGTCCTTAGTTCGCCTATAATAAACATGGAGGATGTTACACCCAACGCAGCACTGACATATTGCTTTCACCTGAACAAATCCCCAGTCGAGGCCTATGTAATGTCACACGAGGCGTACAAAGAGAATATTCTTTTCTATGGCGCAGCTATATGTTGGTTTGAAGTGTTTAAACAATGGAGACAATAAGGAAGGTGGTTGAGCAGGTAATTGAGTAAATTACTGGAGTAAATTGTGATATTGATTGGATTTGGGATGTCATACTATTTTACCAAGGCAAGTTTGATTATGATACTTGGGATTTGGGTGCCACCTGACATTATTTATCTGCACATGTGCGTTTTAATAATGATAAATAATTTTCCCGCCGCTGCCATTGTAAGATAAGGTTGTTAAATTACATTAATGGCACTGTTATAAATATTAAAATTTTCGCAAAATCCGATTTATTTGAGGAAATCAACATGAAGTGTGCTCCTTATCCTCCCCATATTACAAATCTAGCACCATGTCACTTTTTTTATTCTCTCTAATGAGGAGAAAAGCCTTTGTGGAAAGCGTTATTTATTATCAGAAGTAGATTTAGGCAAACCGAAAATGATTTCAACTGAAATCACTTCCGCTGACAAAATAATTGTAAGTTCAATGGGACATGTATCAAATATAGTATATGTTACACATTAAGCAAACAGTAAAACAAGAAGTTAAAAATATTCACAATAAATCATGCGTATCTAAAATTTAATGACCCCTTTTTATTGAACATTCCCCTTTGACATTTACGTAATTATCCCTGCTGCTCCATTTTGGGATAGGCAAAGCAAAGGCACTTGATTTTGAATTATTTAATGGATCTTTTCTCTTTCATCATTCTCCTGAACCCTGCCCACTCCTTCTACACGTCATACTACATTTGCACATTACGCACATTTTTTTAACAATTACCCTTCTGTTCCTAAGACTCCTGGCATTCCTTAAAGTCTCTTTGATCACAATGACCCATGAGCTTCTCGGTCAACCTCAAACTATTTTCTTCGCTCATACGTTTAATGATTCGACTATTATACGTTTTCTAAACATGACTGTACCGATGCAATTCACTCCTTACAAATATGTCCATCATCCACGCATACAAGCTGCATTCTTTCAGTACTCATTTAATTTCTGCCTGTATTCTAATTTTACAAACACTCCTCCAGTACCCGCACACCTTAATTCATCACATGATTAAGCAAAACTCTTAGAAAGGTACAGCACAACTGGATTTTTTGGGACACCAAGAGGATTGTTATGGCACCAGTTATATTGGTATATTCTGCCACAGACATCGTCACCCAAAGATTCAAATATTTGTCCTTACCTCGCACAATATGCACTAGTAATAAAATTGAACCTCAATGCCCAGAAAAATTAATTTAAAGACTAAAATTCAATGATTTATTTAGTCATACTAATGATTGAATGATGTTTATAGGCTTGTGTGCGACTGTTTCTGTGTATTAGCTGATATGTATTCAAACTCACGTATCAAGTAACGGTCATACATTTGTGAATTTATGTCCTAACACTTTCCGCTGCACGCCATTGCTGCGATTTACCGGGTTTTGTGTAGTTAGACGTGTAGATACCCCCTGCATTCAGTCGATATTTGTGCTCAGGACGACACGATCTTGTCTTAGCCTAGCTTCACCTCAGTACATCAATTTAATAATCCGTAAGCCGCAATAGGAAATGTGGAGGGTTTGGTAGGACACAACCCATATATGTATGCATGCCTGACTTTTAGTTCATGCATGCATTCGAATATGTATTAACTCATACACAAAACCACTCGTAAACGTACACAAATGGCTAATGCACTATGCAATAATTGACTACAGGGTTCGTCCGGAAAATAAGTGTGCTGAGCTCAGGAAAAAAATTTATTACACTTTTACATATCTTAAGCTAATATTCCTCAAAATAGGACCCTTGTGAGTCGATACACTTGTTCCAGCGGCGTTCCCATTCCTGGAACGCTCCCGCGAAGGCATCATCGGGAACCTCTCGAAGACACGTCGTCACGGCCTCTTTGACGGTGTCCAAAGTCCCGTATCGCGTTCCTTTCGAACTCCTCTTTATCTTCGGGAACAGAAAGGAGTCCGGTGGTGCCAAGTCCGGGCTGTAGGGCGGGTGCGGCAGCGTTTCCACGCCGTGCTTGGCCAAGAAGTCCGACACGACAAGTGCGGTGTGAGACGGCGCATTGTCGTGATGCAGCCGCCAGAAGTTTTTGATCGCTGGCCGGACGCGGGCGACTCGTTTTCGAAGCCATTCGAGTACTTGGACGTAAAATGCAGCATTTACAGTTTGTCGTTCAGGTACAAATTCGTAGTGGACGACTCCCCTTTTGTCAAAAAAGACTTATTTGTCAAGACACTTATTTTCCGGACGAACCCTGTATATCATTATATTTTTGTATTCAAGGAAATATATTCGGGTTCTTGGATATAATTTTTATATGACTTGGTATCGTGAGAGGAATGAATGATTACTTGAATCTGTCAGCGACGGTGTCCTATCTCTCTTATTTTATTTCGGCAGTCCAGTCTACCAATACAATTTAGTACAATAATAATTACCCCATTGTTGCAAGCAAACTCAGGTCACCTGTACCTTTCTGAAAGTCTAAGTCTAGTTTTCTTTCTTCGTAAATCAAGGGTCTCTCAAGTAAGTCATCCAATGTACCCGCCATGCTTAGCCTCATCTCGCAGAAAACGTTTAACAAATCTGGAGGACATTCTTGGAAACTTTTCCAATTCCTGAATTAACGTTTTCACCAATGGATACCAAATCCTTTACGCATATTCCAAATATCACCTAACTAAAGTGCAATAAAATCTCTATTACCTAACTTTAAATTACATTTTCTGCTTACCTGTCTAGTGAAATCTAGCTTCTTTTAACGCTGGCCCGCATATTCTTAAGACGTGTGCACCCCAAAAAAGTTCAATAATGAGCAGGGTGGTACGCATTTAATGGCTAACGTTTGCTTACTTAAACTTTGAGTTAATTTATGTATTCCTCATGCTACCAATATTTCCATAATATTTAACATCTTTCAGCCAGCATGAGCCTTTGGATATGTTCATCTATTTTAACATCTTTTGCGAACATACTGCCAACATGCATCAAATTATCCACTTGGGTTCAATTAAAACTTTCAATTTTTCTTTCTAATTTTTGAGTGAGTGAAAATATTTGAATTTTTACGTCTGCTTTGTGATAATTTTATATCTTACAAAGAAAGAAGTACTTGAATCGGTCGGCAGGATTATCTATACTTTCTTACTGGTGATACAGTCGGTTAATCCAATGTGATTATAAGGGCATGATAATTCCCTCAGTGTCATTAGTAAACTCGCGTATCCTGTGCCTTTCTAATAGTCTTACAATTAACCTTGACTGATCTCGTCATCATTCAAGGATCTTCATCATAATATCTCAATCATACCCGTCACCATTACTCTCTTCTTATGGCAAATTTAAACTAACCAAGCGGATTTTCTTAGAGTGCTTTATAAGCCCTCCATTGCTATTTTCTCCCATGGATATTGAATACATCCCGTATATCCCATAACTGAAACCCTAACTGAAGCGAATTAACATCTCGCTTTTATTGTCCCTCTGCAGAACCCTTGATATTCACTTATTTGTAGTGTTTACAACATACGTAATTCTTCTTTCAGTCACCGTAAAACCTCTTCGTAAATGAGCGCCATATTCCAATGTTGCCCATGCACATAATTTTTTACTGAATCCAAAGGTTACGCCTCGAGTCCGTAGAGGAATACGAGCCACATGCATACTTTGATGTAATATTTCATAGTTAATACATAACTCAACAAGTGGTAATCCTCCGATTTAAATTCAAAAATAAGAAAAGAAAGTCAACTTCGCATATATGCGACCACAAGTGCAGTATCATCAGATGACGATGTAAGGTCTCCTCGTGGTGTTGCAATACCAGAAGCCGACAACCCCCAGGAAAAAGGAGGCAAGGGAAAGAACTTTTTATTCGCTTTAAGTTTTTGTTCAAGTCACTCGAAAGTTCTCGTTGCATAATGACTTTAAAGAGACATGACGGAAATCCATTATGTAAGATTGAACAATAAAATAATCACGTAATATTCTCTTGACTCCAACGGTCCACTTAAGTAATAATGGCGGCACGCATGCCTATTGAAATGACACACTGACTTTGTGACTGATAATCCTAAACCCCTGTATCACAACAATGAGACTTTCATCTCAGCCCAGGAACTACGCTCTATGGAAAGTATCGGGAGCATTTCATTTATATGATCTGGTAAGATATTTAAACTTCAGCTTATTGAAAACTACTTCATTGCCACAGAATTAGGCGAAAATTTAACATAAAATATGATATTCTCTTACGAAAGTCACACCGAAATCTCCTGCCTAACAATGATGCCTCACATTGACTCTTAGAAGCACCGTGCCTTTTTGAAGCTGCATGTGACAGGCAGAATATGAAGTTTGGGTGTCATTCCTCTATCTAAGTTATAAGAATGAAAGTATTCACGATCGATCTACCACCTTCAGCCGAAGTTCCTTTGGTCTGCTCGTCGATAGCATTAGCAAGGGACATTCGGGCAAGATGAAATATATTAAATATCAAAAAAATAATTTTAAGAAATTAAATGTGGGAATGTTCCATGTTAAAAATGGTCTTTTCAGAATACTTTCTCTAACAAAGACAAATAATACCATTACATTACTTGATGGTAGTAAATGAATACATTGTTATTTGAAACAATACACAGACGCACTTCACTTTAAAATGCCCAGGAAATAGTTATTTTCGGAACGACTACTGCATAAAAAATACTGAAATAGAAATAGTACACTCACTAAATACTTAGCCGTTACCCTTACTCACACCTCTCGTGAGTAAACCCAATAAGGGGAAAATATGGAAAGCCGGTAATAAAACCGGATTTATTAGAAAAGTGTTTGGGAAATTTGACGTGAAAGATAAAAAGTAATGCTATCATCCTCCCGCTGGGCTTCATTAGATTATGCTGGTAGTATTTGAGATCATTATTAAGTTGTTTTGTTTGTCGAACTAGAACTATGTAGCGTGGAGGACTAGATTTATAAAAAGTTAATATAATAAACTTAGTAGATTAGCTAGAGTATTGGAGACACATGTCTGGAAATCATCGACGCAGTGAAGGTTAAATTATAGATTAAATCTCTTGCATACATTGGAAGCTGACCTCATCAGTAATAAGTGTTGAAAGCGTTTCGAATTTTATTGTGCACCAGTATTAGAGGTAATGGAAATAGGATTAGAAAGATTAAGTATATAACTGACGGATTTAAGGTGCCATAGAACGGTAAAGGAGCAGGATAACTCCAAACGATCGCTCTAAGGGATTTTTTTGAAATTATAAATAGTCTCATTTGTTGTGATTGCTGTATCTAATCTTTATTTTATCGTTTTTTTTCTTTTTACAGCAGTTCTTATCGCATGCGTAGAGAAATATGCCAAACTGAAATACCGTAGATCATGTACCTGGAGTTAACATCATCATTTGACTTGAAATATTTTACATATTTATTGTTAAATTAAAATTAGGCAAAATTAAATTTTCTATACTTCGTGAATAGTTTTGAAGCACTAAAGAACTCCATTGGCATTTTGCAGAGTACCAAATATAAAGAGCACATTAAGTAATGGCTAACATTAGTTTGTCAATGTAGAAAGTAGTAAAGAATATTTAGGATAAACAAAAAAGGTGTGTAATGGCCTCTAGAAAATATAGAATACTGACCTCAAAAAAGCTACCCTAATATGATGCTAAGCGGAAGAGATGATATCAAAGGGGGTGAGAAAAATGACCGGGCGAAATGTTTCATTGGAAAGTTGTTAAACTTTACGGTTCATTAAAAAATAATAACGAAGCCAAAGATTTACCAACGAAGTAATTTTAGCAAATAAATTAATTCGAAATTTTGGCACTAATAGCGCTTCGCGATTATGGTTTGACCATGGGAAAAAAGATTCAGTTAAATGAGAGAGTGAATGAAAAATATTGAAGAAAACAAGAACATGTGTTTTAAAGAAAAAACTCTTATTATTATATCCTTAATTCTTGGCTGATTCTCGGAATAGTGAAACATTATTGAATGTCGTTGACATAGAAACAAACCATATGCGAAATTAGGCCGAAGAACAATAGCAAGATCCGTGGAATGAAAGTTGCTTTGACCTAAGTTTGCCTATGGCTAATGCACTGGCTTCCTACCCAGGGGGCGCAGGTTCAAATCCTGGAGGCGGCAGATATTTTTCAGTGGTATCCCGATTCCTACTTGAGGTGCGTTGGGGAGAGCGCTCCGTCCGTCGGTTCGGATGTTAAACTGTGGACCTCTTGTTGTCTTTTGTCAAGAGTAGGGTAATACCGATGCCGAGTTTCTCTTCACATGCAGCATTATAAACAACGTAATCATTGCGATTTGGTCCCATAATTGAACCATAAAAAATATAACGTTTTCCAATATTAAATATCATTAAAATAATATGCAATAAATTTAAAAAATATGTAGAAATTTACTTCCAAAATTAAAAGTATCATACACTCATATTTTGCAGTGAAAATATTACTCGTACCAACAGAAGGTTGATGGTCATTTAATTTGAAAAACCATTTACATAGATGCCAGAATATCCAAAGAGTATCAAATTGGTACATTAGAGTTCGTTTTTGTATTTTATGGTACCCTATAAGCCACCGCGGGAGTGTGTGGAAGGGTGAATACACACCAGACTAATTTGACCCGAATATTTTACGTCTACCGCAGTCGGACAATGTTAATTTGATCCCTTATCGTTCGTGGAAAAATTGACATCTTAATTGTACTGATGTGATCCCTCCTACCGTAGTACAATGTGGGTAATAATACATTTTCAACATCACTACTAAAGATACATCCTTCCAATTTATGCAAGAGAACATATTCTACTCTTTCAGGCTTCACTTCGTGGAAGTATTTAATATCCATATTAAAAAGACGTAGAACTTTTCTACAGATTTTTATTATAAGGTACAGCGCGTTTTACCGATTTGCAGCATCTTCAGGCACCTGATTATTTTATATTTACATAAAAATCTGTGTAAAAGTACAATGTCTTTTTAGTATGGTTAGGCAAGATATTTCATTTGTATTTTTACTTTCACTCCGTGAGTGATTCCAAGCCTAGCTCCTCCAACATTTTGGATACGATACTAAGTTTATCATAAAACGATTTACACATCTAGTTTCTCTACGCTGCATTGAATACAATTCTGCAATCGATTCAACTTCGTGAGGATCCCATATACTAGCAGCATATTCTAAACAAGTTCTAATCAGCAAAAGTTAAAATTTCTCTCTGACCTTTTCATCGCATCAGAGTTCGTCAGACTAAGAATATACAATATACCTAATATATATAATATACCTGTATGCTCACATAAACTTTATATTTGAAGAGGGTGACATTTTTATGCATTTTGTCTCACATATATGTTACATATGCGTAAATACACTAGGGTTTATTTAATTGAAAGGAATTTTCAAAAAGAAACTATATAGGAGAGTTGTTACTTTTCACCATGTTAGCGCAGACTTGAAACGTGCGACGAGCATAATCCATTAATTCAAGAAATCTTTATCGATTGAATTTTATTAATAACAGTGTTAGATAATGTTTATATATCCACTATAAGCGCGAATAATTGATCTGAGATGGAGGACAATGTTTAAGGGTTATTACATTAAATTTGACAGAGTAACTACAGAAAAACTGTTTACGAAGAGACCAAGGCTGCTATAACAGTACCGTGCATCTTTGTCATTCCGGAGTCATTTAAAAGTCACGCACTTAATCCGAGAGATAAGAATGCGCAGATATAATTTTTCAATACGTCTTAAAAATTTTAAATGACTCGTAATTCCCACGCATCACCCGAAATCAAGAGAAAACCAAGGTTAAATAAGATCCAAGATTCATATGTAAAGTGACCTTGTTCTCGTAACCTTTTACCGATATTCCATGGAATAAATGTATAACACACCACCATTACATAATTTAAGACTGGTGTCGCAAGACCATCCGCCACGCGTCCACGCGACGGGTTGCAAGATATGATGCAAATATTATGATCCCGCAGGGATAATTAATACAACTTATCAAGCATAAAACGGGTCAATACACCATAGGACGACTTTTACGGTGTCAATTGCTTGTGGACATCCATAGGTCTCGCAATTACGTATACAGGGTTCGTCCGGAAAATAAGTGTACTGAGCTCAGGAAAAAAAATTTATTACACTTTTACATATCTTAAGCTAATATTCCTCAAAATAGGACCCTTGTGAGTCGATACACTTGTTCCAGCGGCGTTCCCATTCCTGGAACGCTCCCGCGAAGGCATCATCGGGAACCTCTCGAAGACACGTCGTCACAGCCTCTTTGACGGCGTCCAAAGTCCCGTATCGCGTTCCTTTCAAACTCCTCTTTATCTTCGGGAACAGAAAGAAGTCCGGTGGTGTGTGGATCATTTTTGCAGTGATCCGCAAGTTGTGTCGCGATTTCCAAACAATTGAGTCTTTGATCATCACTGAGCAGTTTCGGAACCAACTTCGCACAAATTTTTCGCATCTGTAATTGGTCCCTAATAATCTCGTGCACTATTGTTTTTGGCACATTACACTGCTTTGCTATCATCCAAACACTAAGACGACGATCAGAGTTCAGTACATCGCGAACTTTTCGCACATTTTCGTCGGTGAGTGTCATTGGTGGGCGTCCAGGCCGTGGTTCGTCGTCGACCTCTTCTCTGCCCTCCACGAACATCTTGTGCCACCGAAAGATCATGTTTCTGGACATGGCTGACTCCCCGTAAGCCTGGTCAATCATACCGACAGTTTCGGTAGACGATTTCCCAAGCTTTACCGCAAATTTGATGGAATAACGCTGTAATACGAATAATAACTTCGGCATCATATTCCGTGACGTGGGTCGAGCGTGGAGGTTAGCGTTAACAGAGCTCCTCACTACACCACAGCTCAAAGCCGACTGCCTTTTACAGCGTCGCTTGCCAACATACCCCCCTCTAATCACAGCCCGTCAGAGCGATGCTGGGCGCTCCTGGAGCGGCGGGAAAAAATCAGTACAATTATTTTCCGGACGAACCATGTACGTGCTCGTATGCTTGAGTGATTTCATTTGGCAGCGTACGCAGTAGAAATGAAGAAACTGATTCAAGGATTTCTACAAGTAATCAAAATTTAGAAAAAACAACTCCGGCATTCAATTTAAAATGTTAAAAAAATACTTATGACTTTGGTAGTGAATATATAATAATGTAAGAATGTTAATAAGATTGCAAGAACATGCCGTCAAATGTAGTATGTATAGCTTAGGCCAACCTTTTGATTTCAAACGCAGAAATGCAAGTACTTAGGATTAACAGCAAAAGGATGGAGAATAGAGTAAATGAGTACTTATGAGAAGATGAATTTGTATTTGGAAAGGGGAGGGTAACCGTATGATCACATAGAAATGATATCGAAACTAGGGAAAAAGAATATACAGAACAACCCAGGTGTATTAGGAAGCTTTTTATGTTTTGGAGGACGATAAAAGAAATAAACTGGGTAATCAATAAACTTTTTAGGGAAGATACGGGTATAATGGAGGAATAGACGAATTTCCTGGAACATGTACATATTTAAGGCAACGTAAATACAGTTAACGAATGGAGAGTAGGGTTGGGGAGTGCCAGAGGGGGAAAGGAAATCCATTATCACATTTTCGTTTCAACTTTTATGTTGCAAAATAGCATGAGTACATTGGAAAGGCTGGATACTTGACTTGGTGATTGTCGGGAACTCAACCAATGAGTGATAATTGCGGATAATCAGGGGTTAACCAGTCAGTCAGCCAGCCATATAATCACAATCATGACTTAACGTATGTACCAATGTAATAAATATGTGGTGAGAATAAATCATAGTAAATCGAGGATGATTACTTTTTATTACATGTACATGAACCTCAAGAAATGGAAAGCTAAGATAAGTAATAATTTGGGAGAGCATAAACAACAATAGTTAAAACAGTTCGCTTATTTAGGAAGCGTTGAAAAAGGCGGGAAAAATATTTGTGGCATTAAAAAAGAACTTAATTATATAAATATGCGTTTAAAAAAGAGGCGGGAGTTTATGAAAGGTATCTTAAGTATAGTAGTTAAGAAAATACTAGTGTGAACTTCAATATGGAGCGTAGGTTAAAATTACTCAAAAACTTGGTCATTTAAGCAGGACGATTGGTATAGATTGGATTTTTTAGAGTGGTGGGTGTAGACAGGAATGAAAAAAAGCACTGTTACGTCTTAGGGATGGAAGTGGGAGAGAGGTTGTAGATCGTAGGAAGTTAGGACGGAATTTAGGATCGTAGGAAGGCATTTAGGTTGGGATTCTCTTACGCAGCGGCGTTTACAATATAGATAAAACTTATTAAAAACATTTAAAGATGGCCCTTTTCCGATAACATCAAGAATATAATACAAACCCCAACGTATTACGGTCGGAGGGATCACGAATATAAGATTAGAGAGATAGACTCGCGATTTTCTGCCCCGGAAGCAGAATTTTTGCGCCGGTTCATAACCACGGATGAAACATGGGTCCATTACCTCACACCCAAGAAAAAAAATCGAAACAATGGATTCATAAGGTAGAACCAGCTCCAAATAAGACGAAGACCGTTTTATTTGTCGCCAAGGCCATGGCGCCGGTTTTAGGATGCGCGTGGGATAATTTTCATTGCCTATCTTGAAAAAGGAAAAACTATCAACGGCGAGTATTATGCGAACTTACTGCAACGTTTGAGCGAATAAGTCAAGAAAAAGCGGCAGCGTTTACCAAAGAAGAAAGTGTTGTTTCATCAAGACAATACACTAGCTCACAAATTCGTTATTGCGATAGCGAAATTCATTAATTAAAATTTGAATTACTTCCTCATGCACCCTATTCGTCAGATTTAGCCCCCTTTGGATTATTTTCTGTTCACGAACTTGAAAAAATAGTGGTCAAAGATTTTCCAACCGTGAAGAAGTGATGTCGGTAGTTAATGGCTATTTTGAGGAGCAAGTTAATTTTTATTATAAAAAGGGTATCGAACTTATGAAACATCGCAGGGAAAAGTGTAGAGAGCTGAAAGGAGATTATGTTGAAAAATAAATACTTTTTTTTCTAAAATTTTGTTTTCTTTTGTCTTCTGGGATCACCCTCGAAATCGAATTCTTCAGCTTTAAAATTCTGATGTGCCAATTCTGTTTGCCAGAGCTCACCTTCCCCTCCGTCCATTTTCTCAACACCTTCCTCATATATCACCACCTCCTTAACGTCGCGTTCCGCGCATCCAAGTGCCATAAGCTTTTACGAGAACTATAAAAGTATACAGAATTGAAGATATCTTTATTGAAGTGTGGGTGTTGAGGTGTATCTTGGTAAACAGAGCTAATTGATGCTGCGACGTTCAGTCTCCGTTCACTCAAAACCTACGTAAAATGACATATCACCAAAACAATAATGCCCATTATATTTTGATTTTTCACCTAATAATTGAGAACAAAAGAAATTTCGTTTTCAAATAAGTGCTAACCATGCCTAGGGAGAAGGTCGAGCCGATCTTTTAATCTGACCAGGTACTTACTGTAATATGCGAATTCATTATGGGTGAAACCAAGCCAATAAGGCTAGGGAAACTCCAGCTCAGGGACGCTCAAGTGTCTTTCCATCTGAGGCCCCATCTCTGGACCGACCGAGGTACGAGTGATCTGAGTTTAGAAGGTCGCAGAAGGTCGCCGAATCTTCTGCGAAATGTCCACTCTCATCATCCCAATGTATCCTTCTTTTTTAATTGTTGGGTGAGGGAGGATGTGTGGGAATGAGGAGTGATGAAATACGAGTGCCTATGTGCCTCTACTTATGATGAGTCCAGAGTTGAAAACCTACTTGTAATGCTTGCCACATCGATGGAATGGGCCATTTAATTTGATTATTCTAAACATAACAGCCTCTAATAAAATGCTTTCTCAAATTGATTTTTAAAAAGTTCTATGTGTATACTTCCAATTTCCCTTTTTCAGTTACTTAAGGAAGATATCCTAAAATTTTCTACAAAATAGTTTCTCGGAGTTCTTTTAGATTAGACCAATGTGAAAAGGATTATTTTTTAAGGATTTATACCGATAGAGATCCCTTGAAAATATTACTATTTGCTCTTTGCCGATTCTATTGGTCTAATTTGGTGTGATTCTCAAAATATAATATGATTTAAAAAGTAAAGCAATGAAGTTTACTGGAAATTTAAAATGGAATGTACACAGAAAAATTTAAAAATCAACACCAGTTTTATTAACATGTGAATGAGCATTCCTTAGAAAATTTTACATATTAATAAATATTTAAAATATACGAAGGGCTCTGCATTTTCGGGTTTTCACCGCGTTGTTGTTTAAAGCTGACAACAGTTTCGCCGAAGTTAGATTCGACGTCTTCAGGTCGATGAGTCAACAACGCGGTGAAAACCCGAAAATGCAGAATCCTTCAAGCCAACGCCGCGAAAATTTACGCAGCCACTTAAAAATATACATTTATAGGCATTGCTATCATTAATATGCGCAATAAGAACACGTGCTTTGAACGTACTTCGCGATTGTGTAATAAAAAAGAAATGCCCACACACTGTGTCCATAGCCGAGTGTTTAATACGTTCGGAACCTTCTAAAAAATAACATTAAATCTACCAGTAAAAAATAATTTATCACCCGAAGATTGATTTAAAAGGTGATGGTAGAGCTCACATTATAACCTACTAGCCCCAAATGCGCGTGAAATGCACATAAAACTGGGTAGAAAGGGGGCTAGGTCCTTTCCCTGTGCCGATTCGGGTTTTCCAGGAAGACCACGTAGCTTGGGGAGGATGAAGGTGCCCGGAGGTTGCACCCAGAATCGAACTCGTGCTCTCCCACCAGTAGTCCAGCGCTCTTCCCTTTGGTAGACCGCCGGGCTACCACGCCTCAAATGACCAGCCCCTCTAAAAAAACTCAGCTACTGCATTGGTACCTCTTTAAGAAATATTTAGCAATCGAGTAAAGGGTGGGAATACCTGGGAAAGATATAGAGTCTATAAATAAATTTATATGCTGGAAACTGTTGATTTCAACCGAAATCGATTTTTTTTTCAATTTTAAAAGGTCTCCAAAACTGATGCTCATCCTTCGCAATACAAAGGGATCCTCAAAATCTAGACGCAAGTCGATGAAAATAGAAATCCCGGGGAAAAATTTCCGCCTTGATAGCTACTCCCAGCGAGGGGTTTTTTCATACAGGATTCTATATTCATTGCAGTCAGGCAATTTGAGATGCTCGATCGAATCGATCGGAAACGTGTATTTTTAATCCTTTGACTGAGAGACCAGAGACGTTCGTACCTGCCGCCTTGACTGATGAGTGACCCCAAAAACTTCGAGCCGAGTCACTTAGTGATCGTTCCACCGCCAGGTGGCCTCATCGCCGCGCCATGGCAGAAAAATATCCCGAGCGCTAAATCGCACCAGCCCTCTGTTGGCAACTTTTCAGAACCCGATTGAGGAATTAATAGCTCCATTGACTGATTTTCGCGCTCCTACCGTCACTCACTGTGAAAATGTATTCAGAGAAGGTTCAGAAGAACGACGCTCGAGCAGATCCATTATGTTCCAGTGAATGTTTCTCGTAGGCATGCGTTAATCATTTCGAGTATCTCTTTCTGTCTGACAATGGCATGCTTAAATTTGTCCATTTCGGACTCCGTAAAGAAATGATTTTTTTCGAGTCAAAGAGCACAACTGGATATCGTAAATGAGCATTTTTTCATAAATTTGGCAGTCTGACGCTTAAAATAAGTTTTGCATTAACACAAAGTGAACACGCCGACATTTCGTGGTCTCACTAAACAATATACAATCTGGCAGCCCACACAATGATTAGCTGTTGTGTCAGCTCCCAGGTTACATTCCCATACATACTATCTCTCTTCATCCTGTCCATCATTCCCATCCATTTCCTGCTTGCCTGGCGTCCGTTTCTCTAACACAGTCTAACATTTCATCGTCAATCAAAATGTTCAGCATCCACTTTTCCTTCCTCTTTTGGATTTCTCCCAAAAATCCCCTCTCCTCCATCAGCATACCCAATACTTCCTCGTTTATTTTCTTTTATGTTCATTTCTCCTTTACCATCCTTCTCTTCTCACGCATCTCGAAAGCCTCCAATCTACGCCGATTATCTTGCTGTTGATGCTAAGTTTTCGACCTGCAAAAAACCACACTCCATTCCAGTTTTGAGTATTCTTTTGGTAACATCCTTACTCTCTGTCCCTGTCATCTATTCCCTCCTCCTTATGAAAGTTTGTTTGCCCAATACCATTCTACTTATATCCCTACTTACTTCGACCATCTTGGCCCAAAACACTTCCATGATAGATAACATTTTCCAACTGCTCAAAGTTTTTGACCCACTATTATAACGTTCCAAAAATGAGCATCTATTAACAGTTAAATTGCCGTAAATGAAGACAAGAGCGCTAAATTAGTGAAAACTACCAATCGTATCCTTATCGATTCCAAAATCAACTGTCTACATTTTATAATCATTACGTCATCGATTACCAGGGGAATATCATTGCTATTTCCCTTGCCTCAACTAGACTTTCCTATATTTTTAGGACACACTACAAGTATTTCTGCATTATTGCAGGTCTCATTCAGACAGGTATGCGTTACTTTAGAAAATATTTAGTGAATGTAGGTGCGCAGGGGATGAAAATGTTTTCCTCGGAAAAAATTAGTGAGCACTAAATTTCACTCTTTCAAACTTTGCCATTGACTTAACGAGTAATGAGAAATGTCACGCTTCATGAACCTAATTAAATAAAAGATTCATTAATCAAGAGTAAAAAAATATTATTGCCAATAAAATCACGTAGACTGACATTTTTACTAAAACTGAACGACTGTGAATAATAACACAGTAAACCTTAAGTTTGCCACCAATAAGTCATTTACATATATTTACATTAGAAATAATTATCTTCCCTTATGGGTATTCAAAAGTTAATCATTCATTCGGCAGACATCTACCAATTTTGCAAAATATTGAAAATGCTTCCATTTTTTTAATGATAAACAATTTAGCTTTCCTAAAATTTATAACAGTAACGACAGATGAATCTTTATATTACCGTACTAGTTCCAACAAATCTCATATTACGCTTTCCTTAAAGAGTAAAGACATTTTTTACATCCACAAGAAGAGAGCAGTAAAATTTAGCATCTTACGAAATGAATTTATTAACAAAATAATAACAGTATGAAATTATGGTAACTGCGGGAAGAACGATATCATTTCAATAGACCGACTCTGTACCACACCTGCTTTTTTATTCATATTTTGTGGAAATCAAGTTTTCCGTAATATGGAAAATTCTTGCAGTTTCTTTTGGGCCATCACTCAACTTAGAAACTTATGAAAGATTCATCACATACCAGGATGTCACAGCCTAATAGTAGGGTGTTCGGCCACTCACCGGAGGAATAGCTCGCTCTGAACAACACCAACTCTAACAGGCTACGCGATTTTAGTTTTCATTAGTTTTCCATCAAATTCTTCAAGGATAGAACCCTCTCCCAAGCTGTTATTTAAATTGTACACGCCATAAGACTTAGTAAGAGGTGAGACTTGCCTTCAACAATCGAATCAACCTTCAGAATGAATACTGAACGTGGCAGGGAGTCAACACGTTCCTGGTCATAGCCACTATTCCTACATGTAGTGGTTAATTCAAAATCAATATGCCCATTATATCATGCAAAAATGAAGTTCTACAAACTATTGGCAAGATAGGGCGGAAGTTTGTTGGTAGGTTAATTAAAATTGGCAATTTTCCACAAAATAAAATTTAAAACGACCGGTTTCAATGTTACTACATCATCTTCAGGCGACCTGAAATGGTAGCTGGAGCTGAAGCATAGAGTAGCAATGGAATATTGAACATTCTCATAGGGAATGCTGGGTTGATGAGGTATAGGCAGAAATGAGCGTAATAGGTTACACTAGCCATCCATTTCATATGAAATTAAGGAAGAAAGGACAAGTGGGGAATAGAAAAATAATTATTGTAATGCGGACTTAAGAGTATTCATTTCTGTTTTGTTTAGTGGAGCTTAGTAATGTAGCCGTGTTTAAGTTTTGGATTACCAAAAACCTACCTTTACCAATAGTATACTTGTACTCTTAATAATAATATATTAAATACATGCCTCTAAATATATTTAATGACAAATTATATCGTAAAAATGCTACTCTCAACTCGAAATTCGGATATTATGGAAAAAAATGTATTTTCGGCAACGCAATTCAAAGGCTCTTAGCTTAACTGGCCCTGAAATCGATAGATTCGGTTTAGAACTCCCGATTTTGGCGAATGATTTTCAACCATGGAATTCTCCCCTCCGTGTACACATCAGCGGAATGCTCAAGCTGGAGTAACTGTTACGGCATTTCCCCCGATTTCTTTGAATGTACTGAGTGACAATTATTGACATACAATTATTAGTATGGATAACGAAAAAAAGTGTCGCTCCATATAGCATCTCTTGTTTGGCATGGAGTTGGGCATTTTATTTCTCTACAATTGGGCGAAAATTGTGCCATCAGGATCATTTAACTAAGCATAGGAGTCATAATTGAACATTTCCTCATAAAATGTTTCTTCAACTTTCCTTCCTTCAGGTTTTAAAAGGGATTGGTTATGATGGAGTGGAGACTTAAATGTCCACTGATGCAATGCAGGAATCGAGAACCACGCGAGGTACCCGTAGATTAAAAGGTTAATTAAGTTACCGTATCGTAAATTTTGTAGTCGCATGAAAGACGTTAAAAGCGAATTATTAAATTAAGCGTATTCTGTCACTTCAACTTTGAATCACAAGAACTGACTTCAAAGTGACCTTAATGAGTGCCATTTTATTACTATTCATGTTTTCCCATCACTCTGTTTTGTTATACTTATTTTTATACAAACTTCTAGCACGGGATTTATTTTACCATTAATCACTTTGTTACCTCCATTTTTTTACGTTTGGTGTAAATATTATTGGAGATTCCTTCCAATTGCTTACAAAGGCTGGTCAATGAAAAAATTACCAACTTTCATGGTGACATACACATGGTTAACTTAAAGACAGAAATTATATGAAAATCATTGAAATACAGAGTATGAAGACATTTTTGAAGCATATGTTTCTAAGCGTTACAAAAGATAAGACATTTTCGTATTTACTTATATACAGAAAATCTCACCTGTTTTAAGATAATTCACATCAATGCGGATCGGAAGGCAGTGGAGTACGCACTGACCTGAAAACGACAGACATAAGCGTTAATTACCATTGATGACAGGTTAAGACAACGTATCACAAAGAACACTTGATGTAAATCGTTCATTAGATTGCAGACATTCAAGAGTAAATTTGATCACGACAGCAAGCCTGTGAAGGTACAATATAAATTATTTCCTCCATCCCGTCGCACTTGTGAACGCGTAATAAATAACTCAACGATCTCGTGACTGATATTACTTCTCCTACCCACTAGGATAAGTTGCCAGTGATAGAAAAGAGGTGTTTTAATGATTGATGACAATGTATTGCAGAGGTGCTTTCCTTTACAATGAATCATTTACAATATCCAAATATAGATTTTACTATAAATATAGATAGGCACTACATGACCTCTTCAACAACTGGGATATTTAAAAAAACACGACAATTTCCGACGGTAGTCGAGGATACGAGATCACCTTGTGCATATAAATTTAGCTAGACCGCAGAATTTTCAATAGAAATTCCACGTCCTTTAAAACTCCAAGAATATTCTTCCAATCACCTTCAGAATATATTTCTTCTCACAATCTCAATCCCAGACAAGAATGCAGAGCGGTGTATTTTATCTATGTACTGATAGTAATTTTTGCATGGTTTACATGGGTAAACGTTTGTCTTCGATTTCCAAATTGTATTAAATCAAACGAGTAAAAAAATGCAGGATCAGATCCGTAGCCATCGTGAAAAATCCTTAGCAGCAATTAACGATACGTACATCGGTTAAATATTGTGAAAACACTTTTGTTATATTTTGATTTGCGATTCAGGCATAAAAGCGTAGACCTTGAGGGACAGGTAATCTCTATGTACCTATATTTTAATTTTAACACCGGAAAATTTTCATCTCACGGCTCATCCGATAGTCGCGGCCAAATTGCAATGGCTGAAGGTAGTAAGGTAATAGCGTCTACGTTAGTCCTTCTGATGAACGTTTCCGCAAAAATTATATGGGAACTTACGCTGTCATGAACAACTTTCGATGAAAGAAGTGGAAATGAAATGGGTTAGGTGGTCGACATTATCTCCCTCATCTTTCATAGAGCCCAGAGGAAACGATTAAACGTAACGATAATACGAGGCAACTAAAATACGTAAACCAGTATGAACGACTTTTCAGATTGACCTATGTTGGAAAACTGCAAGGAGCAGTTCGCAAAAAGTACTCATTGTCCTATCTCAGTGCATCGAAAATCCTTTCATTTTTTTTTCTAAAAAATATTTGAAATTGTGCGAAAAAGTCCGACGATCGTATTCATGAACTCAGTTTGAATGTTTTTGATCACGTAATAGTTTTTGATCATCAAGGAAAAAATTATATTGCTGACTCTTGAGAACATACTACCCTGAACAAAAAGTTCCCGGAATAACCACCGTGTGGCGCTCCCATCGTTCCGATTTTAGTTCTGTTTTTTTGTTAAATTGGTACATCTGTTGTTGATATTCCCTTTAAATCTTAGTGTCATAACTTGACATTTGCAAAAGTTACGTAGCCAAGAGTACATCTATCTCTGTGTGTGTTGGCGATTTTTTACAATTGCAGAAATGGATTTAAATTTGCAACAACGAACTTGTATTAAATTTTGCGTAAAAAACGGATTTAGTGGCGCACGGACGTTGGAAATGTTGGAAAAGTGTTTAGGCAACGATTCTCTAAAAAAAACGGTCGTTTACCAGTGGCACGAGCGGTTCAGAAGTGGTCGTGAGTCAATCGAAGATGATGAACGCAGTGGCAGACCATCGACATCGAAAGTCGGTGAAAAAATTGATAAAGTAAAAGAAATGTTGGTCAATAACCGCAAATTAACCATCAGAGAAATAGCGGAGGACTTGAACATTGCCTATGGATCCGCCCAAGACATTGTGGTTAATGATTTGGGTTTCCGTCGTGTAGCAGCAAAGTTGGTGCCAAAAGACCTCAATTTCATGCAAAAAAGAGACCGTGTTGACGTCGCAAAAGACATGATTTGCGAGGCTGAATCCGATCCCACATTCATCAAAAGGATCATTACTGGAGACGAGACGTGGGTTTATGAGTACGACACGCAATCCAGACATCAGGCAAGTGAATGGCGTTCACCAAATGAGCCGAGACCAAAAAAACCACGTCGTTTTCAGTCAAAAAAGAAGGCAATGCTGACGGTTTTCATGGATTACAACGGTGTAGTGCATCATGAATTTTTGCCAGAAGGCCAGACAGTAAACATAGAGTATTATTTGGGCGTTATGAGACGTTTGCGTGAAGCAATTCGCCGAAAGAGACCAGAAATCGTCGCACAGTGCTATCATTATTCGTAATTTTTTGACGAAAAATGCAACAAATACCATCCAACAGTCACCGAATTCACCTGATTTGGCTCCCTGTGACTTCTTTCTGTTCAATCGAGTTAAAAAACCATTACGGGGAACGCGTTTTAGCAGCCGAGAGGAAGTAATGGAAAAATCGCAGGAAGCACTGATGGACATACCGAAAACCGAATATAAAAAAATGTTTCGAGGATTGGATCAAGCGCTGGCATAAGTGTGTTGCAGTCGATGGGGATTACTTTGAAGGGGACAATATAGATTTAGATGAATAAACTTGTATTTTTAATTTTCTGAATAAATTCCGGGAACCTTTTGATCAAGGTAGTATATTTGTCGGTAGAGTTCCGTTTGAGGCAGATTTTGGGTGGGCGAATGGACTAATTACCGCTACATTATAATGAAAATATGTTACAAAAGATACGTACATGAGAAATAAAAAAACATGAATTATTTTGTAATTACATAATTACACGTGAACATCCATGGGTAGGAAGCGTTTGATAATACAGGGTTCGTCCGGAAAATAAGTGTACTGATTTTTTCCCGCCGCTCCAGGCGCGCCCAGCACCGCTCTGACTGCGATTGGAGGGGGGTGCGTTGGCAAGCGACGCTGAAAAAGGCAGTCGGCTCTGAGCTGTGGTGTAGTGAGGAGCTCTGTTAACGCGAACCTCCACGCTCGACCCACGTCACGGAACGCGATGCCGAAGTTTTTGGAGCAGCGTTATTCCATCAAATTTGCGGTAAAGCTTGGGAAATCGTCTACCGAAACTGTCGGTATGATTGACCAGGCTTACGGGAAGTCAGCCATGTCCAGAAACATGATCTTTCAGTGGAACAAGATGTTCGTGGAGGGCAGAGAAGAGGTCGACGACGAACCACCGCCTGGACGCCCATCAACGACACTCACCGACGAAAATGTGCGAAAAGTTCGCGATGTACTGAACTCTGATCGTCGTCTTAGTGTTCGGATGATAGCAAAGCAGTGTAATGTGCCAAAAACAATGGTGCACGAGATTATTAGGGACCAATTACAGATGCGAAAAATTTGTGCGAAGTTGGTGCCGAAACTGCTCAGTTATGATCAAAGACTCAATTGTTTGGAAATCGCGACACAACTTGCGGATCACTGCAAAAATGATCCACACACCACCGGACTTCTTTCTGTTCCCGAAGATAAAGAGGAGTTTGAAAGGAACGCGATACGGGACTTTGGACGCCGTCAAAGAGGCCGTGACGACGTGTCTTCGAGAGGTTCCCGATGATGCCTTCGCGGGAGCGTTCCAGGAATGGGAACGCCGCTGGAACAAGTGTATCGACTCACAAGAGTCCTATTTTGAGGAATATTAGCTTAAGATATGTGAAAGTGCAATAAATTTTTTTTCCTGAGCTCAGTACACTTATTTTCCGGACGAACCATGTATAAATGTATTTATTTGATTACGTATTGAAAATTTTCTGGACAACTGACCAAAGTATATATTAATTGCCCTCCACTGTCAATCATTCTGACTGCCACCTTTATTTCACGTTCATGATGGTCTCATTTAAAAAATCAGGTTAACATTTGTTCATCTTTAATTTCTTTTCCTGTTTTTCTATTATTTTGCCTACACCCAAGCATCGGTTCCCTTACCTACTGCGGCAAGCATGCCACTCCAAGTTGGAAATCACTGCGTTAGTCTAGTTGGAAATCACTGCGTTAGTCTAGTTGGAAATCACTGCGATTATCACATGCTATTTATTAAAAGTCAATGGCAAAAAGTTACGAGTAATTATTTCACCATTAAAATAATACTACTATTCCATACATTCACAGCAATAGAATTCTTCAATCAACGCCGAATGTTAATTTTTTTATCGTCCAATTTCAAATGAAAAATCTTTTTGAAGTACATTTCCACCGTAATACTGGGCGAATTGAAGGGAGATAGATTGTATACAGAATTATGGAAGAGTTTATTAAGTGTAGGGTGTCAAGTTGTGTCTTGTTAGGCGAGGCTAAAATTCAGTAGTAATGGGGTTCAGTATTTGTCAGTCCAAAATATTGCTTAAACGATAAACAGCAAAAATAAATATTAACCCACCATAATTACTCCAAATCTCCGAATGAAAATAGCGATGAGGCCACTTTTTCGCAGGTTACCTAATAAAAGTAGTACAATTTTTTCTTTTAAATCCTTCATCGGATAATGGAATATAATCACCTAAAATAATGACTTTATACCAATTAGTTATTTATAACGTCCACATATTGTCACTATTATTACGGGAGTAAAATATTTTCTTTGTATGCCACCAGCATTAACATCCTCTGAAAGTCCCGAAGAGGCGATTAACTTAAACCAACGCGCTTACGAAAGACAAACTTCCTTTGAAAATTACAGCAATGAATCAAAAGAGATTTCTCAGTGACTAACGACTGTTGACAGTTTAAAATAACGCTTTTCAGTAATTCGCATACATAGTATTCGCTGTAGGAAACAGTTTACGAATCAGATACGAGAAATCACATAGCATAAAGATTCTAAGCTTGGCCACCGAGGCATTACCGTGAGTTCAAGCAAGCCTATTATCGAGTTGAAATCCATCAATTTGATTCTAGGAGTAAGAAAATGCGATCATTAATGATAATAAATCCACAAAAGGTCGCCATTTACAAAACAAGTAATTACAACTTTGAGAAACATTTCGAAACTAGCACATGCATCGCAACGTGCAGTGTGAAAAAGCTCTACCTATCCTAATGCAAGATAACACGTCTGACATCGCAAGCTACGTGTATACCGATTTTTAGGTATGATAGCAAGGAAATAAAACCGATATTTTGTAATATATCTTCTTCCCGATTGATTTAATCAATCCCATAAACCAAACCCATCAAGATTTAATAAAGAAAAATCCCAATATTGAAGGACTCTCCTGAAATTATTCTCCGCTGTTCTATAAAATAACACTGGAAAATACACAAAAAAGTTATAATTTCCATCTCAAAACTATATATCTCTACTATTTTATACATATTCCCCCAATAGATATAAACATTTGTCAAATCTCTGAACTAGTTTTCAAATTCCTTAAATATAAATTCCTGCCGCTTATGATCACAGCCAAATGATGACAGCACCTTGAAGTTCCTCTTTGAGACGAACACAAAATGTGTATTAGTCTAACATTCCAGTCATGTTTCCATGAGACAGAGTCAAAGAAATCTCTGGAAAACTTTCTTAAGATTGCAGATATCGTAAACCGCCGATTTTCACGAACTTTTTCATCAATTTTCAGACTCCGTTCATTGTCCATTACAAACGGGAGGCCACTTTTGTTATCATAATGGGCAATTGTGTTCACTCTTAAACGAACGACAACATTGAAGCACAACTCTTGTCACTCATCATATTTGGTCCGTAAAAAGCACAAATCTCCCGATGAATATGAACAACTTGGAAATTTTGTTATCGGTAAAAATCTTATCACTTAACAGACCACATTTGGTGGGAAATTCAATAATATTGTTCATATTGACTCGCTTTTGTAAACGAACGACAAGATCTTCAACCACTGCAGGTCGAGGAGAACTGATCTACTGTGTGTGTCAATACAGCGACCATTCGGCTCCCCCCACTACTTCCCACGCTACACGAAAACGAAGGATACTTCCTGGACAGCCCTCTAAATTAGCATATTTCTGAATCCTTATTGCTGAGAATGTAAAACTCAGGTTTTGTTGGCTAAGTGTCAACACGGTTTCGCAACATATTGCCCTTTAATTTAAAGCGTAAATACAGCGATCTAAGAATAGGGGAACGCTTCAGTAACACGTGTGGCACAGGCGGATCTCACTTGCGGCGCCCAGGTAAACATTTAGGTTTCTCATCATTGTAACGATGATTAGTCGGTCAAAGTGACAGACAACACGTGACGCTCAGCCACATGAGAGTAATTGCATATCTGCTATCGAACTGCATCAGGTAATAGGGGAAAAAGAAAAAATTCCTTTTCAAGCATCAATTCCCTCAGCCTTCAGCTTTCATAGAAGATTAATGATTAGCCATAAAACAACGCCTCTTCGAAGGACGTTCATGGGCCGCCAATATTTCTTTACCAAAATAAGGTACTGATTGCACCATGCAGCCAAGAGGGCATATCACACAAACATTTCACGCTAAAAATGAGCATGTCTTCATATGTACATATTTTTATTTTTCTATACTAATATTCCGTACACACATATATATGTGTATATATATATATATATATATATATATATATATATATGTACTTTTGGTCGGCACAATAGAACACAGAATAAAACAGATAACATGTAAAAGAAAATATTTATTCACACTGTAGATAATTTGAGCTTTCGGCCTACTCCGAGGCCTTCTTCAGGTCAGGCTGCGTATATATATATATATATATATATATATATATATATATATATATATATATATATATATACGCATATACGAAAAACACACAAAAGAGGGACTCACTAGTTCTCGAATTTTCGGTGGTGCAACCACCTTTCTCAAGAGGAATTAGGAACAGAACTCTGTTTTTTCTCTCTCTTTTCTCTCAGAACAGAGTTCTGTTCCTAATTCCTCTTGAGGAAGGTGGTTGCACCACCGAAAATTCGAGAACTAGTGAGTCCCTCTTTAATATGTTTTAGTTTCTGTGTTAGCTATGACTATTTAGTGAATTATATATATATATATATATATATATATATACGGGTATGTATATTATACATTCGTAACGTATACGGAAACATTTTTGTTCTTGTGATCTGCTCCATTCCGCCTTCCTCACCTCTCCTGTGTCTCTTTTATATGTATTCCTATCCCTTTTCCTTATATACCCATGTATGGATATATAAATATACACGTGTATATATGTAGCATATTTATACAGTATACTATATATAGTAGTATATACACAGGTATATATGTATATAGTTACACATGTATATATACAAGGGTGGTCTGAAAGATTTCCGTATATATTCAAATATCCGGTGTGTGTATATATTTTTTTACACACATATTGAAAATGAAGTACTTTTATCCATTTATTTTAAAATAGCAAATCAAGGAGGAGGAAATAAAAAAAACTGAAAATCCAAAGACGTTTCGGGGCGTAGAGCAGAAGAATATTTCATTATTTTCTTTGTCCATTAGGCCTGAACACTTAGTGCATCATAACCAAAGGGTGGGTGTAGCAAAAATGCTCACTTCCAGCTGAAATCATTTAGCACCTCATTGTTCCGTTCCGTATTAACAAAAAAGTAACCATGAAACAGTCATGCTGAACATTCTATGTTGCGTCATGTCACAGTCACATGGCTCTGCTGTAGGGTAGGGAAACGTGTTTAGCCGAGACCTTCATTGAACTTGTGGAAACTATAAAGCCGTTATTTCAACTAGGGACATCCATCATTCCCTGAAGTCACCACTTTCTCAATTAATTTTATGATATCTTTGAGCAGGCGAAAATACGAACCTGCAGAATTTGGCAAAGACTTATTTTATAGGAACCAATCAGCGTAATCGCAAGAATCAGCATACTATATGCTGCCTTTCACTCCAATAGATGTTATTAGCAAAAAGATTCATCACTTGATGAGTTGTAATGGTATGTAGGATAATTATGCTATGTTATTTGGAGGCGGTTTGACAAGTGGAAATAAACATTTTTAATTGATAAAAATAACTTATAGAGAATACAGGTATTTTAAAATCAAGTCGTTCTTTGGCAAAAAATATAAACATTTTACAAACTGCATTTTCTGCCGAAAATTCATCCGTTTTATCATATAAATATTTAAAAGTTTGATATAAATTTGATAACTTGTGCAATTTTTCTTAAAATAGTCCTTTTATTCCAGAATTACCTAAAGTCCTTATGCGACATAATCAAAGGAAATCAATGCCCGAAATTTTCCCAAATATGAACCTTGTCAATACCTTGTACATCTTTAATTCTAATTTGAACATTTTTGGACGCATGATTTCTTAATATTATGATTTCCTAAAGGCATTTAGAACGCACCGAGTGAGTACTAATGTGTTCATTGAGGATGATGATTCTCATATTTACTCAGAAAGGAGGAATTTTCGCCAAAAATATCTCCTATAACCACAATAGTAAATCCTTAAATTAGTACGTACGGTTAGGATGGATCTCATCTGATACGAGTACTAAACCCAACGGCGGCTGAAATTCGCACATCAGGGTATAGAGGCTCCTTTCCTAATATCCCCTGTGGTTTCCCAGGATGGTCAGGTCGCCATAATATCACACACACGTTGGGTAAAGCTAAAAATCCCCATACCCGTCATCGGGAATCCAACCCGTATCCTCCATTCAGTATCTCAGCGCTCTATCTACTGGACTGCCACGGTCACGCATTTATCCTCATTATCCTAAGCACTTATCTCATAGTATGTAATTAATCCATTTGAATACTACACAATGCTAAATCTAAGTAATATAGCATCCTCTGGCATGAAGGTAACTTCATAGAACCAGGATTTAGAGGAAAAACTCCCCAAAACCTTTGGTAGAAAATAATTTGACCTTGGCTAACTGGTAAGTGATCTGTGATACATTCCAGTCCACCTTGAATGGATAGAATGACGACATTCTGGTAGGAATTTTCCTTACGGAGACTCGATTTCTTCAGTCAGAATCCTAATTTTTTTAAGTTAATGTTTCATTCGGCACCACCATTGAATCAATTACAGGGCTGGTTTTCTGGTTGGGAGGTCAAGCCCACCTCGTAGAACCCTGAGGCGAGTGATTCATAACGCTAGATCGGTGGACCAACTCGCTGCGATTTTCGAGGCTTTCACACTTGTTTAAGAGTATCATGCAACTCAAGTAAAGTGGTTGATAGACAAAGTGAATAAGCATTGTTAGAACTCTAGTAAAAAAATATACAAATATTTTTAAGTACAAAAACATTTTTTTATCTCATGATTACCCTCTGTTTCCGTGGTGTAGTGGTTATCACATCCGCCTAACACGCGGAAGGTTCGACCCCTGGCGGAAACAGATTTTTACGTTCTCCATAGCTCTTCCCGCAAAGCTCAATCTTCGCTTTGACTTTCCTTATTTTATTGTTTTCTTTCTTCACTGTCATTTACTTTGAGTATGTGTCAGTGAATCCTTAATTTATATATGGATTTCTATACGTATGTGTGTGTATGTACGTACACATATGTATGTGGATTATGTATTATAAGGTAATCTACCGGTTAAGGTAGATTTTTGGATGGACACAACCACCAAATAAATATTTAGTGGCTCCCAACAAAACACAATCCAGCAACCTACTCTACATCAGGTCTCTCTTCATCTCTGTGTACACGTACTTCTTTCCTCCCTTCATCCCGTCCAGCATCCCTATTGTGTTCCTGCCCTTTCCTCGTTGACCTTAAATTCTCCCCTCTATTACAGTCTTCAACATCCCTCTGCCGATCAATACGCTCTTCATCCATTCTTCCCACCTCCATAGGATTTCTCCCAACAAACCCCTTTCCTCGCCCACCATCCCTAGTACTCCCTCATTTGTATTCCTTTCGGTCCATTTCACCTTCTCCATTCTTCGCCACACCCACATTTCAAAAGCCTCCAATCTACGACTATCCTCCTGCTTCAATGACCAGGTTTCCACGCCGTACATAGTACGTAAACAGCATGTGCATACGCTCCATATAAAAGTTTTTACGAGTCCTTTCTTGACATTCTTACCCAACGTCCCTACCATCAACTCCCTCCTCCTCGTAAAAGACTTTTCCTAGCGCAATTCTTTTCCTTAGGTCCCTACTACTATATCCGCGTTGGTCTAAAACACTTTCGAGACACGTAAACTGTTCTACCTGCTCTAGTTTTTACCCTCCTATTTTAATGTTAAGCTTTGCCTTTTTCTTTCTAGAAAATCACATAACCTTTATTTTATTAATAATGATTCTCCTCCCATATCTCTCACACAGAATTCCAATTTCCAATTCACTCTGCAAAGCTTGCAACTCCTTGGCTGACTGACAAACTAAAACTTGGTCATCAGCAAACCTAACTGATGTTGCAAATTCCCCGCCGACTTTCATCCCTACCTTCAGTTTGGATGCATGTGGATATATTTTTATATATACCTTTTCTTTTCGATGTGCAACTCTGTGCATAATGAATTTGTGCCTATCTTTTTGTATTTATATGTGCATATATGCATGTAATCGTAAATTTTATACCTAATATAATATGTATTCGACAATGGGTTAAATGGAAGAAGGGATCATTAATTCTCAATTTCGCTCAAATATCGCGAATCAAATCAAATTCGCGAAAACCTCTACCCATTTATCTATCATTTTGTCCACAATGTCTATTCATCACCTAATTCTATCTTGTTTAACAAACATTCTCTCCTCTATCACAGTCTTCAACATTACGAGGTCTGTCTAAAAACTTCCCGAACGTTTTCGTTACAAAAAAGACTTCACTGCCACATTATTGGTCAGAGTCTTCTTCAAAAGAGTCTCCTCCCCAACGCATACACTTATCCCAACGGTGTTTCCACTCTTTGAAACAGTCTTGAACCGCCTCTTCCGGAATACTGATAAGCTCCTCCGTCTAATTTTTTTGATCCTTGCAATGGTGACAAATCTTTTTCCTTTAGGCGGAAATTGCTTTTGGGAGATCATGAAAAAGTCATATGGGGCCAGGTCTGATTAGTAGAGTGAGTAGAGAACCACAGTAGCCTTAATTTGGCTAAAAACTTACGAGTCCTGGGAGAAAAATGAGCCGGCTTGTTGCCGATGAGAAAAAACCGCTCCTCCAAAGTTCGGGTCGTTTTCGCCTGGTTCTCTCTCTTAAGCGCGCTATCCAACATTGCCGGGAGCCTATTGAACAGAACTCGTACAATGCCACTTAAAACGCACAGCGTTTATTTTTTATTTCTTCGAATTCCTGCCAATACCCCTTCTCTCTTCCATTGTTAGGTTGTTCAATAAGTTCATAGGAATTGATAGAAAAACAGAGTAATTTGGATGTATTTTCCAACATTCTCTTTTTCTAGCTTTTCTTCACATTTTTAAGCCGTTCAAAAAGTAGGATTTCGGAAGGTCCTCAGAAGGCATCTACGGGGTTCGTCCGGAAAATAAGTGTACTGAGCTCAGGAAAAAAAATTATTACACTTTAACATATCTTAAGCTAATATTCCTCAAAATAGGACCCTTGTGAGTCGATACACTTGTTCCAGCGGCGTTCCCATTTCTGGAACGCTCCCGCGAAGGCATCATCGGGAACCTCTCGAAGACACGTCGTCACGGCCTCTTTGACGGCGTCCAAAGTCCCGTATCGCGTTCCTTTCAAAGTCCTCTTTATCTTCGGGAACAGAAAGAAGTCCGGTGGTGCCAAGTCCGGGCTGTAGGGCGGGTGCGGCACCGTTACCACACCGTACTTGGCCAAGAAGTCCGACACGACAAGCGCGGTGTGAGACGGCCGCCAGATGTGATGCAGTCGCCAGATGTTTTTGATCGCTGGCCGGACGCGGGCGACTCGTTTTCGAAGCCTATCGAGCACTTGGACGTAAAATGCAGTATTTACAGTTTGTCGTTCAGGTACAAATTCGTAGTGGACGACTCCTCTTTTGTCAAAAAAGACTTATTTGTCAAGACACTTATTTTCCGGACGAACCCTGTACATCTTGTATGTTGACGATGACCTTCTCATTCTACGGGCATCGTTTCCCGCCGAGTAATTTTTTTCAAGTTTGGATATAAAAAAAGGTAATTTAGGGTCAAATCTGGTGAATCCGGAGGATGATTTAATGATTCAAACTTTACATCCATAATTTTCTTGATCGAAAAACTTCATGGAAAGCATGGGAAGCACCGAAAACTGGTGGATTATCTTAGGGGATGAGAATTTTTTATCTGCCAAATGAGAACGTTTTTTCTTTGATTTCTCTGGAAAACCGGGGCAATAATGGCGATTAACATTCTCAGTGTAACGCTTGTTCTTTTTGCAAGTAATCGATATCAATGATTCGGTGCGCATGCCGAAAAACCGTGGCCATTACCTTGTCGGCCAATTTCACCGTCTTCAGCTTCTTCGGAGCCGGATTGCCTTTATTAAATCAGTTTCGTCAGTTCCTTAATCTTTGGAATGAAGTAAAACATCCATGTTTCGTCCATTGGTATGTAACGACGAACATACTCGTCAGGGTTTCGACGTAAAAGCGCAAAAGCGGCCTCCGAACCGACCACGCGATTGCATTTTTTCGCCACCGAGAGCAAACGCGGAACCCCATATTTTTTTCACACAAAATAATTCGTTCAAAATTTAAAACACTATTTCTCATGATATGACTTGTGACCTCAACTCTTTGATTCGTCGATAACCCAAAACCATACCGTGGATTTTGCCAATCATTTCTTCCGCAATGATTGGTAAATTTCACTGGAAGGCCCGAACGATGTTCAGTATTTGTACATGGCCACGTATAAATCCTTTACCCAATTGTAAACAGTCGCAAACAGAGAACTGATGTGCCATGAACTTTACTACTCTGTTTTGCTCTCCGTACTTCAGTCTTCAGTCCTTTAAATGTTAAAGTGTTTTATCACCGCAAGAAACTTATTTCGCTCATTTTTCTATACAAACAAAAGTTTGCTGCTTCAATCGACTGTGAAAATAAAACCACGCGATAAATATGCATAGCTTCAAAAACTGTTGAGTGAAATATGAGACTCACTAAAAGGAAACCTTTTCCGTGATTACGAGAGCCGCCTCTGTGTTTTCTGAACTCCATAAAATTCACGAGATACCTACCTATTGGCATTTTTAATCACGTAATTAACAACGAATTAACTGACGGAATGATTCGAAAAAGTTATGTGAGAAACCAGGATGGACTTAAAATGTGCTACAGGGCCCCTGATCTTCCGATAAAGAAGTTAAGAAACGTGAATCACGACATTTAATAGAAAAAATATAAGATTGAATTAAGCGATTCAAAAAGAGCCAAGCAATTGCCAGTCAGTCCATCCTTTCAAGGTTGACCGAATACAGAAGAGTACGTGCATTCTATTTAAAGAAACATGGACCTACTGAAGGTGTTTCAGGTCAATGTAATTTTAAAAAAAAGAGACAAACGTTTACACTCTGAAATAGTTGCTTAGTGACGCACGCTTAACGGATGACTCCATTAAAACTTACTGTTGCGGATATATCATATATGCACCTTAGGCAGTTTCTTGGAAGAGACATACCTATTATATTATAAATATATTTTGGACTCACCAAAGAAAGTTTTAGTTACAGGGAAAGACGAAGCCTTCGGTATCTTACCGGCAACCTAAAACCTTTGACTGTTAAACCAGAGGTTCCATTCCTACCTTTGTGAGGTTTCGTTCACCTAGGGATGTGGTTGCTCGTTATTTTCCTCGTTTTATATCTTGTTTAATGAGTCGATTAATAGACTCCTGGCCATTTTAGAAATAATTTTCAAGTTAGGAGGATATATTAAGGCTTTTAGTAAATATATCCCTAGGAGAAGAAATTTCTCCTTCACCTAACTTCCCTACCCTTTTCTTTCCGCCCCGTCCCCCTTCATCGTAACCCAGACCCAATCACCTTCATGGACACTCACCTTCCTTACGCTGGAGTGAAAGGCAAGTGTGACAGGCTCATGCAAGGAGAAAGATATTAATATTTTTTTTATAAAACGAGATCAGATGCATTTAGTGATATTATAATATGTAAACTAATTACTACCGCCAGACTAATTCATACACATTAAATTTAGGAAATCTAAGCAATTCCGAATATCACATTGAAGATATACTAGAATATCAACAAAATAGTTTTTTAGGGGGAAATCTCCCTAAATTATTTTGCCACTAATTAATGATGATAATTAAATGATCATTTTAACATGATAAAACAGGGCCATAATGATTCGCCAAATAGGTAGTAGGTGATCGTCTTCAGGTACCATGCCGTGCGTAAGAGTAAATTTCATTTCTTCCAAAAGTAAATTCGTTCAAAAAGAGAACAAATAAATTTCTCGTTGACGGTAAGAATTCTAACAAACAAAAAGCATGATCTTTCATCGAAGGAATCAAGAAGTTTAAGAACAAAGTATTTAATTTTCTGCGTGGAAAACAAATTAAACAGTATTGTCCTTCTCTTTGTTAACACAAATAATAAGAACTCTTTTATTCTTGAATGATAGTATCTTACATGCATATATTATGTCAGACAAAAAATAAAGTTATTTATAGGCAGTCAGAAAAAAATTCTAAACACCAAGATGGAAACTAAGCGTAAGTAAATTTTCAGAGTAGAGACAACTTAGTTATTGCTCTTGGAAAATATCATGAATACCTTTTTAATAGAGCCTCTAAGAGGTATAACAAAAGCATGCTTTGGGCGGTAGTTAACAAATTTTACATTATCGCGGTGGCTTATACTCGTAGCTTAAATTTGTCCTAAACTAATTTCTTTTCCATTTTCTCGTAAGCTTTGCCACCATTCGTCCACTCCTAATAAGTTATTATCCTACTTTATTTCCTAAGTTTGCTTTACATTCTTCCATTGCCTTCAAAATCCGAGTATCATCGACTTCTTCAAAAATCATTTTTGAGTTACATGGTGACCTAGATTGATTCTCTCGTTCGGTAAAGTGTTTAGTCCTACGATAGCTAGATAAGTAAGATCTTTAGAACGTTATTCTCATTAACAGCCATAGTTTAGTCAAAGAATAATTTTACAAACAAGAAGTTTTGGTTAAAAAAATGATTTTTTAACGCATTTATTCACAATGGCTCAGTAACCCGAAAAGCGGGAAAAGTAACGGTTGATAAAGGATATAAGGATACATTTAAACATTTGGCAAATTTTATGAACGGGCAGTTTCACTCCTTATATTATATTTATCATAATGTTCTAACCTGTCCGTCCCATTTGGCCTACGAATATAAAATATTACAAAAGGAAATACTCGTAATGATAGAATAATTCCGTTTTTCTCCGAAAAATTCGTGATGGCGACAGCTAAAAGACGTTCCTTCTAAATGCTAACCATCAAAACCCTTTCCTGCCCTCCATTGGTGGTGGTAATCCTTAAAAATTTCAAGCCTTTGGGAAGCTCTTATTGTATAGTTGCTAATTTATTGGGGAATATTTTCGCTCTCTGATGTGACCACTTCACTGCTAAGCAAAAGGGAATTATTATCACCAGTAAGTTTTTGCATCAATGAATACAAACTTCATAACAGCGCGCTCAAAAAATAATAATCAGAGAGGGAGGACTTCATGCGTAGGAGACTCCCTTCCCCCTGCGAATTCCCTGAATAAAAAAGGCAGACTTCCACTTCCGCGTAACTCTCAATACAGCTACAGCGCCAAGGACTACCGGACCAGAACCTATATGTGAAGAAGGTGGAGTTCCATTTCGCGAACGGGACAGCAATGGAAAAGAGGGACTGTGAAGCTCTACGGCTACATAGGATTTTGAAGCGCGCACTTCTCACATTGTTCGCCATTGGATTGACTTTCACCTCAGCCTTCCACAGAGGAACCTCGGATAGGATCACGCGAGCGAGAACAAAGACGGCAGATGATTTTGATCGAATATTTAAGGTAAGCCATGCTCAACATCAGAGATGTCACGTCGTCACGAGCGGCGAGGTATCTCTCGGCCGGGGTTGAATCGGATTTCCACTCGCAGTGAGGATGTGAATATCTTCTGGTCACAAAAACATTTAAGAAACTTCACTTTTCTTAGGTTCATTCAAGTTTCTTGTAAAGTGCGTTAAATTATTAAACCCTTACCCAGTTAATGCGATGAGAAATCAACGGTGGTAGATTTGCAGTTGACTGTTATTCTGGTGAAAACGTGAACGATGTGTCAAAAGTTTAGTTAATACCTACGTATTTAATTCCAATGCATCGGAGGAATTGTCATAATCAACAAAAATTTCAACGTATCTTTCCATCCCAATTTTACAGGAAAACGCAGTGCTTGCAAAAAGTTCTTTCTTCGAAATTTCACATTTTTTAATTATTGTAGATATATTGATAGAGGTACTAATTATCGTCTGCAGTACGTCCTTCCTTAAATTCTTCCTTGGTCTTGATATTGGGATACTTTCAAGAGTTTATTAACCCCGTTCTGGCTTACTGGATCATTGTCGTCATACCAGTTTCCTTTAACAGTTTTCGTGCGCCGCCGGGAGTAGTTTTAATTTGAATGCTTGCGTTCATTTAATATGCATTTTGGTTCCAATTTCACAGCTATATATTGAATGCCATTTCACATAAGGTGACGATCGCGTTCATCCATCAAGTAACCGTTTCGATTCCTTTTAAGACCAATATCCGTATTATCGTTATTTTCAAGGTTATGGTCATATTCAGAGTTCAATGACCGACATAAATTTCTTCATACAGCAAGAATGGTATGCGACACAGTTCAGGGCGTAACATTAGAGCCCCGACTTTATTTGGATCGATAAAACAAACGTCGTTCTCAAAATAACAGATTCACACATATAGTTGATTACAATTTTAAAAGTATGTTTTGTTTTATGTCTATAAATTTTCCGTGTATTAAATACAGGAATTTTTAATAAGGTAAGAAGAAAACACGATTTTTCCGAAAAGAATCGGTTCGTAAATTTCGAAATGAAAATGATTTACCACAGTTCTCAATTAGAGTTAAACGAAAGGAAAAGAACTGTACCTTTTTTGAAACGTTAATTTAATATTTTTTTAATGAATGGGAAGTGATTTAAATTAAGCTTGCTTTATATAAGAGTTTGGTGTACACTGCGCGATGTTAAAAACTCGTTTTCAGCGATCGGATTAAAAAATAGATGATAAACGGCGTTCCTTCCTTTTGACACAAACAAAAAGTTATCAACGCAAATGTGTCATGTGAGGTTGAACACGTGTTTATCTCATGCTGCATAATCTTCGAAAAGAGATCCCATCGATCTCAAATGTGTTTTAACCTATGGGCAAGAAAACGTGTTTGAAAACTGGACAGAGCAGTTTTTACGTATTATTAAACGATGTAACGAAGTACTCTATGTGGGGTTACACAAATCTTAGTGACATTTTTGCACACACTCAGCGATTAGACGACCGTGTCTTCATCATTAGTTACAATTTTTCTTTACTCTAGGTCAATTACGTTAATAAAACGATTTCTATGGAAATTTCATTCACAAGGAGTCTTAAACACGTTCCGTTCACTGGTTGACAATTTTAAATTTTACATATTTAAATACATTAAACATTTTTAAAAAGTTGCATTTCCAAATCTATGGAAGAACCTCTTTTCAAACCTTAACCTTTAAGAACCAAATTTCTCTCTGCCTCACCTACATTTCCAAATTCGTCCTTCTACTTGGAAAAAAAATTTTTAGAGCCTTCCACGAGTCCACATCTTATGATGTTTTCCAATCCTCCAATGCCAAATTTCTAAACTGAAACCATGCGACACTAAAAGTGTATTTATATCTTCACCAATAACTTCATTGCCTCACCTATCAACGGCCTAAGTGCACTGTTTTCACATCCAGCGTTACTTGCTCTTGATGGCGTCGAATCAAACCTTCTAAATTTTAATCATTACTCGCCTTTTCAAATTCATTCTCAGTAAATATTAGCCCATGATTTATTACCGCTAAATTTATATCCGAATAAGTACGTGCCTCATCATATCGATTCAATCTAATGCGATCATTCCCAGTCCCAGGCGACGGAGATTTTTTGAGGTCAAGGCAATGAAACAATTATTCCATTAGTTTTTTCATCCTCAATTAATTTCAGAATGAAAAAAAGTTCTCATACTGCCAAAACAACCACTACTCCTTCCTGCTCCCTGCTGGGTGTCAAGTGAAAATTCGTGAACTAAATCCAGAGTGATTACAGAGATTGAAAATCATTGATAAAACACGTGATTACACTTTTTCTAGCATCTTGTAAGTTTTGTATTAAAAAACATCAATTTCAAAGTGTAAAACTCGATATCCAACCGAGTGCTTTAGCCAATTGGCCTACCGAGCTAATTAACTGGATAAAACACTCGGGCGGATGTCGAGGGATCTGGGTTGGAATCCCTGTCGCGGCGAATGATTTTACTCACTTTGGAAGTTAGATACATTTTAATGTACATAAGGTAAGACTCCGTTAAATTTCCAGTTGCGGTTATTAGAATTTTTTGAGTCTTTTATATGTCGAAATCTACAAAAATTGTGTCCGGTGGCGATATTTTTCTGCCCTGAAATGGTTTTTCCCTTTCAGATCTGCCGTTTTCTATCTACAGCCGACGGCAAAAATAGCGCTAAACTTTGTTTTTAGCCAGAAGTCATCTCTTTTTCAATATTCCACTGTTCACTCACAGTGTTTCTTTCAACCTGATTTCATGTATACGCATTAATTGTCCTTTTAGTCTCTCGCCATTATATGTACCTCTCTTTCACTCAACACTTTACTTGAATTCCTAAGGAGTATTCAGAGTTTTTTAATCATATGGTTTTCTGAATTACTTCATTTATATTCTCACACTTACGTATAAGTCGTCAGCATAATACTAGCACTTCCCAATACGTACCTCGCTCCTCCCTCCCAATACTCCCAATATTTCCAGTACTTCGCAGAGATGAACACGTGCGTACTAGGTATGACAAATAGGATATTATTATTATTACGCACAGCTATACACACTGTCCAGTCCACTTCAGTCTTTTTGACCTGAGAGTACTGACTTGCGACGCTGGAAAAAACCTTACGAGGCTAAAATATTCGACAGGTTTCTTACAGGCATCCGCGTCTAAGCAGCATTCCATAACTCACTTCGATAACAGATGACGACAATGACACACGACAACATTCATCTCTTCAGCCGCATTTTGAAAATCTGGATTTATAAAATATTCACTTAAAGCTTTTTAAGGACTAATAATACTTAATTTCACTCAAGCATTTATATCAGCTTAAAATACTTTGAAAAAGCTACATTTCCACATTCATAAAGCAGCTACATCATTGTTAGGGTTTTTGTCTCAGTGACTTTTTGACCATGCAACCCCTACCTTGGTCCATGTAATATTGTAGCGTAATTGTGTCTCCACGAAGGTTAATCGCATTCTACCTTCAAATCGCCTACGTAGGCCAAATTTTCTCGAAATGGTATATTTTATGATAATTCTGCAAGAAACCAATGAGTTCATTTACGAACTTCGGAGCAAATATTAAATATCAATTCGAGAACATGAAAAATTTGGTGAAATACTCCTAGTTTTTTTCATATACGACCGTTTTGTCGCAAAAAAAATTTACCACTTTGATCGTTAGTAATTCAACTGAAGCCCAAGTACTCAAGTACAATGAAAGGTAAGGATAGTTTTCCATGAATGAAATGGACACAAATATTTAGTACCATTCAAATTTCAGGAACATGCAATCAGAGATAATTTAAGAAAAACAGTTAAACGGTACATTCTGGGTCTGTCCCAAAACTGATTAGAAAAAATGCGGGAAAAATAATTACAGATTAAAGTATAAATCAATAAAATTCTTCAAAATAGCACCCTTGAGCATCGACACACCGACACAGCTCTTCTTCCAGTCGTGGCAAACTTCCTGGAAGGTGTCGACGGGTATCTCGTCTAGACACTACGTCGCTGCCTCTGACATTCTCTAGCATTCCAACATGGCTCCCTTTGAAGCTACTTTTTATTCGTGGGAACAAAAAGAAGTACGGCAGTACCATCGGGGATATACAGATATGCGGCTAGGGCAGGGTTGCCACCTTGTGCTTGGTCAGGTACTCGGTCGCGAGTAGGGCGCGCGGTGTGATACGGCAAGTTGTCGTGGTGCAGCCTCCAGTGAGGAAAGATCTCCTTTATGAGTAGTTGAACTCTTTTCCGTAACCTATGGAGGAATTCTGCAAGAAATGTACCGTTAAATGTCTGTACCTGAGGCAAACAACTTGTCGGTTATGTCTTTTTAGTCGAAAATCACGGAATTATATCTTTTTTGACAGACCCAAATACACCACAGCCATCATGTCTCCCCTTTACATTGACCATCTCCGCGGAGAAGATTAAATTCACACTATTTCATCACTGTTATACCAGAAAATCCGTATTTATAATGAATTATTTTGACAAAGCAGTCTCATATATACGTATCACTAAACTTCCACATGTTTAACATCGACTAGTTGTCAGCATTAGAATATTCTGTGAACCTTTCATTAATTAAACGGTCTTCTTTCGGTAAGAGCAGAGACTCCTCCGCGTTTGAGAGAAAATGGGCGAAGATTTTGAAGGAACTGTCGATCCGACTCTGACGAGTGACTGCGAAACTCCGTTGCCATCAAACTAATCTTCGGATTAATTACTATGAAAGGTATTGGGTACGCTCGGACGAACAGCCTCGATATAATACGAGTATAATAAAAATGGCCCTCCGTCCATATCATTCTCTCCTAGCTACCCTAGTTGTATATACTCGTACACGTCGAATATCTTCAAATACGTTTGTCATGACCTTGCCTCAGGGGTGATTACTAACTAGAAACGTAGGTTTGTAACATTGCGTACTTTTTGGGATTCGGGTTGCTTCAATAAAACGACGTATTTCTGGAGTCGGCGGAAAATCTTGTTCTCATAACTGGTATTTAACTTTAGGGAGCCTCATGCTTGTCACAGACGGGAATGATTAGTTCCTGACACATATCAGCAGTTGGAAAGCAAAATCGTTTGCTTCGGAAGTGAATAAACTAAACCATTTGATAGGAGTGTAGAAGGATAGCAAATAGAATCGGGGGCATTTTAGTCATGCCATCCCTTAAAGGACAAGAACAGGTTACACCCGCGATTGAGTGCGGATTCGCGTCTCCCCGCTTGGTTTCGTATTTCTGAGGAACCACTCCACAAGCCTAAAACATCGAAACCTAGGCACACATTTCACTACTTGTTATCACCTCTTGGAGTCCTTCTCCTTATAGGCGATTGAGTTACCTCTTAAGTTTTAACTTCGATAAATTATCGGGTTGATTAGCGTATTCCTTGAAACAGCGAATTTTGTAAGGGGAGGCGACTGACAGCTAAGGTCATCTACGCCATTAGTGATAGGCGGGTAATTCGATAGGGGTAGGATATTCAAGAATAGGAGGAGTAATGGGAAGAGAGAAATCCGGAGTCGACGTTAACCTGCAATGAATAACTAAATGAGTCAGGGGTTACACAATTCAACATCCCGTCCGACGGACGGCGTACTCAGCTAAAAGTGCTCTCCACATGGCAACCCAAGCATAAATCAGCACGCCCCTGAAAAATTCTATCTAGGCCTCTACCAATTCGACCGACCTAATCCTCTTCTAAACAGCGATCCGCCCAACTGTGCGGTGGGCTTGCCGTGAGGGTCTTTGTATTTTTCATTTATTTAATTCCTTACTTTATCCCCGTAAATGATAAGCTTCAACAGTACCGCCGTTTAGAATTTGCCTGGGAAATGATAAAAATTCTTTCTTGAGAGTTTTTTCATCGCTGACTTCGATGAAAAATCAAGAAAACACACCACGTTGGACGCCTCCAACACAAGTTTTCAAACGTTTGGACACGCTTTTCTCAAGAAACTGTAACAGTAACTTTAACGGAGTCACCCGCTATGTGTGCATTATAATGCAACCATTTCAGTTTGCATTATAATGCAAATTTCAGAGTGTAAGAGGACGTCTCGGTAGCTTAATTGGTTAAAGCACTCGGCCGGATATCGAGGGATCCGGGTTCGAATCCCGGTCAAGGCGAATGATTTTTACTCTCTGAAATGTTTGGACACGCTTTAAAGTGGAACCGCTCATAAGTCGAATTAATCCAGATCTACGGAAAATTGCACCAGAGCATCTCTGACTCAAGCTTTGCTCACTCGGTGTCCCTTCCTCACTATATATTTGGTCATTCTTCCCAGAAAAAAAGTAAGGTTCCTCCAATTAGGTTTCTCATGAGTGTTGATGATAGATTCCAGGAAAGGTAATTTTAAACATGAAGGAGTACTCCAGTTAAAAAAAATAATAAAATGTACTGAATATTATGATATTTTCGATGGGCGTTATGACTATAAAAAAGTCATTGTATCATTAGTAATGTTAAATAAATTGTAATTTAATGCACAGTAATTCGAGGTAGTGAGTATGCAACGAGTAGTTAGGTATATCCCAAGAGCCTTAAGGAGCCATGCCCAAATCACATAGAAAATTTTCTTAGCGAATTTTGGAGCGTCCTCAAGCAATTAATAATTACTGGTGTTCATTTACAAATTAGCCAATTTAAAACAATTTACTTTGAAAAAGCTGGGCAGAAACTTGAATCCATGGTTTTAGTAGAGTCAAAGAAACTATGCTGTATATCACCATGTCTGTCAGGAAAACCAAGTCGTTTAAACGTCATGTGAAACATGCGTACAATGTGTATAATGAAACATGTAATAAGAAACATACGACTCCAGTTGATTCGGCGTAATAATTTTAATCCTGCTAAACTTTTCCAAAAATATTTTAGTGCAATGAAAATACATGACTTGTGATTTCGCTTCCGACCTTGACTGAAAAATAATTTGCTGCAGGGCTTCGAAATGATTGGTGACCGTCAAAATTTAACGATCGAGATTCGAAGGCTACTATGCGAATTATATTCGCTAATCGATGTAGGCCCGGATAATATGAGATTGAAAAAAGACGATTAGATATCGTTGAATATGAAACGACAAATCACACTAATTTATAACCCACACCAGAAATTAAAGACTTGCATTTAGAGTAGACAATCCTTGGCCATATAACATTTTCCGTATTACGCTAAAAAAATTTTTTTTTTCAGCCGACGACATAACCTGGTGTTTTCCAAACATTTTCAAAACAAAGGCTGGTTTGCCACAAGGATACAAATATAATTTATTAAAAATGTTTTTCATGTAGTTAAAAATATATTAAATTCACCAAGATATGGAAATGCATGCAACGAATAATTTTACAAACTAAGTAGAGGCTCAAATTTTGTAAATGGAAACATACCCCTAGCGATTAATCTGCGTGCGTAAAACTATACCAAATTATACCCCTGCTCATTTCTAAAGTTAAAGTTGAGGTGTAAGATTCATATCATCTTGAAACATTTTTAAATAGCATGAAACGGCCTCGAGAGCAGTAAAGCAAGATCTTCCGGAAAAGGAGGTTGCTTGCAAGAGGCTGTATGACGCAGAACGGCACTAGTAATCAAATTGGACCCGCTACGTACTCGATCTACTCCAAGATATTAATTAGGCGATAATATTGAATCCCTCAATTGGAATGAGTGAATAGGAAGCTAAGCGATGCTCAAATTCCTCGATGGTGCTTGTGAATTAGATTACAATACCGACGACAAAAGAGCATAAGACTATGTAATCCCACAGCGTACAGATTCAAATAAAGAATTATACAAGATACTTCGTCACTGACGTAGTTAACGGCAATCCTAAGAAAATTTTAAATTTATGAAGTTATCCAAGGGAGAAAACCTTGACAATGACTTAAACAAGTTTCCGGCACTTAAGATATACGAGTAAGAATGTTATTTGATCCGCAATCGATCAAGGGCATGGAAAACACGTTCGAAGTACTTAAGAAGCTATGTTAAAATTGATTGAATATCGAGCGAAATAATTAAGGGAAGTTTTTAATTTGGATTAGTAATTACCGTAACATAGCTATTCATTTTTTACTGTGGGGTTCCTTTTGAATCTTTTCTCCAAAATGTTAATGAAAGATGGCAATACTTTTGATTATATTTATCCTAAGTTAATTTTTTCATTAATTATTCATAAATAATTATTTTTTACAATAATTGGACCATTTACATAGCTTATTAAAATTACTTAACCCCACGTATTAATTCTCAATAACTTCAGCATGATGGTCGCGAGTCCAACTCTCTATCCAGGGGTAGAGCCTTGGACTACTAATCGGAGGGCCCGGGTTCGAATTCCGGTCTCTCTGGGCACCTGCAGCTCCACCCAAGCTATATGATTTTTCGGATACCAGATCTTCCTGGGAAACCATAACCGGCAAGGGGAAAGGCACTAGCCCCCCTGCCGTGTGAATTTCATACGCCGTCGGGTTTAGTACTGGGTGGCCTCTACCATCATCTACATAACCGACATTCGGGTTGATTACTGTGTCTACGGTTTTTATGAGGACAATACGCAGATGATGACTCACAAGAATGGCACAACACACAAAGACTTCGATGTTCTCTATTTAATAAAAAACAAAAGTTGCTGAGACACACTTTACTTCGCTAAAATTATTTTTGACCCAAGTATGTTCCAGGTCAAAACACTTGCAAATAGTGGAAACTACGAAATATATTGGCATTATTCAGGTAATTAATTTTGGGGTCTAAAATTTTTAACGATTAGTTCAAAGTCTCCCCAGATGGCTAAAACTGGTCCCTCAATTTATATAATTGGTATCATATTTCCTTTCAATAATTTACATAAATTAGTTGCCTGATTGCCACCATATTCTTTATTCCTTTCGAGTGAAATTATTTAGAGTGTAACATTGCAATAAACACAACTTGTAAGATAAATAGTGTCACGTTTGGGAATAAAGGTCCGTTTTGGTATTAGCACATTTGCCAACACGTGAATTTACAATATAATAAAAGGAAACAGTTACTGGCACGATCGAAGTTTTAAAAACTTAAGTGAAAGATAAGTCTCTTCCCGGAGCACTTCCTCATTGGGTACAAGTGAAACAGGCAAAACGAACGCTGCCGTACGGCCGACCATGTGACGTCGTTGCAGGAACACGTTTTTCACATAAAAAAGGAAGCGGGAGTTGGCAGTTCACCTTTTTCAACCACTACTGGAGCATAATCGACCGGTCACTGAAAACGGGCAGTCAAAAAGAGCGAATCACTCCCCTTGCTGCCACTCACTCTCTTGCTGGAGGGTAGATTTATACAATTAAAAAAAAACCAAGCGTTAAATGTTTCATAGACTCCGCTAGTTAACGCTGTTCGCCCTCGAAGCAGCTACGAACTCTTATCTTTACCGTTATCTTAACTTGGCAGTAACGTGATAAATATCCAATGAGAGGGAGCTAGAGAGAAAAAACCGCCACATCAGGTAATTCCAGTGGTGGACTTTATAATTTGGTACGGCGCCAGAGGAGAGGGGCAAGGCATACCCAACTGTATACGAGGCCGTCATTAATGTCGGATAAACCATCAAACCACCATTTATTTTGCCAACTACATTCAAATCTAAGGAGCATATTCGCGGTAGAAAATGATATCTCGTGAGAGGAGTAGAAGGGAAGCGAAAAATATGCGTCAGAAGGAAGCTTTGTTCTACTTCCAAAAGGATTTTAACCTAACAATGGTGTGTGACGGAAATCAAATTAATAAGAGACTTAAGTTCAGATAATTCGCCGTATGAGGGGGAAAATCAAAAGCCGCGTTGCCCTCCCCTGACCAGAGGGCGAACAGAAAATTGAAAAAAACGACAGAATAAAAACTCAACCAAAACGAGACAGCAAATTTCCGAGAAGGTCCATGCTACCTTAACCTGAATTTGAATTAGGAGAGGGAAAAGGCGGAGGACGAAGGGATTGGGATTAAAAGGACAGAAGGTTGGACAACCTCTCGTTTAGGTGAGTGGGGGTAGGCACCACTCCCGTTTATCTGGTCTCCTTTTAATCACCCAGGCGATTGGTCTCGTCTCAGGCTCACTGGAAAATGGGTAACAAGAGCTTCAAAAGTGTATTGGGTATCTGCAAGCACGCTCATCCTATTGCAGAAGCAACACATACGGAATTCTTTGGGTATAAAGATGGGGAAAAATGAGAAAAAATCGCTGGGTTGAAAAACAGAGAAATGATGCATTTTTTCAACATGGTGAGTGAAGAAATTCGCCATGGGTATGTTCGAAGACGCCTAGAAAAATGGATGTAGAAAATACGAGAGAGAGTCAATCGTTAAAAACCGTTATAAAAGAGCGAATGATAGGTAAGTGGGGGAGAGGAATCAAAGAGAAAAGGCCTTTGGAGGGCAACAGAAACAAGTAGAGTGTGTGAACAAGTGAAGAAGGATTTCAAGAAACTGAACAGTAACTTTAACGGAGTCACCCGCTATGTGTGCATTATAATGCAACCGTTTCAGAGAGTAAAAATCATTCGCCTTGACCGGGATTCGAACCCGGATCCCTCGATATCCTGCCGAGTGCTTTAACCAATTAAGCTACCGAGACGTCCTCTTACACTCTGAAATTTTGGGGGCTTTAAAAGAACAAGATGTTATGACGAAATACCGTACATACAATGTTAAGAATTGATTGATATATCTTAAATTAGAGGCAATAATGAATAGTTAATATTCAAGAAACAGTGTAGTTTTCACAAGATGCAATGGTACACTGCGCTTAACTAGTCCTGCATCTCTAGCATACGATGTAGTCATGAGTCTAAGCCATGAGCACATAGTCAACGAGTTTTGTACATAAGTTTTAATCGTTTCTCAGAAAATAATATTATCATATCCATTAATTATATCAGGTGATATCAATGCTAGATGCATTGCAGACTGAAGTTTTTTCCATCAGGCCAATTTTTGATCATGAAATTCTAATGACAAATATATCGACGACACTATTTCATTTCGCAGTCACATAGATATTCCATAGGTTACCGAAAACCTCCATGCCAGTGTCTTACTTAAATTCGCGGGAAGTACAAAGTTTCAATTCTGGGTGCTTAAGTAATGTTGAAGGTTCATCGCTATTCGCGGATGGTCGAGAAAATTAGATTGGAGAGGCAATATATTGATGCAGAAGAGAGGTGTGTTTCTGAAGGAAAAGGAAGAGAGAGAGAGATAGTAGCGAGCGAATGCTCTAGCGTGAATGGCCTCGGAAAAACTCTCTTCTCCTTCCTCGCCAAAAAACCTGTATCTATCCTCACCCCAACAGAACTCACCAGGTATACCAAAATCCAAATTCCGGCTCCACCATCGACTTTGTTCTTTCGTAAAACCTTCTTTTCCACGAACTTCCATCAGTAATCAATACCTTTTTCTCCGACAACCTCCCTGTACTTTATATCTCCCCCTTCCTTCTCCGAAAATCCTTCCTCCATTTTCCCGACACCCTTTGCCCTAACCTGTTTCCCGTTACTTCCCTTTGCTCTCTGTCCCCCGCCGACTTAAATCGCAGAACTCATTACCGCCGCCATTATTAAGGCAAAGTACAAGGTAACCAGTACTATCGCGTCTTCAAAGAAAGAAAAAACCACGCCCCCAACCTTCCCATATTACCAGATTAATGAGAACCGCAGCGTCATCAGCCGAAAATGGCGGATAGAATCCGTTACAAGAAAATGGCGACCGCCATAAAACATGCACTTTTTAAAGACACGACTTTTTATTGACTGGACTAAGCCAAACACCTTCCCTTGGAAGATAACGCTCTGGAAAACAGTCACGTCGCTTCGCGGTAACACCAAGCTTACTAATCCTCCTACCAAATTTCATAACCAGTTAAAATTTGATTCCTTATGAAATACAGAAATGTAATTAGTATATCTACTTTAAATCCACCAGTTCGCATGACCTTTCCTTAACCTCTCAAAGAGAACGTCTTCAGATACCTCTCCGACATCCCTCTGAACCCTCCCTCCCTCCCTTTGCACGCTAATGTCAGTAGACGAAATCAAAATTATCACATCCAATATTCCCATTATAAAATACCCAGTTATAGGTAAGATAACAAACATAGAACTCAAACAAGTCAATTTCACACCCGAATTTTTCTAACCTATTCATTCACTGCTATCTCTCCTCCAACTTCCCCACCGATTGAAAGAAAGGAAAAGTTATCCTGCTCCCAGAGTTTGAAAAATACGTGAAAACTCTAGAGCACTGTATGCCAATCAGACTGATGCTAAATATCCCAAAAATATTCGAATGAAATATCTTTAACATTCTCGTTTATCAAGTCAGCCGAAACAACACATGACGCCTGTAACAAGTTGGTTTCCAAAATCACATGTCTGCAACTCAACTGCTTCGCCTCTGCGAAAAGAAATGACTCACGGTTTTAACAGTGGGCTCATGGTGGACGGGATATTTATGCACGTTTGTCCTTGCATTCGACCGCGTGTGACACACCGGTCCCCTCCGCATACTCCATCTCTTCCACTTTCCGTTGCGACTCACCCGCTTGATCTGCAGCTATCTGTACTACAAGGTTTTCTCATCAGCCCTCTTCTGTTCAACAAGTACGTGAACGGCCTACCGACTACACCACATAATTCACTGCACACGCGCGGAGATGACATTGCAGCACACAGCAGCCACATCACGTAACTATGGCGCAAGCATCAGAAATCTCAACACCTACCTTAACAAAATGGACGCGAATACGGAAAATACAGATGAATTCAGACAAAAACAAACATGTTTACTTCCAAAGCGAAATTCCTTCATCTCACGCAAAATTCTCTACTACATCCGTCTATATATTTACATACCCAGAATTTCGAGAGTTTAAAGTTATAAATTTTTGGCTTTCGATCTTTACTCTAAGTTATCCTTCAATGGGCACCTAAAATACTATATTCATGGCATATACATATAAATAAATGGCAGCAGAGGTAAGAGACAGTCTAGTATGCTTAAAATTCAAGCCATTACCCTAGACTGTGACTTCCAAAGAATGAGGTTCTTTAAATCAGTCATCCACCTGTCCTTCCTGTTTGCTAAGAGATAAACTAACTGGAAGAAATTGGAAATCCTCCAGGTTGAATCCATCATAGTTATGCTACAACTCGGCTGCCTGACCAAACGTTTGTTTTATCACGTGCGCGGTTTTCCCACAAGTATCCGAGAATTCATTATAGAAAAGTTATTTTATTCAAATATAGGCTAGGGTACACGAAAAAATCCCTCGTTATCAACATCTCGAACAACAAAATCAACAAAAAGAGAGCACATACATTCTTAAAAGATATAACCAGACTATGATGTTTTCTTACATCTACAAAATTAAGTCTCCTTTGGATGCTACAGCCGCTTCAAGCACCTTGTATCACACATGTACTCGTATGTATAATACAAGAAAAAAAAGTGGAATTGTATCACCTAAAAAATAATTTTTTTCATTATTTGTTTTAGTTATTAGAAATGATTTCTCTTATGGCCATTATTAAGAGTTGCTGAATTTAGTTTTCAATTGAGTTGCATCTTCAGGTAAACAAATATAGGACGACATCCATAATTCACCCACCATAATCCTCATGTAGAAAGATCAGTAGTGCTGGATTTCGTCCACCAGGATGGTGTAAACTCCCCCATAATAGCTACAAAGTGGGACTCTCAAAATAAGTGCCCAATATTATTATGATAACTTTACTTAGAGCGTGATCAAGGTATGTTAGCATTACTTTTAACTACGACACTTTATTGTGAGTTAGTGTACACGTACGTCAAATTAAAATATACATTTTTTGTACCCAAATAGGAGGATTTTACCAATCGTTCGATAAATATTTTTATTGATATTTTATTAGTATAAATATTGAGTTTATACTACATAAATGATCTTTTGAATGTTTTCGACTAACCGTGATTCTCCCATCAGATCCTTGGTCCGGTTCTGCATTGTGCGGGGATAAGGGAAATATGTGTATTCCCGATTTATTGTGATTTCTAGAAGTGTTGCAAGATCTGGGTACATGTAAGTCTAAGATAGTCTCCGAGTTCTTGCTAAGGTAACTAAGAGCCTTTCCTAAGTATCCTTTATCGAAATTTTGGACTTTTTTGTAATAACGTGATTCTTCAAGGTTTTTCATTTGCCTCTTACTCCGCGAAGGTCGATTTTTTTCGTTAAAGCGGTTTTATTATTACTCCTCGTCGTCCTTAATTCTTGTTTTCATGGCTCTCCCGGTTTCGTCTCTGTACAATTTATGAAGTTTGAATAGTCTCACTCGGTACCTCTACGAGTCAAGACTGAGCATATAAAAGAGCGAAGTGCCCAATCTCTTCATACTCCAAGTTTTTGGCTGCGTGCATGAAGCATGTAAATGCACGGATTTCTTCAGTTGCAAAATGCATGTGCAAATATCCATGGCAAGTAAGTATATAAATTCAAGAGAAGAAGCCTAGTTTCAGAACACTTCCACATAAACGCAAAAACAATTATTCATTGAGAGCTTTGATGAGATGATAGGGTATTTTGACGGAATGAAAAGGCAGAATTTGCCGAGGAACTATTCACATTAAATGATATTAAAGGTGGCTTAGAGCCACTCACTCACAGCCAAATAAATGAAGGTAAATCCAAATCGCAATCATTAATGAGTTATGGATTTAAATGTGTGTCATAGGCATCACTTTGGAAAAATTAATTGCACTCATTTCGACAGCTCTGAAATGCTTTCGAATGTTCACGATCATGGAGATTTAATTAATTGAGAAGGTTTACGAGATTCCTCCACGTTGGAATCATGTTCCGGCACCCTCAATCCAGGTTGACGTGGAGATTGCCACGCCATACTATAGCGTCACTAATTTTTTTGAGTAATCGTCGTTCCTGACCTTCAGCTGATCTCCGGCGGGTTTCTAAAGATCTTGTTACTGGTACTCACTCGGACCTTTATCCCAATCACGAGATCTCATCACCCTCCGTAACAGAAGAGTTCAGTGATAAACAGTCTTATACGCCGATCTCAAGCCATCTCTGGCAAGAATCGCCGCCTGAGAAGGGCCTCCCTAGAGAATAATAGATAAACCAAATCGATGGTCTTAAAAAGGGGATTTCAAATGGGCAATCAGACCAATACACAATGGGATCCAGGCCCTACCGCTCGGCCTTTATCCCTTTCATCGATGAAACTACATACATGATATCTCGCACCATTGCGAAAAATCAAATCAAACTAGATTCGGGTAGGAAAACAAAATAGCCTGTCTTCTCATTAGAACGAATAACCCCCTCTCACCTGTGTATCACGTGGGCATGTACCAGATCTAGTGATGATGTGGTAAGTTCTATGTAGAACAAACCAAGAGAATTGATTATTGCAGAATGAAAGAACAAATCGTGGTAACTAAAGAACGGGCAAAAAGAAAAATGGGCCATTGGGAAATATGTCTCCGCCGAGCCTGGCTACGTAGTTATCCTCATAGAGTCCAAAATTCTGGCCAAAAATAATTAGGACTTCCCGAGGATCATCAGGAAAGCCGTAAAAAAATAATAGGATCCAACAAAATGAACAGGGAGGACGACTACAACCTTTCGAATACTTGGGAACGTGTATTCCAACCTCAGACATGGCACAGCTCTTTTATATGACAGGCAGTGGTTGAAAATTATACGTACATGAACCAATCAGATAGCAGTAGTCGCGCGAAACCTCTACATAGTACACAGATAGTGGCGTTTTGGTAGTAATCTTACAGCCAAAATACCCTAACCTTCACTCGTATTCCGGTAACTCGTTACAGAAATTGTCAGTGATGCGCTTCGATCCAACTCTGACGTGAGGAAGACACGTGCAGCACACCCTTTCCTGTGTCAGAAGGTTCAGTACTCTTCCTATTTCCACTCCCGTGTTCCCGTCCGCGAATCTTGTGGTGGAAGAAAATTCAACCATACACAGCGTACATCCAACCCCAGCTGCTTTGCGACTGCGAAATATTTGGCAAAACATTCTCATTCTCAGAAAACAGTTATAAACATTCCGATATATAGCATTACGCTACCCAACGTCTCCAACAAAACTATTACCGATGATTGAGAACCGAAATTCCCACAGAATCCTAACAATCCACGACTTTACCAATGTTCAAGCTGAACGCCTTGAAAGGTCACTTGCGCGGAACACGCTCACAGAAAACATATGGGATTACTCCATACATAAAAAACGCTGGAAGCATTTAAGACAAGCAAAAGAAATTTTATTTCAGTAATCAACCCGAATTATTTCCTACGCCTATATTTCAAAATTTTTGTTTAATTGTTTATGAAAACGTGTCCTTTGTTTAAAATTTGATTGCATATTTTATTATCCTGACCGAGGAAGGTCCTGCATCAATTTTGTTCACATTCACCGAACGGCAAAATAGTCGGTAAAAAGTTACGTGTTTTTTCCGATCGGCGGAAGATAGTGCTTACTTTATTTGTACGCCGTCAGACATAGAGGTAATACGTACACTTTCCGGGGTTGCTACAAAAATAACTCTATCAAATTAAAAGAAAGCAAAATACGGGAAAAATTTCTATGCTAAAACGGACATACGGATAAATACAATATGTGAAACAAACTGAAAATAGCAACAACAGAAGTATTTTTAAATAAAAAGCAGCAGGACGCTCTTATGTTCAATGTGTACTTATACTTTCGTGATGAAATGCAATAGTTTTCTTTTTAAAATAGTTTAAGGAAACACTTTGTAATATTCCACATTTTTACTCGCACTACTGTACTTCTGCCAGTTTTAGCATTCAAAAAACAATTTTAAAAATCCGCTGGATAATGATTTGTTTACGTTGAATCCTATGGATAATGATAACAATTCGACTTTCTTCGGGCGAGATTGCGACCGTGGCAGGCCCTTCTTCTAACCCATCGTCAAATACATTCAATGAAAACATACGTAATTACATTTCAGTGTTAAATAACAGAAAAAAGAACTAGATAATGACAATCGATTTACAATGAATATGCATAAGTAGAAAGATATGCAAAATTGTGGGAAAAAAGTAAGGAATAAGACTTTTACCCTTGGCAAAAAACCCACTGCAAGAAAACACCCACATATGAGAGGGAATGTGGAAAATCTGCAAAAACCTACAGATAATGCTAATTTTATGATTTACTAAATAAAAAAATGAAATTAAAATTAAGCATTGCATGAAAAATAAGAGAAGAAACAAAATGGTAACCGATGCATACATAAATGTGAAGAAAAATGCATTGAAAAATTAAATTGCTGATTAATAATAGAAAAGTAAGAAATATTAAAGAGATAAAATATTATTAGAGAAAAAATATTACTACAATAAGAAACGAATTCCTCCGACTTTCATTCCCACCTCCGATTCTTTAATCAGAGGCATGGGAAGAATTGGAGGTGGGAATGAAAGTCGGAGGGGAATTCGTAAAATCGGTTAGGTTCGCTGATGACCAAGCATTAGTTGCTCAGTCAGCCAAGGGGTTGCAATTATTGTTGAGTGAATTGGAGGTTCAGAGCGATTAATATGGGATGAGAATCAATATTAATAAAACAAAGGTTATGCGATTTTCCAGAAAGAAAAAGGCTAAGCTAAATATTAAAATAGGCGGGGAAAAATAGAGCAGGTAGAGCAGTTTACATATCTCGGAAGTGTTTTGGACCAATACGGTCAAAGTGGTAGGGACGTAAGGAGAAGAATTGCGCTAGGCAAGGAGGCTTTCTCAAGGAGGAGGGAGTTGATGACGGGGACGTTGAGTAGGGATGTTAAGACAAGACTCGTAAAAACTCTGATATGGAGCGTACGGCGCGGAAACGTGGTCACTGAAGCAGGAGGATAGACGTAGATTGGAGGCTTTTGAAATGTGGGTGTGGAGAAGAATGGAGAAGGTGAAATGTACCGAAAGGAAAACAAATGAGGAAGTACTAGAGATGGTGGGTGAGGAGAGGGGTTTGTTGAGAGAAATCCTATGGAGGCAGGAAAAATGGATGAAAGGCGTATTGAGCGGTAGTGGAATGTTGAAGAAGGTAAAAGAGGGGAGAATGTTGGGCAAGCGAGGTAAGGGCAGGAACAGGATAGGGATTTTGGACGGGATGAAGGGAGGAAGGAAATACACAGAGATGAAGAGGGACCTGATGTAGATTAGGTTGCTGGATTGGGTTTTTTTTTTAAGTTGCAACATCTGATAGTTGTGTCCATCCAAAAACCTAACTTAACCGGTAGATTACCTAATAATAATAAGATTAAATGGCAATTTAAAAATACATTTTTTAACTATAACCAATTACCGAAAGTGATATTTCAACAGCAAGATTAATATAAAGAATGTGAAGTGGATATTTCTGACTAATAAGTGTGTGAATATGATATGACTGTGAGCCCCTGAAGTGTTTCACTTGTAATTCTGTTGTAATTTTAGGAGTGTCTTATTTAAGGTTCTTTTAAATGATACAATAGAAAGAGTTTTCCTTAAAACTGTACTGAGTTCGTTCCACTGAAAGATGTAAAGTAATAAAAAGTGTGCAATATCACAAAGTGAGTCAGTTATAGTATTTCCCAGTTGCACAAATGTAATCCTCAAACGAATGCTTAAATTATGTCCTGAATAAAACGATTTTTTTTCATGAACAGGATTTGAAAAACCTTTCCTACCCACCGAATGATTTCTACAAAGTGGTTCAATACAGAATACCACAGTCGGTGCCACACCCTTGCGAGACTACCCTCGATAAACCGCAATGGAGATCCCTCACCCCACCGAAGAGCGCGCACAAACTGCGCCCGGGAGATATCGACGTTATCGCGGCCATGGGGGACTCGCTGACGTCAGCCAATTCGGCTAGGGAAGAAAGTGGAATCGGCGTGGTCATCCAGGACAGAGGTGTTTCACTTAGCGGAGGTATGAGCGTAATTAGTGGTTATAAACTGTATTAGAATACATTTGTGACTCAGATAATCCGCGAAGGTAACGATCTCCGGCATCTGCATATGACCAACTTAAACTTATCTAGTAACTTCCACAAATCGGCTTCTAATTTAATCTAAATTCCAATGTACATGATGTCTGCACTGAAATCACCAATGAGTACAGGGTGCTGAAAACGGTATCAAGGTGGAATCCTATTCGATCAATAAGTCAAATTCCATGTTTATTACTAAAAAGAGAAGTAAGTACGTTAGGTATTTTCTATCCCATTTTTGGGTACAAAAACCTATCAAAGATGAGCAGGGGAGCTTTCAAGTGACTAGTATTCTTGATTCGGAAACTAAAACCACTGATATACGAACTATCTCCAAATAAAAAATTAAGAAATATAGGCGTGTGACCATTAGATTTTAATGGCTCATAAAGGAATTATTAGCCAATAAAACTTAAAAGGAATCAGCCGTTTGGCGAGCCAAAGTTGCCATTTCCTGAGCATCCTAAATCTTTCCAAACATAAGGTCCTGATTAGGGCCGTGGATTGATGTCTTTTTGTGAGTACACAGGTATGAGCTTCTCGTTAGTCCTTGGCGATGCTGTAAAATATAATGAGCGCGAAAAATATGTAATAAACCCGAAGGTTGGTTTGGTAGATGAAAGTAGAGCTCAACCTTTACTGAGGCTAACAGTTTGTGACATTTATGAATCAAGAAAGTGGGGCCAGTTCCTCTCCCTTTGCCACCTGTGGTATACCATGGAAATCTGTTACCATAAAAATCATGCTGCTTGGGTGGAACTGTGTGATATGATAATAAAGAAATTTCATCGCAGTTCCTATTGCAGATAAAAAAAAATAAAAATCATCCTTTCAAGATAAAACAAAGAAGGATTATTTTCTTAGCGCATCCTTTGGTCCAAAGCCATTTTGTAATCTAAAATAAGAATAAGGACTAAAAATTCAATTAACTGGTTAATCATAGGATGAAGCGTTAGGAATAAATTGAGAATAGGTTCATAAAAATAGCATGTTTTTTTATACGGAAACAGCATAGAAAAGACTGAAAGCGGTGAATTTGATATTTTATGGCTATCTTGAAAGTAGAATTGATGAACTGAGAGCATCTCGCAATTAGTGAAGAGAGAAGCCTATGGAAGAAGGACACTGATTGAACATATCTTGAGGCGCGATTGTATACCTTAGAGCACAAATGTAGGATCCATTTAAGGGGAGAATTACTGAGGGAGGACAAGTATTAATTACGATAATCAGGTGATACTATCAGAAGTTAGTACAGTGAACTATGGAGAAAAAAGAACTCTGTAGGCAATGAGATAGCTTATTGAGTTCCTCCCAACCTATACAATGATTAAAAACTCAAAATGATCATACACATAATAATAAGTATTGATCTTCCAGGTTAGGGTATGTTTTTGATAAGTCTTGGTACTACACACTACTGAACTCTTACATGACCAAAACTTACCTACATGTTCAAACCTACTTGACATAAAATATCCTTGAATCACGTACAATCAACATCATCCTGTGCTACATACTATAAATAACTTTCATTAGCTCTGAATATCTTCTACCTCCCATTATTTCATCCAAAATGCCTGTTCTTTTCCTCTCTTTCCTCCGCTTCCCGGCACTCTCCCCTCTACCACCCTCTCCACTCTTATCTGAAATACCTGCAAAAATAAATTAACCGGTCTACTTGCTCTAATTTATGTCCTTCAAACTTTATGATTATCTTATCCTTTCCCTTTTCTTGGGAATCTCATTGACTGTTTTCTTGTGATTAATTTTTATCCCACACTTATCTCAATTATTCCGCAAGAGTCAAGCAATGATTGTAGTTCTATGGCTGACCAGATAACCTTGAAGATGGCAATGGAAAATATGAAGACGAATTAAGAAAGAAAAATTAAAAAGTGTTAAGAGAACAAAGTTTAACTGCACAATCGAGAAGCAACACCAATGCCAGCTTGATGGATTACTATGGAGTCAGGCAAAATATCTAATGTGGGATAAATACTTATGTATGTTTCAATGAGGTGTAAAAGACTAATTTATAGATGCACTTCATTTCTATTTCACTCCTTGCACCGATATATGAGCAATGAGAAAGCGGGACGAGACCAGGATGTGGGGATGAGATTTGTTAGGATCTCCATTTGTAGAACTCGAAGAGTTTGATTTAGATATATGAACGAGATCATTAGTGATAAAATACAATATCAAATGGAGGAATCCAGGTTGAAATGGTGCGGATATATAAAGAGGAGGCAAGATGTGATACCATGATAAGAAAGATGTTTGAGTTAGGAGTGCGGGGGATTACACCAAGAGTGAGATGAATGGATATGTTGATGAAGTGCTTCGAAGTGATAGTAGAGAGGGCATTGGAACGAGATGGAAAAGGACAGTAAAGACATGTACGGATGTCTTTACTGGAGGATAGTAAGACATGTAGTGGTGGAGAGGCTTTCCAATACTATGGATCAACAAATAGATAGAAAGTGTTGCTGTACATGTGTGGACAAAAGTGTCAACTTTTGCACTGATGGTTATAAGTAACCTAATGCCAGGGCGACTGATGCTTCCGAGCATGTATTACTACAAGAGACTAATGTATATACTCTCTTTCGGCAGGTGGCCTCGGAACGTGGCGCGAAATAACTACATTGCCAAATATTATCAAGATTTTCAATCCTAATTTGATTGGATTTGCAAGAGACAGAGGAGATTTTTTGTCAGAAAATGCTCAGTTAAATGTCGCAGTTCCTGCAGCACTGGATGATGATATTATGAATCAGGTGAAACTGTTTATTTATAAAATGAGGAATGACAGGAGGATTGATTTCAACAACCACTGGAAGGTAAGTTTCGATGTAAAAAACGCTAACACCAATTGCGACTTGACATATATATATATATATATATATATATATTTTATGGTTTTAGCTATACCTCTCCGTTCCCAATTTACACCCCATCTATCTCACGAGTTGTCAGAACCCTTTTCATCATATTGGCTCCTTACACTTAGGCTGCTATTAAATTAGCCTCTTAAATTGTTAACCTTGATGTATTTTGCATTTCAACATTGTCTTTCAATTGTTTTATCATTAACGATAAGAAAAACTCAATCCTAGTACTTTGTGTTTTTACCTTTACTTATAATAATTAGAAAATACCATGTTCAATTGTTACAACGTCTCACCTAAATTAGAAAAATTTTGATGAAGCTTCTGTAAAAGTAAGTACGCGTTACAAGAGAATTTGAACATTTAATGGATATATTTTTCTAGTGACGCAACACCCTCCATATCATTCAAATGAAGCAAAGTAGTCAGCAGTCATATTGAATCGATTGGCTCGTATTAACGGATAGATGATGCTGAAGTGTAATTTAAGATGCTCACATATGTCGGTGTGGCTAGTCCAGATCACCCTTCTCTCTAGCCTTTTACCATTTACCAAGCCGAATTCAAACTAGTTAACGGCATATAACCATTTACATGAAGAATTCAGCAAGGAAGAATTTGCCGTCATGTATTATATCATTCCTACCTATTAATAGTTTTGACACGAAAAACCGTGTGATCTCTGTGGGTGGCGTGTCTAGCTGCTTCAATTGTCTGCTATCACTGGCGCCTTGACGTACGACACTATTTTTTCAGAACCTGGTCATGTAGTATGTATCTACGGAAGCAATAGAAACGACCTCCGTGCAGTCGGTCAGAGTAAGAATGCGTTGGATTAGGACTAGATTCAATACAGGAATTTTGCAATGTAAGGGATTTAGGATAAGAGTTTTAGAAATGCTAAGAGCATTTTCACTTGTTCCTTGTTAGGTTTCACTTGGAAGTTATAAATGAAAGTCTTCTGGTTTAGCGTTAAAACTGTTATTTTCACTTAATTTCATTTAAAATCTCTATTCCTTTCCATCTCTACCTAATTCGCTTTCCGAGCAATCTCCCCCCTATCACAGTCTTTATCATTCCATTGCTTCTAAATATTTTTTGTCCAGACTTTACGAATTTCTCCCAATAACTGTTACTCCTTCACTAAAATTCATAAAACTTGCTTCCTTTTCCGGTAGTTTATTTTTGTCATTCTTCTATTCACCTACACCTCAATTTCCTTCAGTCTACACTTATCTACCTGTCTCATTAATAAAGTTTTAGAAACACAAAAACAGTACTTAATGTTACCAGCTTCGGTATCTTTTTCATTAAATGTTTACTTAATGTACCTGTCACCAACTCTCGCCTGTTTGTAAACACTTCTTTACAACTAACGCAATTCTTTTCAATGTCTCCTCCACTCTATCCACCCGCTTCAAATATTCAAAATGAGTTCGAGTTCCTCGTGAAGTATGATAAATAAGAAAAATAAAAGACCGTGAGCCTGTGGCACGTCACGCACGATTACGAATGCCTGTGACATTTTATGTACGGTATTTCGCCACAACATCTTGTTCCTTTAAAAGCCCAAAAATTTCAGAGTTTAAAAGGACGCCGCGACAGCTTATGTTTATGTGTGTATATGTGTATGAATATATTTACACACATGTTTATATGGGAAAAATATTCTGTAACCAAAATCTATTAGCTAATATTATGTACAATGTAAACACTTGCTGTGTAACGTATGAACTGAACCGAATAAAAATTGATTGAATCATAGCTTAACTGGCTAGAGCACTCGGCAGGACATCAAGGGATCCGGGTTCGGATCCCGTCAAGGCGAATAATGTTTACGCTATGAAATCGTTGCAATGAAACCTCCACAAGACCATGGAGGACTTAACCATGCCTTTAAGATTAGAAAGTTAAACAGAAATAAGGGGTAGGTTTTAAGATGTTGTTTTATCCTAGAGAAATAAAAGAAAGGAACCGCTGTGACCGACTTCAACAAGGGAAAAAACAGCATCATTAGATAGTGTAAGGTTAATAGCTATTCTGTTTTCTTTCTTTTTATAAGTCGACGGAATTACCTATATTGATACGTAACTTGCTTTCAAATATGGCTTTCTTTCTCTTTTCCTTGAAGCAGTAGAGGTTGTGTTTAGTGTTGTATAATACAATAGCAATATTCGTTTTATAGATAGTTATTTTTCCTTTGATTTCAAAATCTCTTTACTAGTGGTCATCTTCCTTTTTCCATGACTTTCACGTTTTTTTCAATGTTTAATGTGACAGAAATTGATGATAAAACCCAGCCTTTCATGTACGGTACGTGACCGCAACTCATCGCGTACCGAGCATGTGTGAATGCACCCCCTGCCACACGTCATGGCAGTGACTTGCAAGGTGCAAGCTTGTATAATGCATAACTGGATGGGGCTTAAATTATTCCGTGTTTTGGCTTGTTAGAGGAAATCTGCGCGCGTTCATTTCAGCGAACTGAAATGTATTTCAGATAAATTGTCCTGCACCGTGCCATCCGAATCGAGTGAATGAAGCCTCTTTCGCATTTTTCAATGTGTATCCATCGGATACAAGGATAATCCCTGGAACCCTATAAAAAAGTTTTATTTCTTCTTCCTTACAGCTACTAACCATATTTATTGGACACAATGACATCTGCTCATACCATTGCCTGGATCGAGAGAGACACTCCCCACGAAACCACGCTCTAAATCTGCAGAAGGGTCTGGACTACCTGTATAAGCATGTTCCCAGAATATTCATCAATATAATGTCAATACTCGGTGAGAACTGCTCATACTTTGCATGTTAAACAATGCAGAACTTGCAATAATTTATTCAACTAATTGTTCGCATTCAAATGTATATAAGAACTAATAGTTGTGCATGTATGGCTGATGCCCTACCACCCCCCGCCACATGTCCTTGCGACAGCTAGCGGGGTGTTCTGTATATGCAGATAGAATCATGACGCCCAAATATTTGTTATTTTTCAGATCCAACTATTGCTACAAGAGGTCCATTTACAAATGAGTGTCTGGTTTACTTGCGGTTATTCTGTGCCTGTTTATTTCGAACTCCAGATTTCAATAAAAACAGAGTCAGCATAAGCAGAGTGGTTCGTCACTACCAGGCAATGGAGAAAGAACTGGTAATAAATATAAGAGAGTTGAATTCAATTTATTCTACCAAAAATATTTCTCTTCTAACTCACACCTTAATTATTCTATTGTTTCATGCGCAAAAATACGCATCGTTTAGAAAAATATTTCCTCCTTTTTTAGTTTAGGTTTCGTATCCCTGATTTTACAAATCGATGACTCAAAGAATTAAAAATATCGGAACTTTTCTTTCCTTAGGCTTTAAGTGGACGTTATGACGGCCGAGAAGACTTTGCTGTGGTGATTCAGCCATTTATGATCTTCCTGAATGGTCCAACGAACATCGGAGAGCCAGAGAGTCCATCACTGTTGAAATTGATGAGTGAGAGTGAATTCTTTTGGTCTAGAGACTGCTTTCATTTCAACCAAAGAGGACTTGCTTCAGGTAATTGATATTTGCCCCCTATTTCTAAGTCTACAGTGCAACATTTCGCCACATTATCTTGGCCCTTTAGAATCCCCAAAGACAACTAACGTCTAATTAGCTTAAATGACAAAGCACTTGGCCGGATATCGAGTAATCCGAGTTTGAATCCAGGTCAAACCGTATGATTATTGCACTTTGAAAATGGTTACATTGTAATACGCATTGGCGGATAACACTGTAAAAAGTTACTGTTGCGACATATACCGCAGTTTCTTTGAATTTTTATAATCCTGTTCCAAACAGGAGATGGAAGATCGGAACCTTTAGGGAGTAATATACATGTATAAAAACCCAATCGTATTCCCAAGAATAAAATTAAAACGTAGAAATATTAAGGCTTTTGGCCCTACGGTCAATTTTTTGCTAAAATATTTGCTTATAACCTCAGGCCAACACGCATGACGATTATCCTACAAGCCTGTTATTATATTTTCACCATAAGCAGGGGGGAAATCGTTAAATTTTACGAACCATATTCAACTTCGGGGTTTAAATAGAAAAAAGCACATTTTGGTTTTCTGAATACTTTTCTGACTATTTTCCCGAAGGACTGCCCGATTATGAGGATGTGTGTGCCTGCAAGCCCGTGGACTTGTATGTGTCCGTGATATTTTGAACACTATGACTTAAAGGGAAACGAAAAATTTTAATTAATTTTTTCAAGCAATAAAAAAACTGGTTACATTTTGTCCAAAATTTACGAAAATATTCAAATTTCGTACGACTATTTTTTTACGATTTGTCTTTAATTGTGCGCTTTAAAACGAAAATGTTCACCATTTTAGAAGAACAAGTTGATGTATCGGGGTAATTTCACGATTTTTGTACTGCATATGTTTTCTCGAACTACTCATTTGTAAAACATATCGATTCACTCGCCTTTTTATCAAGTACATGTATATCCTGTCGAATACACTTGATTGTCATTTTCCAGCGTAGGTTTTGCACAAAATAAATTCCACTGGGTATTGCCATTTAGACAAATCAAATAAAAAGCCGTTTCCATTCGGTGTTATCATCCCATACCTATCACACTGACCCTCTAATATGTTCGGAAATGACCGTAACCCTTTGCATGACTGTCAAAGTAAAGTTTGATCATCCGCAAACCTGATCTTATGAATTATCCACCAACTTTCATTCTTATCTAGAACTCTTCCAATGCCTCTTTTACCATTTCCTCCACAAATATTTGTTGAGGAGCACGGTACAGGTTGCGGATAAGTCTCCCACCCTTCTAATCTATTCCTATTTTCCGCAACCCATTTATCAACTCTACTAATCCTAAGATATCACACTGTTTTTCTAATACGCTCGGCAACGATTGGAATTACTTATCTGACTAGCTAACTAACCCAACTAACCCTTGATCGTGTGCAAACCTAGCTGATTTCATAGATTCTCCGTCGACCTTAATTCCTATATCCATATGTTCCAAGATCTCTTTTAATATTAACTTTTCCTTATACACAAATAACTTCATATCCGCTTGAATAAAAACGCACGTACGCTAGAAGATATAAATCGTCTATCTACATCATGCAATGATTGGTGTATTCGAGTAAACACTGAATGTTAGTTTTTAATTGATGAAAGTACAATTGATTATATCTGATTTTGTTATAGTTTTGTATCATGTGAAGGAATATCGAGTAATTCAATATCACTTCTGATATTCCTCTCATTTTATCCGTTTCTGATCCGCCAATATATTTTAGGGACATAATATTTCCCTCTTTAGTGTAAACACGGTTTTCTGTGCCATCTATATATCCTTGCCATCTATATATAGCCTTGGTTTTTCCTCCTGAATTCGTGCTTCCATGTGTTGGCCTCCTAATTCCCAAAGCGTACTCGTCTCGCTTACTCATTTCTCATGGTAAGTATTTAATAATCTAGAAGTTAGTGGAGTTAGTATAGCTAGATTTACATAGACTACTAGACGCTTTTATTATCTCTAAGGTATAAAAGAGAGATATTAATTATAGCGATGCATAAAAAACATGTAATTAAAAAAATAGTGTTTATTGTCATATTGATATTTTTTTCAAATTCCAGCATCCATACATCTTTGGAACAATATGGTTGAGCCTGTTGGAAATAAATCCATGACTTTTGAAGGTGATTATGCTGAATACAAGTGTCCGAGCAAAAAAAATCCATATTTCTTTACAACAAAGAACACGGCAACTTTCTACAGAGAAGGACATCAGTAAGGTGAACGGATTCTGTAAAATTTCACCCAGCCATACCATACTTTCCCTAGGCTCTCCATCCCCACCGGAATCATCGCATTAAAGACGCCTAATCAAGAGCTGGTTCCACAAAAATATTTCACTATAAGGAGATTTAAGTGAAACGTGAAGAAGTTGAGAATACGAAGAGAAACTAATGGTCTAAACTGACCTAACTGAAAGTGATGAACAGCGTAAGTGCGTGCGTGGTAATTATGCGAGAATACTCCTGAGCGTATTTTTTAAGCATTCTTTTTTATTGTTGCATGTCGAGTGAGAAAGCATTTTCATTACATTACATAACTGATATCGGAAAATAGATATCCAGGTAATTTGGCAAGTGAGAGAAAATGTCAGAAACCTAAACATTTCAGCTTTGGTAATCATAATCTATATGTATGTTTAGAAGGTAAGGGATTCGATAAAATCAAAACTAAAGTTTTGAATCTTTTGTCAAAAATTGTCTCGATTTCAAAAGTGAGACAAACACAAAATGTTTTGGCATAAATACAACTTCTGAGAAATACTGAACTGTATTCCCCTTTCTGTTATGCCACCAATTTATTATCTCTCATTGTGATTTGGTTTTAATCTAAAATTATCTTTGATAAGTAACTTAAGTGTTAATGAGTTAATTGTAAAATCATTTTTATTAAAAATTTAAATGAAAATGGAACCTATTTATCCTATGCAGTCTCTGTTGGAAAAACATAGATTATAGCTCTTCCTTACGCAACAACAGATTTTTCCGATAGTCAAAATTGAACTTAAATTCAAAGAATTAATACAGGTGAAAAATACTGCTAAATATTAATGGTGATTGTAGATATTTTCTGAAACCATATTTCTGTGAGAAATGAATGCAATAAGGTAGTATCAATACTTGATTGTTATATCGCAAGTATTCTTGCGCACCAAAAAAATGACGCATTGACATTTTAAACCATATCATGATATTACCATAGTCATCAAGGGTGGAATAAATGTCTTCTGTATCTTATATACGTATATATATATATATATATATATATATATATATATATATATATATATATATATATTTGTATATATATATATATATATACGTACTCGTATACATATATATATACGTATATTAAAAAAACTGGAATTCAATAATTTCAAAAGTAAGCCGCTAAAGCTTTTATCTTCGTAAATTCTTTTTAGCTGCGATAACACTCGGGCATATGCATATTTTTTTAACCATAGACTTGCCACAATGGTAATTCTAGGCTTATTTTTAATTCAACATGAATATTGGTAGGCGAGGAGAAAGAGGGTTGGAGATAATTGATAAGAGAAGGCATTATGAATAAGAACATAATTAGCAAATGATACAATTAGCGTTAGTAAGGATGAACAATTTCACCATCTTTTCTCACTGCTTATTAACAAAATACGTAACTGATGATCCCTTATTTTGGTCACCACGCATACAAGATCATGTCCAATAAGCACAAGACCTGTACAAACTCGAACGCATTGCTCAGTAAGTTGTTTAGTACCTCAACCCCGAGTAGCCAATCAACGTAAATGTCATATGGATAAAGGGGGATCTTAAGAAAAGTAATGTACAGAATTACTGCACATGGAGTTCAATCACCATGCAAGGAATTGAGAAATGCTTTAATGTGAAAAAGAATGCCTATGGTGCTTTGATTTCAAGAAGTAATATGATTGATATAAGAGAGGAAATTTATTGAAAAAGGTTTAGAGAACATGAAGTGAACAAGTAGTATCACATTCTATAAAGGCGATGAAGAAAATAATATGGAACGCGTATAAGTGATTTAGATATTGAATGACTGATTATAAACAGAGTATAACGTGAAATGATGATGAGTCGAGTCGTCATGGCTCTTCCATAGCTGAATTATATATAAAAATATAATAGGTTTCAGAATTTGAGTTAAAAATACACAGTCTTTATTTGCATCGACGATAAACTTTCGATGACTGAGAGTCAAAAAGAAGATGACGGGCAAGTCGGTTTAGATCAACGAGGTCTCCATCGCCCGAAATACCAAAAACTCAGCCAACTTTAGACCAAGGGAACAGCAAATAAAACTTACCCCATTAAATGTGTATTATCCTCGTATTTTACTCCGAGTTCAACAAATATGAAAGTACGTTGAACTCATCTGATTAGGCAAATTACTAAAATGTGAAAATTCATTATCAGAGATCTACTTTTCCCACTTAATTAATTTATTTTTTAGGAGAAAAATGAAAACTCCCAAATTAATATCATAAAAGAGCATTATGAGAGGAAGAAACGGATATTCGCCATCGTTTCGCGATAGTACCATTTTACGAGCGAGCATTCAATTGGTTGTGTGTTAACGACCCAAACATTTTTTACGGCCTGTAATTGAATGCCAGATAATGCTCGGGTTCATGTCTTTTTCAAACTCTTTAACACTTTTCAGCAATGTGACAATAAATATATTGTCACATGCCATGTATGGAGCGTTTACATTAATTTTTACAGAAAATTAAAGACCAGAGGTTGTGAGTTGGTGCCGCCATGTTCTCCGAGATTTGCAAATTGGAAATATTGGTTGTAAAATGTTTTGCGTTTGCAAATGCAAAGGGATGATTGCAGCTGCTATTATTTTCTAACCATTCAATTGATATGTCGAATCACATATAAATAACGCACCCTATAATTCAAACAATCAGCTTATTTCAAAGTAATGGCAATTTATTTTTCGTAAGTATATATTGAAATATAACAAAAAGCACCAAGAAGACGTCATGGAAACCGGTATTAATAATTTCTATTAACATAATATCAATGTTAACTGGTTTCAACATTCATAATTTTCAAATAATAACATTTCAAAATGTTTGTTAAACACTTTTCATTTCCTCTCTGAGAACTTTGGCATTCAACCTCGCATTTCAAAGAGAGTAAGTGAAATTTTATTCGTAATATTTTACTAATTACTCCATAAATACCTTTAATGACATAAATTACTTTCCTTCCGATAAATATATTACGTAATATCATTCTTTATAACACAATCAATAAAATGTTAAGGGGAAACATCATATTTTTCAATGGCCATATTCCATAGTACACGCTTTTCGCGTTCCAAGGAGGAGCACGCAATACCAGACAGGAAAAAAATGAAAGATGTTCTATAAATTTTATCCCTTAAATTAGACAATCGTTCCCCACAGAGTGATTAGTTTTATATTCCTCCAATTTACTGTGAAACTGTAGTTTAATACTATTTTTAACTTAGCATGCAATGTATATGTACCACAATTTTCATCAATTTGGTTTTATAATTGCGTCAGCAGCAGCCGTTGCAAGTTGAAACAGGTTCAGTTCCCCTAAGGTAACGACGGAAGTAACACGTGACGCAGTATTAAATTTTGCTCTTGCCTTGACAGCTCGTCATCCGAGGTATACTCAATACCGTAGGATACTTATGGAGAGCCTGTTCTTTTCTATAACAGAGCGAGGAGATGTTTAAAAATATTGAAAGAGGGGAGGCAATCAGTCTCAAAGTAAGGTGGACCAGGAGCTCCAGTCAGTTACTTTCATTCAAGTTACCGCTGACACCACTGCTCCCACTCTAAGAGAAGAAAGTCGAATAGCGGTGTACCCAATTAAATGCTATACAGAGGTCACTGTAAGTGAATAACACCGTCCATTAAGCGGTGGGACGGTAAAATGTTTGATCCTAGACTCCTTTTTAGCCACCGTGTGATTTTGATCCCTTAAGGCTTGATTAATGTAGACGCAGGATTTCTCTTCCACCTTTCCCCATTCCCTGAATACGAGTATACTATCTCTACCAATTTTCGGAAAATGGGAAATTCCATAAAGAACACATCATAATGAAGCACAAACCCCTAAATTATTTTAAGTCATTTCATTAGAAATGAATGAATTCTGGTATAGCGATTATAAATAAAATCGGACTGATCATGGGGCATTTTGTTCCAATATGTGATGAAAATTAGTTAGAAAAGAATGGCTCTTTCATAAAAATTTACATTAACCATTTCTATTTATAAAATGTATCCATTAATTTCAAATTAAAAATGTTTTGTAGGCAAAATTTCTTAATGCCCCGATAAATAAATACTGCATGTCAATGAATTTGACATTCGTTAAAGTCACCCAGAATAAAGTAATGGTTCATTGAAACGTCAATCCGATGACATACATTTGGGTTATAACATATTGTGTTCTTTCGGGGTTACAAATTCGTTGTTGGTAAATTATCTTTTTTAGACTATGAGAATATTGTAAATATGAAAATAAAGTCATTTACTTATGATGTACATGGATTAAGTCTAATAAAAATTAGAACTGCTCCGAAAACGGGGGCACGGACTGACTATTTATAGGAAAAAAAGAAGAACATCGATTTTTCGTAAAACGGTTTAGTATATCTCGTTTGAGTTTAACGAAAATACCTGATACGATATGAAGTGACATTGGAGGAATCAAGGGAAAAATTCTTTGGTGAATTGAGGTTGAATGACCATTCATGCAATTACCCCATTTATAATCAAGCACGTGAAACAAATAATTTAGAACTGCACAAATTGCAAATGCATACGTTGAAACCAGTTTTTATATCATGACTTGATATCTACTTCTGTTCAATTGAAAAGGAAATGATCAATTTCGCGACAAATAACGTTAAAACTTCCCTGCCTCGGCGTATTTACACTAAAAATTGAACATGAACTACAGGTTATAAATATAGGTTACAGAGGTGAAAACTAATGTGTTCATTATGCTTATTTTATTTATTTTAGCTATCGTAATCGGTTTCAGTGTGTTAATTACTTTAGTGTGCCTCAGGCATATCTGTATACCGACAGTGCCCTGACATAAGCGTCATTGATAATTACCGTCATAATTTTGCAGTTACAATTGCAAGGGATACACCTTCCTCTTCTATCTAGTATGGAAAGGAGATTTCAAATACATTAACTTTTATAGAAAAAAGTCCGACTACCATCCATATTTGTGCAATGCATTCATTTCAAAACACAGATGAGAGGTCAACGTCTCTGGTGGCCGAAGTCAGAATATGGCGGGAATGATATAGAATATTTTATGCCTAAAAGTTAAAAGGGCAGAATGATTAACACTCACTTTATACTAAGCAATCAAATGGTCATAATTAATTTAACGAGAGATTTTTCACGTTGAAGTTCAATTATGCATTACTTTCGTTTTATTACCGTTTAATTAGCAATGTAAAAAATATGGTTGTCACTGATTTATGCAAATCAGAAGGATTTTGATCTTTTTGTCAAAAGTTAAAAAATAATTTTTAAGTCTGCCTGACATTTGAAATCACGGATGACGGAGAAAATGCTATTGCAATATCATGGTCATTACATAGTACGAGTGACCGCTGGTGACGGAATAAGCATAAATAATGAAAACTTCATTATTAACAATAAAAAGAGACGTTTCAGGCGTGATATGGTGGAATATCATGCTTAATAAAAATTGGCAATTTTCCAAAAAATAAAATTTTTAATACGACCGGTTTCGATGTAACTACATCATCTTCTGGTGACAGTCATAACTCAGTGTCTAGTATATATGCTGAAAAGCTAGTAAGGGGGGGGGGGTTGGTGCGTAGTGGAAAATGGAAGATCTCGTCACTCACGCGTCCTTCCACCTCCCCTCCCTTGATCCTCCATTTTCCACTACACACCAACCCCCTAGCTACCACCAACCCTTACTAGCTTTTCAGCATATACTATATACTAGACACTGAGTTATGACTGTCACCAGAAGATGATGTAGTTACATCGAAACCGGTCGTATTCAAAATTTTATTTTGTGGAAATTGCCAATTTTTATTAATTCATTATTAACGAAACAAAAAATTTAATGAAAAACTATATAGGCTGATCGATACGATTTCATATGTGAAGCATAGAAGATTGTAAATCTGTAAGAACAAATTATTAACCCATAAATTCATACATGGTACCCTCCAAGCCGCCGCTAGGGTGTGTGACGGGGGATGATTACCTAGTAGACTACTTTTGACACAAATACTTTTCCCCTCTAGCGCGGCGGGACAGCGTTACATTGATCCCTTATCGTTCGTGCGGAAATTATATTTTAAATCTATCTGCTCTACACTTCATCTCTTTAATTTTATTTACATAATCTCTCCGACCGTAGTACGATGCAGCTAATAATATTTGTGCATTTTTAGCATTATCGCTAAAGTGACAACCTGCCAAATGAACCCACGCAATAGTAATTGTTTGGTTAGGTCGTATAATAGAACCAATTATACATTAAGTTCTTGTATTCAAAGGGCAATTAAAAAACGCCAATGTTTCTCAAAACACCGATCAATGACATCAAAGTCATTATTTAGATTATAAAAATTTGCAAAGTTCTGTCTCTCAAGGTTCTTCAAAATATTTTGGAATGTATACTAAGGATATCAGTAACAAATTGGAGCAAAAGCTATCATAATGTTTAAATTAACGCAAAATTAACACAATATACAGTGCCCAATGATATGGCAATGCTACAATATTAGTAGCAGTCCAGTGGGTAGAGTTGTGTGTTACTGACCGGAGGGTCCGGGACCTTAGTGAACGTGAAAGCAGACGGAAGAAAAAAAACGAACATTTTGGACGGCACGATAACAGGTGCGAAGAGCATTATAAAATAAATACCCAAGGAATGAAAATTAATTTCATGCGATTCTCAACGCATAATAATTGTTAAAATGTCCAATAACCACCTATTATGGTTAAATTACGGTGAATTTATGAATGTACTTTGCAAGTGCCTGGATTATTATCATACACGCGGTGTATCTTGTTTGAAAGGACAGCATTGACTTCGGTGTGCGTTTTACGGCATTCGGTCGTTCCACTTCATTTTCTTTCTTTACCCGGCTAACCTTTACGCAAATACAATAACATATAAAGAATCCAACCAAAGACACTAAGAGTAGTTCCTCAAGCGGGCTTAGCAAACCCCATGATCAAAACGATTATGACTATGTTTCCACCTTGAAGATTTCCACCGATTTTTGTCCACTTCAGCACCATACAATGGTGACGTGCTTTCGAATTAATCGACCTACATGAGACGGATGCTGAGAGTGAATATCAAACTAATTTTGTATTATAAGTTAGTACGTATCTGGAAAATAACCCAAGGGGATAATGTATCAATGTAAAAAAAAAGGTGCGGGGTTAGCGAACGATTTGAAGAAAGGATGAAAGAGGCGACGAAGGAAGAGAAGGCAATGCGATTGGTGGAAATGGAAGAGGAGAGGAAAACAATCCTCTTCCAAATAAAATCACGCCACAGGGCGTTTCAGATGTGTTAGGCAACATTGGACCCTATTCGGCGATATTTTTGACAACCCCGGAATATTCTTTCAACGCTTCCCTGAATATTTCGAATAATTATTTTGATGTTTCTGGCCTGTGACTGCTCTGTGGAAAATACCACATCCGAGTGGAAAATTAGCGAGTCACGCGAACACAAAAAAATTAAGATCGAATAACGAGTAAATTCCTTGGCATCTCTTTCCCCTCCCGGGGAAGAACCGGTGAGCGGCGACACAAAGTATAACAACAGTAAAATGTTTAAGCACTGAACATCGGCAAAGAGAAAAATACCACGGAGGTTCACAAACGTTTCAATAAACATCTCTCCTTCATCAGATAAATGACTTCTCTCCGTCTGATGTTTGGGACATGATCGCTGAAACGTTAGAGAAGTTGGTCTTTTCTTTAGGTTTGCAATGTTTAAACATGTTTATCCTGTTCATATATACATATACTCACACATACATACACACATATACGTATATTATTATTAGGTAACAGCCGGCCCCGGTGGCGGCGGGGTAACGTCCTCGTCTACCAACTGAGAGGTCACGGGTTCGATTCCCGTCTGGGTGGATTTTTCTCCATCCAGGGCTTGGCTGTATGTAATTGTCTTCAATGTAATGTATGTAATGTAAGGGTTAGGTGGAAGAAGGGACTATTAAGTCTCAACTTCGCCCAATTAAGTCGATAATAAATAAATAAATAAAATTAGGTAATCTACTGGTTAAGGTAGATTTTGGATGGGAACAACTACCAAATAAATATTCTGTGACTCCTAACAAAAGACAACCGAACATCCTACTCTACTATATATCAGGTCCTTCTTCATCTCCGTATACTTCCGTCCTACCTTCATCCTGTCCAACATTCATTTCCTGTTTCTGCCCTTTCCTCGTTTGCCTAACATTCTCCCCTCTATTACATTCAACATTGCACTGCCGATCAATGTTCCCTTCATCCATTTTACGTACCTCCTTATAAATTATTCAAACAATCCCCTCTCCTCACCCTCCTCCACTCGATTCCTCGTTTGTTATCCTTTCGCCCCATTTCACTTTCTCCATTCTTCTCAATACCCACATTTCAAAAGCCGCCAATCTACTTTTATCACCCTGCTTCATTGACCATGTTTCCGCGCCGTATATAACTATGCTCCAAATAAAAGTTTTTATCAGTCTTTTTTAAACGACCTTACTCAACGTATATATATATATATAAGCATATAAAATTCACTAAATAGTCATAGCAAACACAGAAACTAAAACATATAAAAGAGGGACTCACTAGTTCTCGAATTTTCGGTGGTGCAACCACCTTTCTCAAGAGGAATTAGGAACAGAACTGAGGCAGAGGAGAGCCCGAAAGTTTATTTAATTTAAGTTTAAGAAATTTTATTGTGCACGTTCGTGGCTTTTCCAAGAAAGTGACTATATATAAGCATATATATTTATATATTTGTTACTAGTTTGCAAAAGTTCATTACGAGATTTTCTTAACTTCTGGAATACATTCACCTTTTCCAATGAGGTATCATTGTGCGATAGTAGAAGTGTGTCCATAAGAACTCATGTTAAAAGAGCAAACTTTAAGGAAGAATTATGTAAAATGCAAGTCGAGAAGACCATTTCCTTACCATCCCAGTCAATTAGACGTCCTTCGGAGAGGGTACAAGAAAACTGTCAGAAAACCTGGAATAAGTGACGAAAACTATCTCAATCGTCCAAGGGGAAGTTCGATGGCGCGCCGCCAGCTAGTGGCACCAAAATTTGGACGAGATCCGCCGAGAGATTTAGAGCCCCCCTCGGGCTTACGTGAAAAGCATTATTTTACCACCTTCCCGAGAAAGGCGTTCAGTGAACCCTGAGCATCAGCAGCCAATGGGCGGGAGACCTTGAATACTTCCGCCCCTTGACCCGTTACTTCACCTCATCTGTAACCGGTTTTTGACACTTCTCCCCCGGGGACCCTCGAAATTTCCGCACCCGGTATCAAATTTGGCTGAAAATCTTGGGCGTTGCAAAACAATTCGGGGGACCCTGTAGCGCCTCCGACTTCGGAACATCAGTCGGTGGGCTGAGGCGATAGGGTGGGCACGATCTAAGGGAAGGACGGAACCGGGAGGAAGATGAAGTTCACTGCTCTCGCGTTCTTCGGAACGTTGTTTTTCGCGATCTCCGACCTCTCTAGGTCCGATCCCGTGTCGGAGGATTGGGAGAACGACATCCGAAACTTCGAGCAGAAGTTTGCTAAAATTTTAAACGGGACGACGTGGCCGGTAAGTCTAGAATAATTTGCTGTTTTGAAACAAGAAAGAACTTCAGAAAAGCGAGTTTGTCCAGGAATACTTAAGTTCTTTTGAAAAATAATTGCGTGTATACTGAATTTGATTGCTTCGTAATGACATTTTATATTAGGTGATATGATACGGTAAGAAAATGACTAGATACGATTTGAGTGGAAGAGTCGAAACACCTTGGAATTTCATTAAACGTTATCGTGTGAAGTGATTATTATCTTTGGACTTGCATCCAACATTCACGGGGTTTTACGATATAAAGAAAAATCTTAGAGATTTACTATCAAAAATACAGATTCAGGCCTTGGTTCTTCCCTCTCATAAACACGACCATATTTCAAAGAGAACTATATCCTAGAAATTTCATTTAGAGCTCTCATTTACATAATTTAACTCCTAATCTTCCTGAACGATGTCATTTTTGTCCCAATTTAGTAATTTCTAGCGTAAAATTATTCAATTTTCATTTCTACAGTCAGTGTCAACCGGCTTCAAATGTTCTGCCTAATCAACCTTTGTTCTGAACAATTATTTAAATTAATTTATGCCACAAAAAAAAATTTTTGAACGCAACGCAAATATTCGTATGCGATTTATATTAACCAGCTGCCTGCAACTTATAAAATTCATACATCTAAAATCTAAAGTAAATTGCTACGTTTCCCCAACAAAATGTTCTCACTCCATATTGTACAAAGAGTTCCAACGCTATAAATTAATTAGTGGACCACCGAGAGCTTGGAAAAGTTAAATTCTCGTAATGTTGGCATTTCATAATATTAAGCACTTGTATTCAGTAATGAAGGTAAATGTACGTGTAATGTGTGTAATGAACGTAGCTACGGTCGTGAATCAATGTAAACAAAAAAGGTCGAGACCGTAAACTTAACTTAAGTTTACAATCTCGGCCTTTTTTGTTTACATTCAATGATGAACACGAGGGCGAAATTGATCTAGAAATTAAAAAATAGTCGTGATTTGTAAGTGTAATAATTGAGGAGTATGAAGTTCGTTAATGATTGGAATTTGGGAGGGTATTTAGACTCAGAGGAGTGAGCTTGTAAAGTAAATCAAATACTACAGCATAATTTACGTTCAATACCGATGAGGCCTTAATAAATGTAATTGTTAATGATAAAATGACAAAAAATCATTTTGCGATGCATATCTTTAATGAAAAAATGGATATCAATGATGATTCAGTTTTAATTTGGTCCTGAGGAGACATATTTAAGAAAAATCAAACTGATTCAATATTTTGATTGTATGAATAATAGATCGTAGCACTTTTCCACATGATAGGTTCTATTAAGTGGAAAAGTGCTGCGATCTATTATTCACTATGTTCGACTTCCACCACATCACGCCTGAAGCTACTCAATTTGTTTTGATTTTATTTCAATATACAAGCGGCGGATGCGACAAATGAGACATGGACAGGGCTCGAGGCTGGTGTGAGAACAGCCTAGCCGATAGAGAACTCTTCAAATCAGTTGCGGATGGTCAAACAAGTTAGCCATGGGTTACAACTTCGTTTTCTTAATACAGTTTTTAGATAGCGTATTGCACAACCATTGTGATAGGTATGGGAAGAGATTACACCATAATAAAAGTCAATGAGATTCTTAAGAAATAGAATTGCCAAAATAAGCATTAAAGTAGGGGGACATAAACTAGAACAGGTATGACAGTTCACCTATTCGGAAAATGTTTTGAATGAGGGTAGCCAGAGAGGTGGTGGCAAAAAGACGGGAGTTGACGAAAGGCACCTTAAGTAAAGACGTAAAGAAAATACCAATGTAAACTTTAATGTGGAGCGGAGTTGGCAATGGAAACTTGGCCGTTAAGGCAAAAGGATAAACGCAGTTTGGAGGCATTTGAGGAGTCTATGGGTATGGAGATGAATCTAAAAAATGGACGGAAAAGAAAACTAAGATGAATTTTCAGTCATTGCAGGGGAAGAGAGAAGGTTGTTGGGAGAAATTCGAAGAGAGTGCGACAACTGGGTGAATGAGTGGGTGTACCGAGAGGCATTTGAATACTGAAGACAGTAATAGAGAAAATAACTTTGGGTAAGCGAGGTAGAGGGAGGAAAAGAATGGGCGTTTTGGATAGGATTAAGGAAGGAAGAAAGTATAAAGAGCTAAAAAATGAGTTATTGTAACAAGTAGAATGGGATCCAAGGATGTGTTGTGGCATGTTAGCTATGGATTTGAAGCAGAGCATTATGCAGTCTCGAGTTCCATTAAAAACCTGCCATCAGCCGGTAGACGACTAACAATAAAAAGATGGGTTATTTCATAATCTATTCATAAATATACACATCCCTTGGAAGCTTGCGTAGTTTACATAGGCTATGATTAAAATCACAATGTAGACGGCATATAAAATATTAGTAGAATACACGAGTGGAAGTAACCTTAAGGTTCATGGCATATCACTGCCTTGAGTTCGTTAATGTCGTCCTGAGGGGTCGGAGTGCCTGCTATAGATTGAAGATCAACATGAAGCGCGTTTTCACTTTTCCCAATTCTCGATGTGACAGTAACGGCGGACAGGCTTTTGAAAATAATACCACGTTTCCCCTGCTTCATGAAATGTGGAGTTTGCACCATTTAGAATTAAATAGTTTTTATTACTGCGTGCAATCATCCAATTTGCTTGTAATCAGTTCACAGTAATTATTTGCTCGATTATTCCTGATTGAAGTAGAACCCTTTTGACAAAATTTAATCCATTCACATAGATATTATCCTCGAGCGTTTACGCACCCGAAGAATGGTACAAAATAGTTCAAGACAAAATACCAAATGACGCTGAATTTCCCTGCCACATTGGAGAAGAAATACCAAGGAGGAGGTCAAGCAGTAAGCCTACGAGTGTTCATGAACTCCGACCCGGCGACATTGACATAATTATGGTGCTCGGCGATTCCTTATCGGCAGGCGCAGCAGCTTTAGAGCCTACACCCCTGGGATTCTTCACTGACCATAGGGGAGTGTCTTTCGTAGGAGGTAAGGATGGAAAAAACAACGATGACAGCTAATTTATTTCTCCATTATTAATGCCTTAATTCTTCAAACACGCTGTTTCCTGGCTACTTCCCGTGCTTAATACAGACTCTTTCAGGCTTTGGCTATCAAATCTATTCCAGAAAGCTTTCAATTTCACTTAATAATTTTAATAAACATTCACGTAACGATTATGTCAATTTTCATCAATATCTTTTTCGCATTCCACAGCGTTACTATACCAAAACTCACATATTAATTATTTAGATTCCTAGGAAAACTTTATTGTTCACAAAGTAATATCAACCAAAAAATAATCTAACATCGTATTTATACGATTCTTAGGTTTAAGGCACCGAAGGAAATGGTTTTCAGCAACCGTTCCTCACTCAAACCAACAGTCACTTATCTTTTTGTGAGAGACTTATAGGGAATGATTTTTATGAAAACATTTTTTCAGGGTTTAATCTGCGTAGGATTTTTTTGACAAAACGGTTTTGTTGGTGTTCCAGTCGGCTTCTTTAGGCGAAATTAAATTCGTTTTTTTTTTCGGTTTAAAAAGACATGTCCAAGTATTTTCTGCGATTGCCACCAGACTCATTTCTCGATTTGGTCTTTTGATGTTCACACAGGGGGCAGGTGGGACTATTAAGTCGTTAAAAATTAAGCTTAAACATTCAATCCTTATCATAGTTTCTAGGGTCGGTTTGGTAGGTGACAATAGATTTCACCCAATACTAAACACGATGGTGTGTAATATTCACTCATCAGGGTACGGAGACCAGTTATTTTCCCTGTACCGCCTATAGTTGCCCATAGAAACCTGGTGCCCAAAAAATCACAAAGCTTGTGTGGAGCTGAGGGTGCCCTGAGAGGCTTGCCCAAAAATCTCGAACCCGGGCCCTCCAGTCAGTAGACCAATGCTCTTCCCCTGGACTACTGCGATTCCTATATACACATGAATAAATAAATGTGTGGAAAAAATACAATTAGCAAGACCCATTGAGCAGGTAATGATGGCTTTGTTGTAACATTAGAAGTACACTACGCTATTCAGACTGAATCGTGCTTAGAGTAACTAGGGCTTGATAGGAAATAAATACATGGATGGAGTTGCTTGAAGACGAATAAGACTATTGTGATATCTTCATCTCAAATTTTCATAATATGCATGTATTATTGAATTGTAGTAAATAATTTTGCATGAAAATTTGCTATTATTTGGTTCATGTTAGATAAGCTATTAGTACATAAAAAAGTAGAGCCTATCGATTTCAACTATGATTTCAGTTATCCTAGCTACAGTTATTCTTTTACTAATCCTCTTCATTTTAACAACATAACTTGATCAACTCTGAATGCTAATTCATGGCAGTTTCCTACAGAATAATCCTATTGACCTACTGCAACATTAAAGCATTTCATTCTACATTTTCAGGAGGTGAAAAAACATGGCGAGAGTTCACAACTTTACCAAACATTTTAAAAGAATTCAATCCACATTTATATGGATATTCAACTGGCAAAGGTACATTTTTTTCAGAGGAGGCAAAATTTAATGTAGCTATTTCTGGCTCAATTGATGATGACCTGCTCATACAGACACAATTATTAGGCCAGAAGGTTTTACAAGATTCTAACGTTGACTTGATCAATGATTGGAAGGTACGTATCTTGCTAACAGTGGATTTTGTTTCTTTATTTGTTGGACATGCTGGGGTGTAATTACATAGCTCATATTGAAAATTAACTCTTTTCCTCTGAACAGCTGATAAACATATTTACTGGACATAATGATATATGCACGTATGAATGTTCTGATCCAGAGAAGCATTCTGCAGATGCCCATAAGCGCCAATTACAGGAGGTTATAGATTTGATTTATGATCAAATTCCAAGGGTATTTGTGAATCTCATTTCAGTTTTAGGTGAGTTAATTACAAGTAAAGAAACTATTTTTCATATCCCTTATCAAATACAAGGCAAAAATACATCACAAATGATGATATAAATGAAACTTGATGGTTCTGTTAATTTTTGCAATAATTTAGATGGTAACTCATACTATGCTTTTAAAATGTGGTTAACTTAATTTAATCAGGATAACGGATTAATTGTGTCACCATATATGATATATCTATAAATTTAATTCTCCAAAGGTTGGCTCAAGTACTAAAAGAGCATGCCTTTTATTCCTCATACAGACCCAACTCTCAACTCAAGACTTCCTAAAACACCTGCTTGTGATATATTAAGACAAATCCAATGTCCATGTTTGCTTAAGTCACCTGATCTTCAAGAAAACATCTTAAACAGAACTGCTGTAGCTCGTGAATATCAGAGGGTGGAAATGGAACTGGTAATTATGACCTATGAAAGGAAAAGTGTGAATACTTCTCAGCAAATGGAAATTTGAATGGAGGTGAAGAAATATGTGCAATAATAGTCAGTGAGGGAGTTTTTGAGAATTTAACTAATAAGTTTCAAAGTTATTAATTTTTGTTTTGTTTTTTTTTTGTTATAAAATTTTGAACTCAATGTAGTTGTCATATATATAATTGGAATATCATCCGATACAATTGAGTTATTTCATGTTCAAGCAGAATTTCATGAGGCTGGATTTCAAACTGGTATGCTTTGTATTTTTCGATGCAAATGGATGTTATTCAGCTCAAAAAAATAGCATCTCATCTATAAAACAAAAGAACTGGTACTCAAATTTTTAGAAAATGCGTTCTAGGAGATTTTATCTAATTGTTAGATGATGATATCTAACCTTAGCCAATGGTAGTTAAAATGAGCTTCTCTCTAATGTAACACTCATTGCTCATATGATTAACCAATTGTAGCCAAAGAAATGGTCAACCACTACAATTGTGTGACCTCAATGATACTGTAGTGTGCTCACTCCCTGTTAACTTGGTAAATAAGCACACTATCCCAAACATAATTATTTATTGGGACTGCGGTTTTGATGTTGCTTCATCATCTTCAGATGACCTCACCAAATAAAGAATCACTATTTGTACAATAGTGCAATTATTTACAAATTCATCATGTTTGCCATTCAACACACCATAGTAGAATCTATGTAATTAATGCTCACAGTCTCATTAAATTTTTCTGAGCTTATTCATCCTCGGCTAGCAATGATAACATTATAGTAATGAATTTAATCTATTGTAAACATTATAATTCATCCCAAATATAGAGAGCAAAATTTTACCTTGCTGCAATATGGAGTACCCTTTGATGATTTTTTTCAGTTGGGTCACATAAACTATATATAAAAAAATATATATATAGGAAAAAAATATATATATATATATATAATGTGTGTTCCTTTACCATTTTCCTTATCTCTATTTCAATGTGAATGAATATTTATTCGCCATATGGCAGTATTTCGTGTTTGAATGTAAAAATATATATATAAATATATTCAAACTTGAAAATCCTGCCATACGGCGAACAAATATTATTTTCGCACATAGAAATAGACATATAAGGAAAGGGGATAGGAAAACATTATAACTATAACTATATATTAAACATTCCTTATTAGCTCAACTGGTAGAGCATCTGCCCAAAGGTCCGTGGTTCAAATCCCGGATAAGGAAATATTTTTACATTTGTGATCTGCTCAAAACCACCTTCCCCACCTTTCCTTTGTTGGTCTTTTATGTGTTTTCCTATCCCCTTTCCTTATATGTCTATTTCTATGTGCGAAAATAATATTTGTTCGCCGTATGGCGGGATTTTCAAGTTTGAATGTGTTTGGCCAAAGTGGCTCATCTCTTCTTCTGGCTATGCATGCCATGAAACGCACCGTTCCTATTCTTTATAATATCGTATGAATACCTTTCTACTATCCTTTCCCCTTCTTTTGTCCCGTCTATTTCTCCTTTGGTGGGTGAAACAGCTCCATAACGCCATCTCTCGGGCAACATCTATCGGAGCACTTTGGCGCTTTATAAGATCGCAGATCTCAAGGTAAATCAGGTTTCCTTATTAGCTCAACTGGTAGAGCATCCGCCTGGAAAGTAGAAGGTCCGTGGTTCAGATCCCGGATAAGGAAATATTTTTACATTTGTGATCTGCTCAAAACCGCCTTCCCCACCTTTCCTGTGTTGGTCTTTTATGTGTTTTCCTATCCCCTTTCCTTATATGTCTATTTCTATGTGCGAAAATAATCCCCACCTCTCTTGTGTTCATCCTTTATATGTGTTCCTTTACCATTTTCCTTATCTCTATTTCAATGTGAATGACTATATATATATATATATATATATATATATATATATATATATATATATATATGTGTGTAATTATTTATTATATTTCTATAATTATTCCCCATTTGCTACTAACAGAGCTTATTTCCTCAACAAGACTATTTATCTTAAATTCTTTGTTGACTCAAGATAGGTGTTCTCCTTAATTTCCAGTTTTGTATTATCTGCTCACCTAAACAGTTGTTATAAGTCTGCTTGTACTACTATTTTTATGAAAAAATAATAGTTCAGTTTTATCTATTTGAAAAAAGGACTTTAAAAAGTTAATGTCACATTGCAATTATCATTATGAAAATTTTGGAAGAATTATTTCTAAAGGAAGCTCATATAAAAACATACTCTTGTCAGATTTTCTCTTTCAATGCTCTTCCAAAAATCATGGAGGCATCTACTGTAGCTATTTTTCATCCAATTTTCACTTAAATTTGCAAAGGTTTGAACAAATGAGGTCAATTAAGCCAGTTTACTACCCTGTTAACTTAAGTGATTATTTAAATATGAACAGTTGACTTATTCCTAATGAAGAGATGAGGTGGAGGAGATAAATATAGGGCTAAATGGGGAGGGAATATTGTAAGGGTGGAATAGAAAAACAATAAGCTGAATTAAAAACATTGAATTAGATGTAGGTCTTGATGGACACACAGACTACCACTAATAAATTTCTAAGCCTCACATAATATGATACAATCTGGCCCTCCAATAAACTCCTCTTCAATTCTACATACTTTCTTCCTCAATTCATTTCGTCCAGTTGATAGTCACCTTGTTGCCAAGATAACATCCTCCCTTTTATGACAGTTTCTATCATACCCAAGCAATCAAATTACTGTCCATTCACCTTTCCTCCCTTCTTTGGATTTCTTAGAAAAATCCTCCCTCCTACCATGCTTGAGTAGTACTTCTTCATTTGTTTTTATTTCCATTAATTTTTAACTTTTCCATCCTTCCCCTCACGTCGTCAATTCATATCTATCATCATGCCTCAAAGACCAAGTTTCCAGGCAGAGCATAACTAAATACACTTCATTTCAAAGTTGAAAATAAATTTCAGAATCAAAATTTGGCATGGAAAAATACTAAGGGGCCTATTAATTAATGGTGGGATGTTTCCAAAAAGTGAAATTAAATGCGAGATCATTCTTTAAAGCTATTTATATTAGGCAAGGAGTGCATTTTTATAATAATATTTTGCCAACCAAACTAAACTTACTATCAATCCACAGGCCTCTGACCCACGCTACAGTGGAAGGAATGATTTTGCTGTTGTGTGGCAGCCATTGTTTATTGCATTCAATGGACCTATGTCTGCAGGAGAACCAGAATGTCCTGAATTTTCAAAATTAGTTTCATCCAAATTTCCATTCCACACTCCAGATTGCTTTCACCTCAACCAAAGAGGCTCAGCACTAGGTAAGTTAAAAAATTTCATGAAATATAGTTTGATTACGTGTATGCACTTTTACGTGTTATATTTTTTTAAGTATATACCTACCTATTATAATAGTCTAAAAAGCATAAGTGATATATTATGGATCACAATGGAATGCTACAGATAAATTAACATTGAAAAGGTTTTGGCAATGTATTTTTAAACTGAAATATAAGATTTTCCAAAACCATCTCCAATACTGCTTTCCCTAAAATTATGAATGAAGTATCATAAATATTAAATACTCTAAAATATATCATTGAATTGGTTATACCTGACCATGGACAGTAAAGCATATATTAACACTTTGCCAGTTTACCACTTCAATACTTAAAATTTCATTTTTTAATCCTTATGTATTCCCTTAACATGTATGAAATATATTTTTGAGAGCAGTGATATCATGCATCTATATTTTTTTCTATTTCAGCTGCAAGAATGCTCTGGAATAACATGCTGGAACCAGTAGGAAGCAAAACCAGCACTTTGAAAGAAATTCTACGTCAAACAATAAAATGCCCAACCAAAGAAATGCCATATATATTTACAGGAAAAAATTCTGTAAAATATCGCAAGTACTCTCACCAATAACCCCTAACAGGACATCATTGTGTGTACTGTAGAACTGTATTAAATAGCTATTCGTTGCACAACAGCAAAACAGTATCCAGTGTCTAAATTTATGCTAAATAAAATGTAAACATGCACTCTCACCCTAGGAAGTTATATACAAGTAACCTCAATGTATACAGACAATAAAAATCTGAAAGATAATTTTGCTAATATTTACCTTTCTCTGAATTTTACCAGGTTAACTGATAGAGAAAAATCAGGTTATTATGCCATTGGCCTCCATCTCATTCTATTGAGTGCTTTATTATCCTCTATTAATTTTTAATACAGTTAACCATGTTTTGAGCATATTATTTGAAGGGAAGGGAATTTTGAGTAAAAATTATTTTTCTACTCAGTTGGTCTGATTTCTGGGACATTGGACCTTTCTCTGTAACTACTAGTCTATGAACATTTTTATTGCCCACAAATGGTATTGTTATGATTTCAGGATGCAAAATAAAATTCCATCCCTGGTTAAAATCTTTGATTTTTTCCACCAAAGGTCACTTTTTTGACAGAAAAAAGACATTACTAACTCAAACCCAAAGATAAGTAGTATGGTTTCACCATTCAACTTATTTTTGTGAAAAAAATGTTTGGGGGCAATTTTTTTTGTTTAAGTGAATTTGCTTTCAAATTTCAATTAATGAAAAGCTTTTCCTTTTCTTTCACTATCTAATTGAAAATCGATCAATGAATGAATTTATTTTAGTTTGAATGAAACCTGGTGAAAAAATAATTAATTGCAAATGCATCAAGAAGTAATATATGATGAAACTATATGCTGAAAAGTAGAGTAACAATTCCTGCCAAGGAAATATAACTCCTGCACATAATTAGATGAATGCCAATCTAACTAGTAAATAGTCATTTGGAATTTATTAGAAGATGGTAGAGTATTGAAAAGATTTGTATTTTAATGAAACTCTAGGTAATCATTGTGAATTAACACTTTTAGAGTGCCTAATATACTAGGAAACATTGCTCAAGAAAGAGAGGTAGTGGATCGCATCAGATCCCTTGGCTGATCATCAAAAAGAACCCCTGGGGATCAAAATCAGAAAGATGGAAAACGTGCGACGTTCGAATTTAAAATAAAGTTTGGCTAGGGGAAGTATTGATTCTTCATAACCTTTGGACTACCTAAAAGGGTATTTATCAGAACTGAAAAATAAGACTGACATGGTATTGGCAAATAAACAAAAGGTTAATTGGATGGTTGGAGGCATCACTTCGTTGAAGTGATTCATATTGGAAAAGAAAATACTTGGTTCTTCCACATTCGTTTTTGTTAAACATGACTTAGGTTTCAACTTACGAAGTTAGGAAACGACTTACACCTGATGACTTTGTAAGCCGAAACCTATGCCATACTTAATAAAAACGTGTGTGGAAGAAACAAGTATTTTCTTTTCCAAAAGTTGGATTACTGAATTATGACTGTAGTCGATGAGTTTTGCTTCGTTGAGTAATGACACATACGAGGTATGTCCAGAAAGTAACCTACCATGTCATATTTTGACAAAAATAGCCTTCCTAGAACAATAAGGTCTTAGTCCCCTTCGAAGTACTCTCCTTGGGACCTCACACACTCATCCCAGTGTCTCTCTCAATTTTCAAAATACTCGACAAAGTCCTTTTTCGGATTGGTCATCAACTGCATCGTCGCATTTTCCTTTATCTCGTCAATCGACTGTTGGGGAGACTACCATTTTGTTTCAGGGTCATAGCCGTAGAACCAGGACTCATCTCCAAGTATGATCTTTTTTTTAGAAAACCTGGGTATCCTTAATTTTAGTCAGTAAAATAATGAAAATCGAAGATTTTCTGGACGACTGTCAGGTTGTCATTATTAAATTAAGTAACATTTGACTCACTAATGCATTTAGACACGCACGATACGGTCCGACAAGCAACACTCGAATCGGGAGAATCGGAACAAGTTTCCGTTCAAGGATATGTGAGTAGGAAAAGTTTGACAGGCTAATTATGTAATGCGCTGAAGGGGATGCTGGAAAGTCGTGGTTGGGAAAATGGAAGTTGCTGCCCGGTTGGATGAAGAAGTGTAAGATTCTGTGACTGCAAAGGAAGAGAAGAAGATGATGACTGCTGGTAAAGCAACATAAAGGTAATTAGATAGCATTTAAATTTTACTGAGACGATGTAAACGTAAAAATGCCGTAAAAGAAGGAAGGAAATAAAACGATTGGCTGGGACAGAAATATGGAAAAATTATTTTTAAGAAAACAAGAATATGTTTCGGGAATGGATCAAGAGCTATGCAAACCATCGATCCCAAAAACATTCCTACGAAGTAGTATAGGAAATACGGTGTAGCTGCGGTAAATCCTACACAGGACGAACGGGTAGAGCGTTGAAGTGGCGCCCCCAAGAACATCACAGGGGAATGAGAAAAAACATAACCGCCTCCCAGCAATGGCGGAACATGTTTGGTCGGAGCCGGGGGCATGACGCGAACTTGGAAAAAGCGAAGGTGATAGCCAAGGACACTCGCTACTTCCCCAGGATAATCCGAGAGTCCGTATAAATTGCAAAAAACACCCAATTTCAATAGGGCGGATGGATACCAGTTCCACAGCGCATGGAAATGAAAGTTTCGAACGCATGACCACCGAATTGACAGAGATTTCAACATCACGCTGTCGCTCGATCACCGAAAAGGAACAACGTCAACCGGCCTATATGTAGATGACGATTTTGCCCTAAACGCTACAGTGAAATCAAGTGAAAGCCAATGAGTACCAGTAAAGTGTATATTTTAGTAGTTAACCACAGCGCCCGATCAAAAACTCTTCAAACTATTACCTTTTGGAACTACAAAATATACTATTACATTGCTATCACATAAAATTTTATTATTATTACTCCTAGTTACATAATCTACACTTTCGTACAGTTATTTTCTCATTTCCCTCTTTTACTTATTTATTATTCCTTCTTTCGCTCCCGGCGGTCTGGCGGGTTTTCCTCCGCCCTTGGGCAAATGCCCGGCCAATGCCGTCCTCGGAGAAAATATATCAAGGCCTTCCGCCATAGCTACACTCTTTGTAGACCCTTCCTTGTTTCATTCCGACCAAGAAGAGGTGCTTTTCCTAAAATGGTGATTCGGAATCGTTATTCTTATTCCATATTTTACTATTTTTACTTTTATTTCTTATGTGTCCGTCACGATCGCGGAATATAAAATCTTGACTGAAAACTGAAACTTCTTAAAACTTAAAAGAACTGAAACCTGAAAACATGAACTGTCCTCAACCTTCTTCAACCTGATTACGCCTGCTAGAATGTATGAGCAACGGTTGTCCAGAGAGAACAACCGACGCGGTGGAAACCATGCCATGCAGCAGAGTTAGAGACTGCTGGACAGAGTATTTTGCGGACTAATGAAACAGTGGTGCAGATTTTACGATATATGTTCAGCAGTGTGTGCTAAATAATTTTTCTTCGAGTATTTCATTGTGAACAAATGTTTATGTTAAATTATTAGCTTAATTTATAATGCCCAGGGGGCACAAGTTTAATTTATTTCACTCGGGTATTGAATCAACGGAATTCATGTCAAATTGAAACATTCTCAGTTTACCTACACATAATTCTGTCAGAGAAAAATTCTATTCGTGAAGACGTTCCTTCATATTGGAGAAAAGAAGAAAGTCACAAGGGGATAGAATATATCTGTGCTATAGAGAGGATAAGGAATAAACTATAAATTTACTTTCACGAGATGGTCAGTAACAACAGTTGCAATGTGCGAACAAGTGTTTTCGCAGTGCATGCGTTTTTATAAATGGGGAATTTTGCGATTGATAAGTCCTTGGAGAATATTAGCACATCTCTATAGTATTCCCTATTAACAATTGTATGTACTTGTGTAGCATATTGATACACCCTGAAGTCCTTAGAGTCTGCTTCCCTATGGAGGGCGCTATATAAGACACAACATTCCCAGACGACTAGCCGCCACTATTCATTTAAGATTAATTTATAGACTAAAACAAGTGAATAAATAAATGCAAGAACTTAAAGAGAGCAGTTCAAAATTTCCGAACGAATTCGTCAAAAAATCCCCGAGCACGAGTTGCGCGGACAAGTTAAAGGAAGTACTGCGAAATATGGGAGTGTACGTACAGGCTTCCCACTCAAAGGGCTTCGGTTTAAATCCTGGAGACAACAAATACTTTCAGTGGTATCCCGATCCCTACTTGAGGTGCTTTGTGCAGAGCACTTTGGGTGAGTCCAACGTCCGTCGGATGGGACGTTGGCTGTTAAATTGCAGACCCCTTGGCGCCTTTCGGCAAGAGTAGGCTAATGCCGAAGCCGGGTTTCTCTCCACCCTTCCTTTCCCAACCATCCATAACGGCGCAAATGACCTTAGCTATCGGTCGGCTCCCATAAAACTATTACAACTAACATGGGAGTGGACTGGAAGGATAGGATATGCGCCATTTTCAAAACCTGGAAGTGAATCGCCATCGGAATGGACAGTGATACGAAAGGAAGAGCAGCAGGGTTGCCTGCTATCGCTGGATATATTTAACATGTATGCTGAGGAAATGTCAAGGGTGGTATGGGAAGTGCTTAAGCGAATAAAAGTGAGCGGTGAGGTGCTTGAAGCAAGTGAGTTTTACAGATAAACACAATAACCCGTATGCCATGGCACGGGAGCGTGGCGAGTAGTTGAACAATAGTCATTCAGACAACTTTAGAATTACAGTCATTGTTAAGCACTTTGCATGAGTGATGGCAGAGATACAGGATGAAAATCACACACAAGAAAAACGAAAGAAATAAGATTCTTGAGAGGTAAAAAAAAAAGAAAAAGTCAGCAGTTCACGTATATGTAGGGGAGTAGGAGTATGGGGAGTAGGAGAAAATAAGTTGGACTGTGAAGAAGGCAAACACAGAGGAATTTGCTGGAGGAAATCAGAAAAAGGCAGAGAAAGAGGGTGAAGTAAATATTGAAAGGCAACAGGATGCTCAGGGTCGTGTTTAAAGGAGGACGTCTGCTAAGTGAGGTAGAGGAAGGAACACAATGGAAATTTTAGACAGCACGAAGGCAAACAAAAGTTACGAAGAGATTACAAAGGGAATAATGCATTGCAATGAAGTTCTTCCGGTGCGAGGAAGAGAGGTATTTAGGCATTGGGGAGGGTCCAAAACTTACTTTCAACTGTCAAACCTACACTCAATACCTCGAATTAATGAGAAAATATCATAAAATTTATTAGTTTTTCATGAATAAAACTTTAAAACTACCATACGTATTGATTAATGTAGTGATGGTGTGATGTTAGTAATCTTATTATTCAACTAAAAAGCAATACCGCGTTCTCAGAGCGGAATTTAGCTTCAATCAATGTTTCCGAACTTCATAAAAGTTTTCGCATTGAAGGCCATAACGCAGCTTTGCGATCAATTTGAGGAAGCACCGAGTTAAAACTTTATCGTAATACACGGGCACATAATTTTTCATTCCTCTTTTTTCGGTTTCCGCGGCTACCACTCGAGATAATATCCCCATTTCTTTCTAGACGAGATTAAATGTTACATTCCAATTTATAAAACGCCGGAAATGAGATACCTGTGATAGTATCCTTAAAAATGCAGGTAAATTCTCAAGTTTAAGGAAGCAGGAAAAGGGGGAAGATTTAAGCGAAGGGGATGAAAGTATGGCACCCATAGCAACGCAAGTTAGAATACGGAAATAAACGTTCATGCATGGTTAATTCGACATTTAATTAGCTAATCCTTGATTGTAAATATTCAACGTTTTACCATTCTAGTTTTACAATCATGGTGACATTTTAGAGCACCCTTTCTAATCATTTAGAAAACCACGATCATTATGTACATCAATTATATCATCTCATTTTGACTTTATCTATTGCAAGGATGTCTCAAGTTTGGCCTTGATTTATGGAAAGGAAAGAGAAATTAAGAAGCTCCGGAGTTAACTCTTGAATCATTTCAGGACAATGAGTATACAGCACAAAATATGGCGATCGAAACTATCAGAAATAGATTTTTTCTTACACTACCAATGCCTTCTTTGAATTCAACTTTACAACATAATTTGAATAAAAAGAGAAGTTTCAGGCGTGATACGGTGGAATATCATGATTAATTAAAATTGGCAATTTTCCACATAAATTTTTGTGGAAAATTGCCAATTTTAATTAAACATAATTTGATATACGTCCTATAGCCCTCGTTTAATAATATGGCCTCATTATAAATTAAAAGGCCTACATAAAATGCTCCATTAAAAAAAACTCATTCTCTTACATATCGGCGGGACTGAATTTAGAATACTATATTAAACAGTGTGATATGAGGATATTAGGTCGACCAAACTCGCTATTACTCAAAGCGCTGAGAGAAAATTACGAAAAATATTGCTTTGTGAAAAATAATTTGATACTCCCCAAACCTGCTTTGAGTAAAAGACAATCGCAACCAGTATTCTTATCGAAAACAACACATTTCACTGCGCAAAATCATCACCAGAATTATTCCAGTCCGACTAAATTTACCCCTTTAGAAATTTTTATCGCCAGAGCTGAGTGAGTCGACCGCAATGATTAATAGTACAACTAAGGAGTTCGTCAACTTTCAGCATACTTGCACGTGATTCTCGCCCCATTTTAGATATCATGGTTCTAAGGTGACCAGACGTAACCCGTTTCAGGGTTTATTAATTTTTTAAGCGCTTTTCACATTAAAAAAAGTTTTTTGCTTCCATTGTGTAATTTACCGTCGTCCATAAGCCAGTTTGCTCACGGGCATGTTCGTTTTTGACACATCTCCCAGATTAAATTCACTGGACAAAACAGGAACCGATTACATCATCAGCTAACAGTTTTCTTAGGGATCATTCTCTAAGAGCACATACATGTATTTCCAATCCATATGACCGAAGTCAACTGTCAAATTTTACCAGTTCCATTCGGTTCTTAATGCCTCTTTCGCATGTACCGTTATTTTTAACATTACTAGTAGTAGTTTTTATGGGAGGCGACCGAAAGCTGAGGTCATTTGCACCATTAGGGATGGACAGGAAAGGATGAAAGGTGGAGAGAAACCTGGCGTCGGCAGTAGCCTTTTCTTAAGGAAAAGCGCCAAGGGGGACGCGGCTTAACGCCCCATCCGACGGACGACGTACTCACCCTTAAGGGCCCTCCAAAAAGTACCTTAAATACGGATCGGGATACTCGTGTTGAGCTCGGAAAATAAGGTTCAGGAGATACAGCAATGTCCCGAGGAATGGTTTTCCGCTGGCACAACATGGCCTCGGGGATAGACAGGAGGCTGATGATGATGAAGGCCGCCCTGGACATACATCAACAACACAGTGTGATGGCAATGTACAAAAAGTGTGACACATACACAATTCTGATTGACCCCCGAGTGTCAGGATGTTAGCAGAAGAGTGCTTTATTCAGAAAACCACAGTGCATATCATTCTTACAGAAGATTTAGCCATAAGAAAGGTATGCCAAGATGGTCCCGAGGTGCTGTCGGAAGACTGCTAATGAGAAAAGCTTGCCTTGGACCGCTTGGACCACGGTGAAAGTAACCCGATTTTTTTATAATACGAATCGTAGGTGGTTACTGGTGACGAGACATGGGTCTTTGAGTACGACGCAAATATAACCTATTTGAGAACTGTTTGAGCCACTAGATTATGTCAAAGAGACCATGACGAGGTGCCTGAACGAAGGTCCTATTGATGCCTTACAGGAAGCATGCCACAACTGGCCGAGATACATTGTGTTACGGTACAAAAGGGCGCTCTTATGAAAATTTTAGCAATTTCTATTTTTATGTGCAAAACATTTTTTCCCCAGATTTATTCTGCTTATTTTTGGGATAGACCTAGTATGAATATATATATATATATATATATATATATATATATATATATATATATATATATATATATATATATATATATATATGTATATAAACTTAGACGGTCACACACAGCACGAGAACACATAAAAAGAGCACTCACAATAATATCTTGATAATTTCGACGGACTCGAGCTCCGTCTTCTTCGGAAGATAAGATATGACTCTATCTATCTATCTATATATATATATATATATATATATATATATATATATATATATATATATATATATATATATATATATATATATATATATATATATATATATATATATGTATATGTATATGTATATATATATATATATTATTAGGTAATCTACCGGTTAAGGTAGGTTTTTGGATGGACACAACTATCAAATAAACATTTTGTGACTCCCCACCTAGCAAACTAATCTATGTCAGGTCCCTCTTCATCTCGGTGTACTTCTTTCCTCCCTTCATCCCGTCCAACATCCCTATCCTGTTCCTACCCTTACCTCGCTTGCCCAACATTCTCCCCTCTATTACCCTCTTCAACATTCCACTACCGCTCAATACGCCTTTCATCCATTTTTCCTGCCTCCATAGGATTTCTCTCAACAAACCCCTCTCCTCACCCACCATTTCCAGTACTTCCTCATTTGTTTTCCTTTCGGTCCATTTCACCTTCTCCATTCTTCTCCACACCCACATTTCAAAAGCCTCCAATCTACGTCTATCCTCCTGCTTCAGCGACCACGTTTCCGCGCCGTACATAGCTACGCTCCATATCAGAGTTTTTACGAGTCTTGTCTTAACATCCCTACTCAACGTCCCCGTCATCAACTCCCTCCTCCTTGAGAAAGCCTCCTTGCCTAGCGCAATTCTTCTCCTTACGTCCCTACCACTTTGACCGTACAACAACAGAACTCCTATCCTGAGTTCTGTTCCTAATTCCTCTTGAAAAAGGTGGTTGCACGACCGAAAATTCGAGAACCAGTGAGTCCCTCTTTTATATAGTATGTTTTAGTTTCTGTGTTTGCTATGACTATTTAGTGAATTTAAAGTATATATATATATACTTTATACATATAATATATGTATATATCATAGTCATAGCAAACACAGAAACTAAAACATACTATATAAAAGAGGGACTCACTGGTTCTCGAATTTTCGGTCGTGCAACCACCTTTTTCAAGAGGAATTAGGAACAGAACTTAGGATAGGAGTTCTGTTCCTAATCCCTCTTGAGAAAGGTGGTTGCACCAACGAAAATTCGAGAACCAGTTAGTCTCTCTTTTATATGTTTAATTTCTGTGTTTGCTATGACTATTTAGTGAATTTACATTATTGTGCACGTTCGTGGATTTTCCAAGAAAGTGACTATATATATATATATATATATATATATATATATATATATATATATATATATATATATATACATATAGGCTCCACCCAAGCTAGTTGATTTTTCGGGTACCAGGTATTCCTGGGAAACCATCACCGGCACAGGGAAAGGAACTGGCCCCCCTACCCTGATGTGTGAATATTCACACGCCGTCGGGCTTGGTACATGGGTGAGCTCTACCATCACCTACTAAACCGACCTTCGGGTTGATTACTGTGTTTATGGTTATATATACAGGGTTCGTCCGGAAAATAAGTTTCTGATGCTCATTGTCTTTTTTGACAAAAGGGGAGTCGTCCACTACGAATTTGTACCTGAACAACAAACTGTAAATGCTGCATTTTACGTTCGAAAACGAGTCGCCCGCGTCCGGCCAGCGATCAAAAACATCTGGCGGCTGCATCACGACAATGCGCCGTCTCACACCGTGCTCGTCGTGTCGGACTTCTTGGCCAAGCACGGCGTGGCAACGCTGCCGCACCCGCCCTACAGCCCGGACTTGGCACCGCCGGACTCCTTTCTGTTCCCGAACATAAAGAGGAGTTCGAAAGGAACGCGATACGGGACTTTGGACACCGTCAAAGAGGCCGTGACGACGTGTCTTCGAGAGGTTCCCGATGATGCCTTCGCGGGAGTGTTCCAGGAATGGGAACGCCGCTGGAACAAGTGTATCGACTCACAAGGGTCCTATTTTGAGGAATATTAGCTTAAGATATGTAAAAGTGTAATAATTTTTTTTTCCTGAGCTCAGTACACTTATTTTCCGGACGAACCCTGTATATATATATACATACATACATATATATATTACTTCACACATAGAAATAGAAATAAGGAATGGGGATAGGGAAAAATAAAATAAAATATTTCCCCATAAATGTAAAAATATTTCCCCGGATAAGGAAATATTTTTACATTTATGATCTGCTCAAATTCGCCTTCCCCACCTTTCCTGTGTTTGTCTTTTATGTGTTTTCCTATCCCCCTTTCCTTACATCTATTTCTATGTGTGAAGTAATACATATACCTGTGTGTATATATATATATATGTATATGTATACCACCGCGACCCGCATATATATATATATATATATATATATATATATATATATATATATAAACCATAAACACAGTAATCAACCCGAAGGTCGGTTTAGTAGATGATGGTAGAGCTCACCCATGTACTCGAACCCGGGACCCTCTGGTCAGCAGTCCAACGCTCTACCCGCTAGACCACCGCAACCCGCATATATATATATAAACACAGTAATCAACCCGAAGCTCGGTTTAGTAGGTGATGGTAGAGCTCACCCATGTACCAAGCCCGACGGCGTGTGAATATTCACACATCAGGTTAGGGGGGCCAGTTCCTTTCCCTGTGCCGGTTATGGTTTCCCAGGAAGACCTGGTACCCGAAAAATCAACTAGCTTGGGTGGAGCTGCAGGTGCCCAAAGTGCCTTGCCCGGGAATCGAACCCGGGACCCTCCGGTCAGTAGTCCAACGCTCTACCCACTAGACCACCGCGACCCGCATATATATATATATATATATATATATATATATATATATATATATATATATATATATATATAAGTTTTCAAGTTTGAATATATATATATATATTCAAACTTGAAAATCCCGCCATACGGCGCACAAATATTCATTCAAACAGAAATAGGTATAAGGAAGGGGATAGGAAAAGACATAATAGGCGAAGACAGGACATGTGGGGAAGGCGGTTTTTGAGCAGATCACGAAAGTAAAAATATTTCCCTATCCGGGATTTGAACCAATATTTTTACTTTCGTGATCTGCTCAAAAACCGCCTTCCCCAGATGTCCTGTCTTCGCCTATTATGTGTTTTCCTATCCCCTTTCCTTATACCTAATTTTGAAATAGTTAACTTAGTTTCTGAATATATATATATATATATATATATATATATATATATATATATATATATATATATATATATATATATATATATATATATATAAACACACAAACACTAAGTAAATAAATATTACACACACAGAAACATAAAATAAGGACACTTACAGTAGATATTTACGTTTCGACGGCACCACCGTCGTCATCAGAATATGATTCTGATGACGACGGCGGTGCCGTCGAAACGTAAATATCTACTGTAAGTGTCCTTTTTTATGTTTCTGTGTGTGTAATATTTATTATCTTAGTGTGTGTGTGTTTGTGCGTCGCCGGAGAGGGTCATTTTTAAGATTATATATGTATAAATAATAAACAGTAATCAACCCGAGGGTCGGTTCGATAGTTGATGGTAGAGTTCACCCAGTGCTAAGCCTGACGGGGTGTGAATCGGGACAGATCAGGGTAAGGGGGCCAGTTCCTTTCCTTGTGCCGGCAATGGTTTCCCAGGAAGATCTGGTACTCGAAAAAACACATAGTTTGGGTAGAGCTGCAGGTGCCCAGAGTGACTTGACTGGGAATCGAACCCAGGCCCTCCGTTCAATAGCCCAACGCTCTACCCCCTGAACTATCGCAAACCATATATATATATATATACATTCAAATACGAAGTCCCGCCATTCGGCGCACAAATATTCATTCAAACATAGAAATAGGTATTAGGAAAGGGGATAGGAAAATATTTGTATTCATATAAACTAAAAGATAATATTCAATGAAGAGGAAAGGAGAACAATAAAAGAAAATTCCAAACGATAAGAAAACTTCGAATAAAGAGAATTTACCTTAAAAGCATGTAGCCAAGACGAATAGGCTGGGCGCAGTAGTAGTGATGGGAAATCTCGGTTAAACAGATTTCAGAACACATACGGCTGTTTTTCCCTATGTTTATCTCACTGTTACTTATTGGGATGCATTTCAGAGCTACGCTGAACGGGATAACTCGTTCAAATACTACCTTAAAATTCCAATGCACTAAACATTTTCACAAGAATCCAAACCGTTGCTGGAAAAAAAATTGATGAGTTGCGTCTGTAGCACAGAGGTTATTCAAATTTAAACATCAAAAAATTCAACAAAAACTGAAAAAAACCAATTGCTATAATTACGGACGCCCAAAAATATTTCCATGTTGAAAACATAAAACACGCAGGTTCTCGATTCGTCATCCGAATCCATCACAAAACAACTGAATCCTTAGAAAACTTTCTTTCGCTACTGACACTTCGTAACGTTCAAATCTAATTCTATGCGCTGTACTGAGATAAACGCGTCAAGGTAAGTTATTTGCCTGGTTAGGATCCTACGCAACAGTTCACGATACTAAGGCTGATGGAGCGTGAAATTCACGCATCAGGATAGGGGGGCCAGTTCCTTTCCCTGTGCCGGTTATGATTTCCCAGGTAGATCTGCTACCCGAAAATCATACAGTTTGGGTGGAGCTGAGGGTGCCCAGAGAGGCCCGGGAATCTAACTCGAGCCCTCGGGTCAGTAGCCGAACACTCTACTCCTGGACTAATGCAACCGTTGGACTAGTATATAAACATATAAATTAAATGATACACAAACATTAATGAAAATCTAAAAAAACAGAAACACAAAGAAAGGACACTCACATATGTAGTTTTTGACGTTTCGACGGCACGGCCGTCATCATCAGAATCACATGGAATCATGACGGTCGGGTCGTCGAAACCTCGAAACTACATATGTGAGTGTCATTTCTATGTATTTCTGTGTTCAAATGTTTTCATTAATATTTTGATATATTTGTGTCGTCTCCGAAGCGATCTGCTTGTATATTCATTGTTGATTAATTATTAGCGTATTTACAAAAAAATTACCGCCGGTATTCTCTTCGTTATTCTACTTTTTCGTATATTTGTAATTCTTATGTACTTGTGTCCCTTGTGTGCTGTTTAGCCTTCAGCCATTTTAGCCTAAAACTATATTGCAAATTACGTGCAATTGATTTCAATACGTGGTTCATTGAGGTAAGGATGTGGTGGAAAAGGAGATTTCTATTAAGCCATTAATAGAGCACGAGGTGGCATATGCCACCGAATGGTTTTTGACCATCGCTCGGCGCTAAGCCAATTATTTCGAATTTAAGTAGAAGATAAAAACCGTCTCTCCCTCGTTCTAGCGGATCTAGAAAACTCTTGAAAGGGAGTCTTTTTCCGTCGCAATCGCAACCTTTTTCCTAGTTGTGTTAAATTTGAAATTAATTACCCTACTTTAAAAAACCGAAACGCACCCTCGCTATTGATAATTATGGAGACAATAGGCATTGAAAGTAATGTCGGGCAAAGAGAATTCGTAATTTGAACTTTATTAAGGCCAAAAATGTTCCTCATAGGGAATGGGTACGGCTCCCAAATGTTGGGATCCACCCCCTCTTAAAACCCTAAATTTCGTCCCACTTGGTAATATATTGTTTGATTTCAAGCTTCCTTAATGTTATACTACTAAACCTTAAAAGATAATTGGGTTTCAAGTTCATGAACGGAGATATCCCCTGGCGATTAAAGGACAAGCGACTCACCAGACCGGCTTTAAATTCTCAGGTTCCGACGAAATTTTATCACAACTCAAACCAGTGTACACGTACTCGAATCTTCCTATCCTTTTAACGTCCCTCTGCTCACGCGCACCGACACTTGGCATTCAGTTCCTTTGCCTGGACAGCGGAATCTCCGGACGATGGTTACCTTGGTGCATACGAGTTCGGGGCGAGGGAGGCATGCCTTAACGTCGCTCGCCATCGTGCTTCTCGCTCTGATCTCATACCCGAGTGGTGCTACCGGGAGGGGCACCTGGAATAAGCACATGAGGCAGATTTATGGAACGATTTTAGGGGACCTCTATGCAGAACCGAGCATTATTGAGGTGGGTACAAGGAAATATCCGCACAATTCGTTGACTCGTTTGCTAAAAGGTTCGCAAATCCCATTTAAGCTCTCTTCCGCTCTTCGCCGCTCCACTCTTTCCGCTCGGTGTTGCGAGAGCAAACTGTAAGCCATTGTGACGGAAGGAAATCGAAAGAGAATTGGCCATAGGAAAACAAGCGGATCGAACACGGGGAGGACTCGGAAAGAGACCCGAGTCTCAGAGATCCTACTCCCTTCGTAGAATTTCAAATTCGTGCGCAATGTCTAGACTTGTAATCCGTGCGCCGTGCGTACCAATTTCAATTGTTGGATATTTTCATCGCAAATTAATATCTTTGGTGTCCACGAGGGAGTAGGAACGTTTTTCCTTTTAGGTTTAAATTCATAGTTTACTATTTCCTCGATTTTCTCGAAATTTTATGATGAAAATATGCCATAACTTGCACTTAAAAAAGAAATGAATCTGTTTTGCAAAGTTTTGGTGAAATTGAATACTTAGCGATCGATTAACCTCATAGGCATTTCTCATTCAGTGATGTCGCTAGCAAATTCCTCTGTGATGGTTAGAAAAATTAGTGAAATTATAAATAAGGCCAGGCTCTCGAAGTATGTCTTTTAATGAAAGCGGATTGTTTAAAAAATAAACTATCCCGATTCACTTATATTCATAGGTTTGATTAAATGTAGTCCTCATCAAAAAGAGGGGATCGACTAAGCTTTCCTTTCCTCGAGGAATATAGGGAAGAAATTACCAATGATCGCAAACTGTTTGATTGAAGCACCAACAAAGACAACTGAAGCATATCTATCATAAAATATGGAAATAATAGTGTTCCTATCTGGAAAGTATTATTATGGTGACATTGAATATTCAAGATGATAACTGGAGTTCTCATTGGCTGAGTTTGGCAAAAAAACCTTAACTTTTTACTTCATTGCAAGCAAGACGAATTTACGCACTGCTATTGATTGAAAGCACAGAGTAACTGATAAAGGAGTAATACGCTCAAATATTACGCAGAGGGTTCCGGGTTGAAAAATCCGGTTGCGGTCTCTGAACGCTTTTGGCTGTATAACTTTCTGGATACCAAATCTCCACGGAAAATCCAAACAGCATCGGAAAAGTAACTGGTTTTTCTCGCGTGAAATCGCATGCCGTAGGGATTAACACACGGCTAACTCTGTTCCCTCAAAACCGTTCCTTTGTAACAGGATTGTGGATTGATAAAAACTAATTAGTATTTAAGAAATGTACCCATGCTAAAGAAGGTCATAGTATAAAAATGGAAATATGGTAAACATGAAAGCTTTTGATGAAATAATTTTATTCCCGGTGGACTATAGAATTGACGTGATGGAAGGGCTTTTGCAATCTGATGACCCCTAGAGCTATACGGGAGCAATAATAATTGCTTCTGGTAGGGTATTCCATGCTAGATAGGTCGAAGTGTGTAAGGTAGTTCACTCAGCGTCTGTTCGCAAATAAAACGATTGCAAAGGCAGCTGACCCCAATCATTTGAGTGATGGTGTCCCGATAAAAATACCTTTGATGAAGGCAACAGGGAAACACCTCAATTTAATATCCGATGCTAATATAAGGGACAAGATCAGAGTATAAGCCCTGACAACTACGAGATTCGGCCCGCTGGGCCATGTGTTGTCCACGGCAGCGGAAGAGGCAATGTTTCCGTAGAAGACGAAATATTTGCTAAACAGAAGCGAGACCAGCAGCAGCGTGGAATACACAGCATAGATTTGAATCGGAATAGGGACTAGGAGTGGTGGAATGATGTCGAGGATAGATAAATTAGAAAATCTAAAGTGAGAAATTAAGAGAGGATAAATAGATTTTTAGGACTGTGCGTGACGTGACAGAAGGATAGTGGGAAACACTGTACCGAAAGTAATAAAAGTAATATACAGTGGATGGGAAGAGGGCCAAAGAATGTTGGCCATAATACTGAACATAAAGGTAGGAAGAAGCGTAGTAAACCTGCGAAATGCGACTGATAAATTATTGTAAGAAGAAGTAAAAGCAGAACCAACGACCTTGGCCATTGTTCAGGTAAATATGCTACCGAGAAATCATAGGGAGGAAGAAGTAGATTGGGTATAATCAGTCAGAGCTCATGACGACGAGTGTTCCTGGATGGACATTTTGAAAGTGATAGTGGATTGGAATGCGACGATAGGTGAAGGAAGATGCGGTAGTGAGGTAGAACAATACGATTTAGAAATAAGGAACGGCCGCGGAAAGAAAGCAATACAGTTTTACATGAGACAGTGGTTAATCATAACGAAAACTTGGTTTAAACACCAAAATAGATCATTTCAGTGCATTAACGGCATAAGAGTCAATTTAATCAAAACAAGGTAATGTGGTTTTTTCAGAAAGAGGATATATATATAGTCAATAATTAAATAATATAACAGCAACTGGAGCAGATGGAACAATTTACGTATCTCGGAAGTGTTTTGGAACAAAATGGTCTAAATAATTTTGGCATATGATGAAAAATTATATTACCCAGAGAAGCTTTCACAAGTATAAGGGAAACGATGACCGAAATCTTGAATAATGGTTTTTTAAAGGATCGCTAAAACCTTGATATGGAGTGTGTTTTTGTATGGTAAGAAAACATGGTCATCGAAGCAATATGGTAGGCGTAGATTGAAGGCTTTTGAAATGTGGGTGTGAAAAAGGATTGAAACGGTAAAGTTGACTGAAAGTAAAATAAACGAAGAAGTGGAAGCAGAGCATTCTGATTGGCGATGGGATGTTGAGGGTAGTGATAGAGAGGAGAAGATTGGTGAAGCAAGGAAAGAGATTAAGCATGTAGGACGGAATGGAGGGAGGAAGAAAGTAAGCGGAATTGAAGAGGGGTTTATTGTAGAGTCGGATGTGAGATTACGTGTATGTCCTGTTAGAAGAGGCAAAGTAATGTATCGTTTCGCCGTTGTATAGTCCGTTTTCATCACAAACCTACCTTAACAGGTTGTACACCAATACTGTTATTATAAATATTATTGTAATTATCACTGAACTGCGCTTCTCGCATTGAAAATGTTCAACTAACTCCAGCAAATCATTTTATTTAATCTAAATATTTTCTCTAGTTAGGGAGTAAATATAAATATTTAATTTAGCTTACAATTTGGTTCGGAGGCACTATTTTAAATTTTAGAGGAGCTATTTTTGAAAAATAATATGAGTGGATGAATTGTAAAGGGTTTGTATTCTTTATTTATTGCACATTTTATGTAATAAATTATGTATATATATATATATATATATATATATATATATATATATATAACTTTTGGACGGCACAATAGAACACAGAATAAAACAGATAACACGTAAAAGGACACTCACACTGTAGATGATTTAAGCTTTCGGCCTACTCCGAGGCCTTCTTCAGGTCAGAGTCTGACCTGAAGAAGACCTCGGAGTAGGCCGAAAGCTTAAATCATCTACAGTGTGAGTGTCCTTTTACGTGTTATCTGTTTTATTCTGTGTTCTATTGTGCCGTCCAAAAGTTATTTTGCTCTCGTGAGTACTTCCGCATCATCGATATATATACATATATATATATATATATATATATATATATATATATATATATATATTCATATCTAATCTTCCGAAGAAGACGGAGCTCGAGTCCGTCGAAATTATCAAGATATTATTGTGAGTGTTCTTTTTATGTGTTCTTGTGCTGTGTGTTACTGTCTAAGTTATATATATACTTATATATGAGTTTAATATGTGTATATATATACACACACAAATATATATATTCATTGAGGTGTGGAAGGCGGATTTGAGCAGATCACAAATGTAAAAATATTTTCCTCGACCGGGACTTGAACACCGGATCTCTCCACTTGCCGGACGGTTGACTCTAACCACTTGAGCTGTCGAGAAAATGAACTTGACATTGAAATCTGCAATCTTATAAAAGGCCAAAGTGCTCCGATTCATTGCCCAATTGGGTAATGAATCGGAGCACTTTGGCGCTTTATAAGATCGCAGATATCAGTGTTATACATATACAATACATACATGACGACAAGATAGACAGGGCATTAAAGGAAATGAAATCAAAAAAGGCCGTTCGGGGTAGACAACATTCCTGCGGAACTACTCAAGGTTTTAGGAATACTATATGTAGAAGGAAGAGTCTATATGGACTAATTCATATTATGAAGAGGAAGGAATATGACCGGAAGACTTTGTTAACAACTACCAAACCGACATTCGGGTTCATTACTGTATTTATGGTAATACGTAATAAAACAATAAACACAGTAATCAACCCGAAGGTCGGTTTGGTAGGTGATAGTAGAGTTCACACAAAATTGGCCCGACGGCGTATGAAATTCACTCAACAGCGTAGGGGGGCCAGTTCCTTTCCCTGTGCATATTATGGTTATGGCTATCCCAGGAAGATCTGGTACCTGAAAAATCACATAGCTCGGGAGGAGCTGCAGGCGCCCAGAGAGACTTTTCCCGTAAGCGAAACCGGGCCCTCCGGTCAGTAGTCCAACGCTCTATCCTCTGGACTACTGCGACCCGTTGGTACGTAATGTATATGTATATAGGTTTGTTTTGGTTAACGTGGTTGCTCGGTAAATAGAGCAATAAACTATTAATATGATGGCCTGGTTGGTTCCCGAAGAAGTCTCTGGATATACTATGTAGCAGTGTGATAAATAAAAGCATATAAGGTGCTCGTTCGCCCTATTTTGGAATACTTGTCAATATTACGGGATCTGTATGAGATGGGACATGTCAAAATTAATAAAAAAATGCAACGGAAAGCAGCCAGATACGTACTCGGTAGGTTAGACAGCTCTGTTAGCGTAATGGACCTGTGAAGTATCCTGATAGGAGTGGGTTTATAAAATATGAGTATGATAAGTCATGTATTGCATAGAATAGTTAAAAATTACAAATCGTAGGATTATTTAAGAAAGAAAATAGAAAAGTCACAATTTAAAGATACGATTTCAGACGGCGTCCTTTCAAAGTGGTTTTCAACTTAGGAAATAGGATTAAGTCCACTGGAGTAAGAACCGGAGAGTAGGATGGGTGGTTGATAACCGGTGTGCTGTTTTTGGCCAGAAACTCAGTAACAATCAATGATGTGTGCCCCGGTGCGTTGTGATGAAAGCACAAAAACTTGTTTTTCCACATTCGTGGTCACTTCCGCAACATGGCGTGTCTTAACCCTCTCATAACCTCTACATATAGTAATACCTACTCATTGTTTGTCCTTTGGAACATATCCATCATGAATAATTCGTTTCCAATTGAAGCATACGATCACATTACCCACACGTTCGTTCGCGACATCCGTGGTTTTTTGTGTCGTGGGGAAGATGACCCCTTTCACCCCCCCTTCTCCCAACACCCTGACCGACTCAGATTCATTGCTGAGTCCCTGTTAAATCATTGTATACGTTTCTTTTGCACTTTTACCGAAGTTAAAATAAAATAAAATGCACAAATATGCCACGCCTTCATACTCACCAAAACAAAAATTTGTACAGAAACCGTGTGCAAACTTAGACAAGAATCACTGTTGTGCGGGAAGAGTTTGAGAAAAGGTCACGAGCAAGGCGGTTTTTACTTCTCATAGATACTTATATAACGTGATGCGTAACTGGTGGCAGATACCAAACGCCAAAATTACGTTAATGAAATCAAATTTTCACAAGCAGAAACTTCAATTCCTCTTCACTGATTCCAGTCGTTTGATAAAACGCTGATGTTTATTAATCACGATGTTCTTCTCCCGCACAGGATTTAATCCGTGAGACAAAAACATCAGATCATTATGCAGAACTCTTCCAAGATAGGTTTACTGCACCGTTTCCGTGCGACGTGGGAGAAGGCAGTCCAGGAACATCGCCACATCGTCCTAACAATGTAAACAAATTAAGGCCAGGAGACATTGACGTAATTGCAGCTATCGGCGACTCTATAACGTCTGGCTATAAAATGACAGGTCTAGGCGTGGCCTATGCAGTCGAAAATCGGGGTTACACGTTTACTACAGGTAAGAGAGACTCTCCTCAATGCAAACGCCCCCAAAGCTTTATTTTACTTACTTTCTCTAAACCCACATGTTTTCCTGAGATGAGATACCTGTAAATGAATGCACTCATTGGCCGATAATCAAGTTCCCCCGGGGGACCTCCAATCGCCTCAATGGGAGCCCTCGAACCACTGTAGTGTTTGGGTTATTAAGTGCCTATGTGACTAACTCACACTGTATAAAAACCTCGTGTAAATTGAGCGATTTGAATAAAACCATTTATTTCCGTTACACCGTGGCTATTCACCAATTTTATTTTCAAGTTAAGTAACCGCACGTGACTTCAGCAAAATGCCGCATGCTTTCAACTTAGTTTTGCACCATCTCAGAAGATTTTACGGACGAGGATTTAGGGTATAAGGCGTACTCCACAGAATTGTATTCCAGTGGGTCTCACATATTAACTATTTTCCTTGCATATACTGTATCGCCCTCCCATGGACTACAACCTTGACGTGGTGGAAGAGCTTGTGCGTTCCGAGGACCCCTAGAGCTGTTCTGACAGGAGTAATAATAATTGCTCCTGGTAGTGTCACCAATGCTAGAGAGGTTGAAGATCAGGAGCAAGACGAAAGGCAATCCACGCAGCGTCTGTTCCACAGTGAGGTGGCCGGAACGGCGTCTGACCCCAGTGGGGCGGCCATTAAGTAATGGTGTCACGTTAAAAACACTATTGAGGAAGGCAACGAAAAACCACCTCAATTATTATTCCCAAGTAAATGATGGATGAAGAGAGAAATTGAGTCCTTGCAACTGCGGGACTCAGGCCAAACGGCCGTGTGTCGTGCCCGGCAGCGGAGGAGGCAAGGCTTCCGCAGTTGTCATCCCACGAAACCCTTGCCGGGGAAGAATAACAGCAGTAGTACAGAAGACGCAGAAGAAGATGAAATTAGTAAGGATAGGAACATGGAACGTCAGAACAATGTTGAGGAAAGGCAAACTAGAGAATATTAGGGGAGAGATGGAAAGAGGTAATGTAGATGTTTTCGGTGTATGTGAGGTGAGATGGAAGGATAGAGGGGATTACTGGAGTGACAATTATAGAGTGATATACAGCGGCGGGGACGAGAGCCAACGAGGGGTTGCCGTAATATTAAATAAAGGGGAAGGAAGAAGCATAGTCAACATAGAGCAAGCAACAGATAGAATTTTACTGGTAGAGATTAAAGCAGAGCCGACGAACTTGGTCATTGTTCAGGTATACATGCCACCAAGCAATCACAAGGAGGAAGAAGTCGGTAGGATGTACGATGAGTTAGAGGATATAATCGCGTGTGTTCCTGCAGGGACACATTAGGTAGTGATGGGGGATGGGAATGCGACGGTAGGCGAAGGAGGAGATGGTGGTGAGGTGGGGGACTATGGGTTAGGCACGAGGAATGACCGCTGGGAGAAAGCAACTGAGTTCCGCAGGAGACAGGGGTTAGTCAACACCAACACATGGTTTAGACAGCACAAAAGACGTAGATATACGAGAACATTGAAAATACCAAGTGACTCTGAAAGGTATCAATTAGAATATATTATGGTTAGGCACAGGTTTAGGAACAGTGTGATAAATTCGCGCAGTTTCCGTGGAGCGGATGTGGACTCTGACCACAATTTATGTGTTTGTTGTTACATACCATTGTTATGAAATGTAACGTACACTTGAAAAAGATAAGGCAAAGGCGGCGGGTAAGGAAATGGAATGCAGAAGCATTAAATGGATTAACGAGGAAGGAGAATCAACAGACTGTAGAGAAAATGATGGATGACGGTAAAGAACTGAGTACTATCGAAGAAAAATGGGAATATGTCAAGCAAGGGATATCGAAATCCGCAAGAGACACTATGGGAACCGTTAACGGGAAAAGGGTAAGGAAACCATGGGTAACGGATGAGATGATTGCCGGTAGATTACCTAATAATTAATACTGTGTCTCCTTACGGTCCATTTCACTTTTTCCATTCTTCTTCACACCCACCTTTCAAAAGCCTCCAATCTACGTCTATCCTGCTTCAACGACCACGTTTCCACGCCGTACAAAGCTACACTCCATATCAAAGTTTTTACCAGTATTTTCTTAACCTCCCTACTCAACGTCTCCATCATCCACTCCCTCCTCCTTGAGAAAGCCTCCTTGCCTAGTGCAATTCTTCTCCTTACATCCCTACTACTTTGACTGTGTTGGTCCAAAACACTTCTGAGATACGTAAACTGTTCGACCTGCTCTAATTTTTCCCCTCCTATTTTAATGTTTAACTTAGCCTTTTTGTTTTTGGAAAATCGCATAACCTTTGTTTTATTAATATTGATTCTCATCCCATATCTATCACACTGAACCTCCAATTCACTCAGCAATGCTTGCAACCCCTTAGATGACTGAGCAACTAATGCTTAGCTGGGATATGTTACTCTCAAAATGTATAATTTACATTTTATTCTTCTCTCCTTGCTCAAATTAGCCAAGATCTCATTACAGCCATGCTTGTTTTTAGATTAAATTGCACTATGTCTTTGTCCCATTCTAAAAAGGCCTCTTATCTTTCCTTATTTATTATCCAAATTTACCTGTTAAAATTTTAAGATATACACATTTTTTACATGGTTATATATAGAGCTTGAAGTTAAAATTTTATAGCAGGCCACATTTCACTAAAGTTAAGTTTAAATGACCTTTTCTAACATTGGCTTATTTTATTTTCAGGTGGACTTGGGACTTGGAAAAATGTGACAACAATAGCAAATCTGTTGACAGAATTTAACCCAGAACTCGTTGGAACATCAACCGGGAGTGGAGACTACAAATCAAAAGCAGCTGGCTTAAATGTTGCAGTGAGGGGAGCAGTTGATGAAGACATGATGGTACAAGCCAGATATTTGAAGTTAAAAATGCTGGATCACCCCAATATTGATTATGAACGTGACTGGAAGGTGAATATCTATAGAATTAATTAATACTACCTTTTAGTTTATGCATTCATCTAATAAATGAAACAAGATGGTGGCTTACAACAGAGAAAACGGAGAAGAGTAAAAAACATGAAAGCATAAGTAGTAACTCCTTTGACGATTGAATGCAAAAAGAACCTATTCAATATGTAAAAACAAAGGACTGCTGAATTATTTTAGTTCATCTATCATTTATTTAATTATCTCTTTCAGTAATTATTATTAAATTTATTCAGTAATATAATAAACAAAAATGGAAGGGCAACTTTATTTTAAATCAACTGTATACCACATTAAGGAGGTCACCATCTTTGAAATGAAACACTGAGCAATTTTTAGCACTATTAGACTTTTTCTGCAACATAGTAGCATCAATTTTCAGCATGGGGCACCTTAAGAAATTTATGAACAAGTAAACATTAAATATGAAACTACCATGCTTGACTGTAAGATTGTTACATTAAATTTCTCCTTTGAATTCCTTTCATACCATTACCAGGTAATTCATTAAACTCAGACAGTTTCATTTGCTAAACAGCCTGCTTTGTGCATTGAAAGATTTGAATTATGATGATGCACATTATTTTTCTAAGCTTATTATAATTCCACTTGTTTTCAGAGTTATAAGCAACGCGGATTATTGAGAAATAAAGCCAGAATGAGCCAAAGTGTATTCAAGGAAATAAGTCTTTGATTATATGACAGCTGTAAATTTTAATTACAGAGAAGGAAATGGTTTTCAAAACAAATTAAAAATGGAGGATCCCTTAGTGCTTAAGTGATTCACCAAAGATTTTATTAGGTCTCTTTGGTTTATGCTTTTTGTTAACTTATTCTATCATTCAATTACAAAATACTAACTGAGCCACTATTGGCAGAACCAATAATTTGAAAATATTAATGCATCTCTCTATACACCTGAGAAAAACAAGCACACAGTTCATTTCTGTTCTTCACTATTTCCACCCAACATCAATTCCTTTAATTTATTTTGCTCTTCTATCCTTTTCTCTCATTCACGTAACCTTATATTTAAACCACCAAGCCTCTCCTTCAGTATCCTGATCTATAATAACAAACCACATCTATTATCAGCTTAGTAAAGTACTCAATTCCTTTCCTTCTGCAATGCTCCCCATCCCAACCTGGACAACTTTGATCCACCCAGAAATTTGGATGAAATGAATTTAAAAAACAACCAGATTTTTGAACACCCAATCAATAACCTCATTTAAGTAAACCATCACTCTGACACATATTCTCTTTAGTATTGCAGTCCGGATAGCGTTTGCAGCATTAAATATTCTTCTCACCACCACATGTATGATCGTAATCCATCCCACTATGTAGTCAGTTATCTGCACCCTTCTGATTTCTTTCCAAGGTTTCCCTCATGCCTTAGTCTAGAATCACTGATTTATTCTCATGCTGGCCAAGTCCCCTAATCCACTCCCAGTACTGTTATACTTTTGTTCACCATTTTCCCCTTTGTTATTACCATTTTCTCTTAGCTGGCACCTCTCATTTCTTACCCCCTCCTTTTGGCTGGAGGGGGGCCAGCAGCTGGTCTCTCCTGTGCTTCTGCAGATTATGTTCACAAGAGATTTAATGTCAATTATTATAAAATTTAAAATATGCCCTAACCTAATAAAATTAAATTCAGATGTAGTAGCCTACCATTCAAAGTAGTTTTTATACGGACACCAAAATTAGCAACACACCATCATTTCTCAGCCTCATCTGACATCCAACACTATGGTAAACCCATCTTCAGTTCTGCATTAATTCTACTTCCCTTCATTTTGTTCAACATGTCCATCCTTTTTCAGGCCCCATCTCACTTGCCTCACATTCCCCCCTCTATCACAGTCTTAGCATTGCATCACCAATAAAACTACTCCTCATCAACAATTCCTGCCTCCTTTGAATTTCTTCCAACAAAACTCACTGCTCCAGCACTATGCCTGACACTTTTTCATTTTTTTTTCTTTCCTATTGGTTTTACCTTTAATATGCAGTTGGCCATTGAAAATTTTACAGAGATCTGATGAGATCTATAAATCTCAACCAAGAAATATAGTAACTTAGTTGGTACAAATATCACACCCATTTCAAAACATATTGTGAATCCTCTTTTTTTGCATTTAAAAAATAATTATTATTACAGAATGATCCATGAGCCCTTGAATATTTCACAAATTAAGCATTAAGGAAACTCACAAATCACTTGGTCACCCAGAGCATTTTGATAAGTGATAAATTTTAAAGACTGTGATAGAAAGGATAATATTAGCCAAGCCAGGAAGGGAAAGGAAAAGAATCGGCATGTTGTTAGGGAAGGAATGGAAGTAGAATGTGCATATATTTGAAGAACAGTTTATTATAGTGTGGGGTCAGGTGAGGCTAAGAAAGATTTGAGTGTTGTGTCCCCATCCAAAACCTAACTCCAATGGTAGATTACTCAATAATTATTTTAATTAGCATTGTCTGTTATACTGAAAACATAGTAGCTTACAATGAACTCTTTTTAATTTGGAAATGCATTAAACATTATGGTAAGACATACGTATATTGTGGAATATATAACTTAGATGCTCTTCATTTTCCATAGTTGCTGTTTATTATGTCGGGACATAATGATCTGTGCCAATTTCAGTGTAAGTATTCTTTGAGTGACGCTGCAAATGCACATAAAAGAAGATTGGAAAAAGTAATAGAGTATATTTATGAAGAAATTCCACGGGTGTTTGTGGCCCTCATTTCTGTGATAGGTATGTTTTTCAAAAAATCTTTTCCTTGCTTAAAATTACTAATGCTTTAACAGATAATCAAACAAATTATATATTTATCATATATATGGATATGCGGGTCGCGGTGGTCCAGTGGGTAGAGCGTTGGTCTACTGACCGGAGGGTCCCGGGTTTGATTCTCGGGCAAGGCACTTTGGGCACCTGCAGCTCCATCCAAGCTAGTTGATTTTTTGGGTACCAGATCTTCCTGGGAAACCATAACTGGCACAGGGAAAGGAACTGGCCCCCCTACCCTGATGTGTGAATATTCACACGCCGTCGGGCTTGGTACATGGGTGAGCTCTACCAGCACCTACTAAACCGACCTTCGGGTTGAACACTGTGCTGAATACTTCTACCCCTTCGGGTTGAATACTGTGATTATGATTTTTTTATATGGATATATAGTATATATATATATATGTATATGCGGGTCGCGGTGGTCTAGTGGATAGAGCGTTGGACTACTGACCGGAGGGTCCCGGCACTTTGGGCACCTGCAGCTTCACCCAAGCTAGTTGATTTTTCGGGTACCAGATCTTCCTGGAAAACCATAATCGCCACAGGGAAAGGAACTGACCCCCCTACCCTGATGTGTGAATATTCACATGCCGTCGGGCTTAGTACATGAGTGAGCTCTACCATCACCTACTAAACCAACCTTTGGGTTGATTACTGTGTTTATGGTTTTTATATATATATATATATATATATAAATTCACTGATAGTCATAACAAACACAGAAACCAAAACACAAAAGAGGAAAAACTCACTGGTTCTCGAATTTTCGGTGGTCCAACCACCTTTCTCAAGAGGAATTAGGAACAGAACTGAGGCAGAGGAGGGCCCGAAAGCAGTGGTAGGAAGGAGAAGGGGAAATGGGGGAAAAGAGGGGAAAAGAAAGGAAAAGGGGGGAAAAAAGGGGGGAAGGCATTCGAGGTGAGGAGTTTATAGTATATATATGTGTGTGTGTGTGTGTATATATATAATTATATATATACAGACGTATACACACACATAAATATAGCATTTATTTGATAGTTGTGTCCATCCAAAAACTTATATTATCCGGTAGATTATCTTATAATGATAATATGCATATAAAATATTAATAAAATATTTCTAAATATACAATGTTGTCCTTGTTAATTGTTGTCCCGATAAATCAACACAATCCAATATAATGCATCAAGGAATGTAATTGACACATGCACACAAACATGTAAGATGAAATGTGAATTGAGATAAATGTAAGTATTAACTGACCTTCTCCACTACTATTCAAATGTGAATGGTAATTGAGGGGAAACAAATATAGTATGTCTCACTCCTTGAGGGCATTGTCCTGCACGGATGTTAGACCATGTCCTTATTTTTGAATATGAGTTTGGAAAGGGATGTGGGCTTTTAAAAGGTTACCTTGAACTTGTTTTAAGGAATAAAATTGAGTATCTTATAAAATAACTTATTTTTGAAGAATGGAACTTTACAACACTAATATCCATTTTTGCTATCATCCTGTTAAAGGAAGTGCTTAGGTGTATGTAATCCTAATTTCCTTCATTTCTGGAGAGCAGAGACTCCATGATGGTAGTGCAGTGGATTTTTTGCACCACTGTTTTCTAGATGGTACTGTTCTTTTTCATAGTGGGTGTCTGGTTTAGTAATTAGACTGAGGAGGATTAGATCATGGAGTTAAAACTGGCCTGTTTGTTGGACAATGGATGATAAGGATCTGTAGGGATTACTTGGTTTGTGCAAGTTTTCTATTACTTGTAAATTCATGTTTTATAGATTGGATATCAAGGGAATTTACAAAAAAATTATCATCATATCAGTCTCCAGATCCAAAGTAAAGTTAATGGATGCAAGTGTTGTATTTAAGAAAACCGAAAAGTTGTGTAACTACTTGTAGGTGCCTGCCATATGTGGGTGTATCTTGCCCACAAGACCATGATTTTCATTCACTCTGTGCCCACGATTACTTTGCTGCAGCAATGACTTTTAAACTCAGGTTGTAGAATTAACCATTAATTTGTAACCCTTGGCGATGTTTCATTTCCACAATATGTAGCCAGAATCTTCAAATTTTGACATGCTTTTTACTGAGCCATACCAAATATAACATTATGAAAGATCTTACACTTTCCTGGGGTATCTGTCGAGTGGAATGCTCTCAGATCTTCCACAGGATTGTTGTACACACTAACCTGGAAAATACCAAAGAGGATTGTACTCAATATATCAAATTAGCATTTTAATACATGACATATTTCGTTTACTCTACAAAGTATTTATTGAAAAATGTTAAAAGGTTTTGAATATGTAATCCTAAAATTTCTCTTTAAGAAAATATGAACTCCAATTTTTACTGAAATGGATGTGTGTACTGAATACACACAATAAGAACAATGTTGCAATTTTTCAGAATTAAAACTTCATTTCGACCATGGTTTCGATACACTGTATCATCATCAGGTGTGTACAGGGTATCAAAATCATGGTTGAAATAAAGTTTTAACTGTGGAAAATTGCAACAAAGTTTATGTTTCGATTCCACAACATCATGCCTGACTCTTCTCTGAATAAACACTATACACTTCAGAGTGATATTATTAATCAAAGGTGAATTAATGTTAAACAAAAATTATGGGATGTAATGATCCATGCTAGAAGGAGTTGCTATGAGACTTGCAATATGGTCATTATATAAACTCCTCTTTATTTTAATGATACATAAATAATATGAATGGTTACTTCTTTACAGATCCAAGTTTTAGTGCAAGAATACGAAACAGCCATTCATGCGAACTTGCTAGACATTCAGCTTGTCCTTGCCTGTTAAAGTCTAATGATTTCAAACAAGATAAAGTGGATATGACTCTTGCTAGTCAAGCTTTCCAGGAAGTTGAGAAGGAATTGGTGAATACTCTCGATCATTCATAAGATAGTGAAAATCTCTTTTCATCAATTTGACATGACAATTAACTAATTGAAAAACCTCTTAGTTATTTATGCAATTTGTTCTATAAGTATGTATTTTAAACCATTATTATCACCATATGTATGTATACCATAGAGAAGTGAGCACTAACACATATTTCTGTGGATTTCTAAATCACTTCCTTTCAGTTCAACCCCCATTTATTTAGCTTGAATTATTTTCTCCAACAGTGAATCTCACTTGGTAGAATTCTCCAAAAAACCCTTCATTACTGACTAAATTTCTCCCCTTTTCTCACTTGATGAACGTTTTCCTATCATCTGCCAGCTTCAACAGCCCACTGCCTCTAAATGTCCTTTTTTCACCTCTTCAATCCAGCTTTAAACTTCCCACAACTATCTCACCTCTTCCCCTGCCATTTGTAAAATTACATTGACTACCGATGCAAATCATTTCCTCCATTTTTTTCACTAATTATTTTAAATATCTCTTAACTAAACTCAGCCTCTTTCCTCTGTTGTAAGATAAGTTTTTGGAATAACACAAAGCTATATATTCCACATTAAAGGCATAACTGTATCAATCTTTTCTTTCTGCTCATACTTTTAGCCTTCTTTAAAAACTCCCCCTGTGTGTAAATACACCCTTTCTTAAGTAATTCCATTCCTAATAAACTAAATTCCGAACCATTTCCCTCCAAAATCCTGGCAAAATCTTTCACTTATTCTAATTTATGTCCAACTACTAAATTTTTTTATGTAAGCCTCATTATATCTTGATTAACTCACTGCTTCAGTCTAATTTGAAAAATCTTCATAAAATACTTCAAACACTGAGCCTATCATGCATATGGCTGTGATTGAAATCTATTGGGGAATACATAGCTTAAAGCAGTGTCACTTGCTCTTGAGTGAGTGAGTTAGCCTATTTGATTAATGCATCAGGAATGTCTGCAATTGATTATATGATGACATTCATACCTTAATTAAATAGAAAATTTATCCTAATGTTTTTATATGTAAGAACACTGCTGCAGTTTTCTTTTACTCTTTGAACTTTAATTCTGTTATTTTTCAGTCAATTTTATTCAATTCGAGGCCAAGAATTACATTTTTGTTCAGTCTGTGTCCATCCAAACACTGCTATATCAGGATACCATTGATAATAACAATGACCATAATAATTATTATTTTCATTTTACATGGTTTTAACTATCTATTTTAATTTTATACTTTTTTAGACAAAGAAGGAAATATATCATGACAAAAATGATTTCACACTGGAGTGGATGCCATTTAGCATTGGTTTCAACGGACCAACTGAAAAGGGAAAACCTGAACATCCATGGGCAGAATATTTAATCAATGGTGATCATCTTAGCACTCCTGATTGCATCCACCTGAACCAGCGGGGTTCTGGATTAAGTGAGTGCACATTATGATAATATTGCTCTATTTTTAGGGTCACCCGAAGCCATTGCATAATGACCAAAAATAATTTGTAGTAAAGAGGAAAGAGGCAACTGCACTTAAGCAGGGGCAAACCAGGATGATGGGGTTGGGTTGCAAAAAAAATCCCATTATCAACAGTATGGTAGAACCAAGAGCACACACTACTTAAAATTCCTTTGAAACTCATGACACATTTTTAAGGGGCAATCTACACTTTTCTAATGGTAAAATAAAGTATGAAAAATGTAAAAATTCATTGACTTTAAAAAATATTTCTGCTGTAATGTATCAAAATGTACAATTAATTTTAATTTTTGTGAAGCACAATTGTAGAAAAATCAGCAAACTTTATTGTCAACAATGATATTTTTTAAAATTTTTTCATCAAGATTCACATTCCTTCTTGTTTTGCTAGAGGATGAAGAGTTTTGCACATAAAAATTAATTTTATGGATGCAATACTATTTTTAAAATTTTGTAAATTCAATAACTTTTAAAAGGTCAAACATATGAATCAGTATTTATTACTTATTCAGAGAGAAAAGTATTCAATATTTTTTTTATTCAAGCATAAGTTGTACATCTCTAAGTGAGTGGACTGCAAAGTATGACAGTTACATTGTCAGTTTACAACACAGAGTCATGTATTAGTACACATTTTGTACAGCAAAGGGTGGATGATCATGGGAACAATGTATGGATGAACCTGTGTTTGAAGCAATTAAAGCTAATGTCAGATGGCACAGGTGTATAGGCTGGTATATGTGTTTCCCTGGAAAAAGCACACTGTGAAGAATCAAAGATTTGAATTCCTAAGTTAAAATTAAATATGTTAAAATTGATACTTCCAGGATGTTATTAGGACTTAAGTATATATTCAGAAGTATGAGAATGGAAGTAATAAGTATGCCTAATATTTTGGAGGAATTAAGGTCCTGTATGTGTTTCTAAAATATGTATGCACTACAAAATCATATCTCTAAAATTACTGAATTATCCCAGTGATAAAATATATCTTTACTTGTTAATAGCTTTGAAAATATATAGTGCTAGAATATATATAGTAAAAAATGACTAAAATAAAAGATCAATTATTAATTTTCATTTCAGTGGCAAGATTACTCTGGAATAACTTGCTACAACCTGTGGGGCATAAAACTATCCATTTTGATCCTGAAGAATGTGAACCTTTAAGATGCCCCACAAAAAAACATCCTTATATCTTCACTACGAAAAATTCATCGGCCAAAAAAGATCATCATGATGATGAAACATAAATTAACCTTATTCTGTTTTAATCTTGTACCATAGATATAAAGTATTTTACTCACATCAGCTGTCACTCAAATGTCTTTGTTGTTCATTTCGCATATCATTATCAATTCAAACAAAGACTAAAAAGCCTGAATTCGAAGAATACCAACTGAAATAGTTTTCAAGCTAATTGTCATGCAATGTGTATTATCTTGTAAATTTATTTTAATAAAACTTTTTAATTAAATATGAAGAAGTAATCAAAATATTAATCAATTTGATTTGATAAAACAATTCTTAAACTGAAATTAAGGTTCTGTGTAAAAAAAACTTGACACCATTGAGAAATGGCAAAAATTATAGGATGGAATTATAATCTTTTTAAAATGTTAACCCAAAAACGAGTGCCAATTCATGTTTTCACATGATGTTTCTAACATGTACCTGACTTGATAGCGACTATCATTATGTTGAGTGATATAGGTTTAACAAGATGTGAGTGCAAACAATGTTATCAAAACAATTAACTCCCTGTGAATCTCAACCACGTATGCAAAAAATATAACATGATGGTCGACTAAAAAAATGTACCGCATTCACATGGCAACCAATTTTCACTACCACGGTGAAAGTGACACAAATTTTTTAGAATAGGAGGTTACTGGGGGTCTTTGAGTACGACGCAAGTATAAATCATTTGAGAACTCCTTTGGGCAACTAAATTATGTGAAAGAGACCGTGACAAGGTGCCTGAAAGATGGCCCTGTTGATGCCTTACAGAATGCATACCACAACTGGCAGAGAAACTGGCTTTGGTGTGTCGGTACATAAGGGTGCTCTTATGAAAAATTTAGCTATTTCTACTTTGATGCAGAGTAAATTTTTTTCCCCAGATTTATTGAGCTTATTTTTCGGGCACACCTTGTATGTATGTATTGTGTATATAAAACACAGGAAAGGTGGGGAAGGCAAATTTGAGCAGATCACACATGTAAAAATATTTCCTTATCCGGGATAAGAGGAAATATTTTTACATTTGTGATCCGCTCAAATTCACCTTCCCCACCTTTTCTGTGTTTGTATTTTATGGGTTTTCCTATCCCCTTTCCTTATATCTATGTCTATGTGTGAAGTAATATATATTATTATTAGGTAATCTACCGTTTAAGGTAGGTTTTTGGATGGACACAACTATCAAATAAATATTTTGTGACTCCCCACCTATCAAACTAATCTATATCAGGTCCCTCTTCATCTCGGTGTACTTCTTTCCTCCCTTCATCCCGTCCAACATCCCAATCCTGTTCCTGCCCTTACCTCGCTTGCCCAACATTCTCCCCTCTATTACCTTCTTCAACATTCCACTACCGCTCAATACGCCTTTCATCCATTTTTCCTGCCTCCATAGGATTTCTCTCAACAAACCCCTCTCCTCACCCACCATCTCTAGTACTTCCTCATTTGTTTTCCTTTCGGTACATTTCACCTTCTCCATTCTTCTCCACACCCACCTTTCAAAAGCCTCCAATCTACGTCTATCCTCCTGCTTCAGTGACCACGCTTCCGCGCCGTACATAGCTACGCTCCGTATCAGAGTTTTTACGAGTCTTGTCTTAACATCCCTACTCAACGTCCCGGTCATCAACTCCCTCCTCCTTGAGAAAGCCTCTTTGCCTAGCGCAATTCTTCTCCTTACGTCCCTACCACTTTGACCGTATTGGTCCAAAACACTTCCGAGATATGTAAACTGCTCTACCTACTCTATTCTTTCCCCACCTATTTTAATATTTAGCTTAGCCTTTTTCTTTCTGGAAAATCGTATAACCTTTGTTTTATTAATATTGATTCTCATCTCATATTTATCGCATTGAACCTCCAATTCACTCAGCAATGCTTGCAACCCCTTGGCTGACTGAGCAACTAATGCTTGGTCATCAGCAAACCTAACCGATTTTACGAATTCCCCTCCGACTTTCATTCCTACCTCCAGTTCTTCCCATGCCTCTTTAATCATTTCCTCCACATATACGTTGAACAGCACCGGTGACAATGGGCAACCCTGCCTTACCCCTCTTCCTAACACTGCCCATCCGGACTCTCCGTTCCCCACTCGCACCTGAGCAGTCTGAGACATATATATATATATATATATATATATATATATATATATATATATATATATATATATATATATATATATATATATATATATATGTGTGTGTGTGTAAACTGACAAATAACATTCAATGAAGAGGAAAGGCGTGCAATACAAGAAAACCAAAAGATAAGAAAACTCCCTTAAAGGCATGTAGCTGAGACGAACAGGCTGTGCACAATAGTAGTGATGGGAAACCTGGGTTCATCAGATTTCAGAACCCGTAGAACTGTTTTTCCCTATGTATATCACACTGTTACTTATTGGGATGCATTTCAGAGCTACGCTGAACGGGATAACTCGTTCAAATACCACCTCAAAATTCCAATGCACTAAACATTTTCACAAGACTCCAAACCGTTGCTGGAAAAAAAATTGATGAGTTGCGTCTGTAGCACAGAGGTTATTCAAATTTAAACATCAAAACATTCAACAGTAACTGAAAAAAACCAATTGCTATAATTACGGACGCCCAAAAATATTTCCATGTTGAAAACATAAAACACGCAGGTTCTCGATTCATCATCCGAATCCATCACAAAACAACTGAATCCTTAGAAAACTTCCTTTCGACACTGACACTTTTACACTTCGAAACGTACAAATTGAATTATTTACTCTCTACTGAGGCATTGATAAACACATTAAGGTAATTTATTCGCGTGTTAAGGATTCTACGAAACAGTTCCGGAAATAATCGAAGAGGTATAATCAAATCAACTTTCAAACTTCTAATGAAATCCAGACTAGCATTATTTTAGTAAAATCGATTATTTTCCTCTAGTTCCTGCTGAAATCATAAGTTTTAGTATAAGACGCATGCTTCTCGCGGTTTTAAGGAATTTTTGTTTAATATTTTTAAAACGGTAATTTTAATGACACTGTCGCAAAATTATGGCAGAACTAAGACACAAACTTACTGGTATCACGTGAAATTTGTGATAATTTCAATCATACATTTAAAAAAAACATGTTCGACTAATTATGATCACAGTTCCTAGAATTCACTATGCTTTCCCTAATATCGTTTCATACTCAAATATGATAATGAATTGTAAATTGCTATTGTGCGTTAAGCCTAAATTTAGTAATCTAAATGCATCAGTATCTCTTACCAATTTTCCCTACTCCATGCTTTCAATCTTCCTGCAAAATCAAGTTATTCAAGAGCATGCAATCTTTCTGCTCCTGATGTCCCTCTCTTTTAGATTGTTTCAATGTTTCATCGGGGGAAAAAAGTTATTTCTTTTTACGCTTCCCCGGCCAACATATAATGGGGCAATGGCCATACGAAACTCTTCCCGATCCGCCAATCCTCACCACCGGACTCAAATACAGGTATGTAAAACCGTTGGCGCTTAAATTTTAGGAGATAACAAATGGTAAGAGTCGTTAGCAAGGTACTACTCGTACTTAGTACGAACCTAGTACGATAATAAACAACAGTGGATGTATACATTGTGTTCTTAATAAAATAAATATTGAACATGAACTTCCACAAAATTGAGCTTAAAACAGTAGAAAGATACTACTCTCTTAAAATGGAAGATCTGAAGTTAAGATTCAATGAATAGCTGTAATAGTTACAAGAAATTTCCTATAAATAAAGCATATCTATCCATAGGAAATAATTCTAACTACTTCAATGGTCATTTCAGTTACTTTTAATTAACAAATTTCTTTCTAATCGCAATATAAATATCTTCAGAAAACAAAGTAACAAGTGAAAAGAATTACTTTGGTGTGTTTGGGAGACTACGATCCTCGTGTACCTTAATCACACAAAAACAATCAAAAATAAATGAGGAAACAAACTTACAGCCCCTCGATCACTAGGGTGTGTGAAGGAATGACAGCAACTCTCTTGAATCGCACTCACTCAGGGTTTGCAAGGATATCTCATATGCCGGGGACCCGGTGTACTCAAACAGAACAGGAAAACAAATTAAAAATCAAAAAACAAAAACAGAGACCCAAGTTCTGGTTCGTAGCCACTTAATCACTCGGGTGTGTTAGATCTTTGTGAATCGCACTTACTGTCTCGTTCAGGGTTTACACGGATTCCTCTTATGGCACTGACCCATCAATCATACAGATGAATACAAAATTATAAAACGAATGTACTCCCGTTCTCGTTCATTCACTAATTCACTCGGGTGTGTTCGGAAACAGAGACCTTTGGGTATCACACGGCCTCACACGTATGGGATTTTCAAGGATTTCTCCATGCCAGTGACCAGTCAATCACACAGAAATTACATAACGAAACAGAAAGTACTTACATTAACGGTCAATAACTCGGGTGAATTAAACCTCTCTCACTTGTTCAGAGTTTGCAAGGATTCCTCCTATGCCAATGACCCGTCCATCAAATATAAAATAAAACGGATGGACACAAGTTCTCTCATTCACTCAATCACTCGGTTGTGTTCCAAAACAGCGACCTTTGCGAATCACACGTGCGCACACTTTTGGAGTTTACAAGGATTTCTCCTCTGACAGTTACCCTCCAATCACACGGAGATTACAAAACGAAACAAAATACACGATAAAGCTCAACCACTCAATCCCTCGGGTGTGTCAGACCTTTGTAAATCGCACTTAATCACTCGTTTAGGGCTTAAAAAGATTTCTTATATGCCAGTGATTCGTCCCTCCACAGATGAAAATAAAAATACTAAGGAAAGTAGTAGGTAGCGGGGACTGGTATGTGTCACCTGCCAAGTAGGCCTCTTCAGAAAAGAATTCTAATGCTAAACTACAGAGAAGAACTAAACTTAACCAAACCTAGTGCCAATCAAGTTTAAGGTCTCGGCTAATTGCGATCTTGGTTTTCGATTGCTTCACGACTGTAGGTACGTTCATTTTAGATAGGCATTATATCTTCATAAATTGAGGAAAAAACTAAATAAAAGGAAATACTACCCTATAGTAAAATTACACTAAAATTCTATACTAAAGTATATATTTGGACACATTCGTTTATTCGGAAAATTGTGGTGTAACGATTGAGTCTAAATCAACTAATAGAGATGCATTTCATTACAAATGTTTATGTTATTTAAATCTCACGATGAAATCTTCAATTCATGTTTCATAAAAAGCCATGAAATGTCATCCCGGATAGACATGGAACAGCATTCAAAATAGTAGCTAGGCAAACAGAACCTAGGACTATGAGGGCTTAGTCACCTTCTAAGTAATCCCCTTGGGACCTCACACGCTTATCTCAGTGTTTCTTCCTCTTTGCATATCAATCGGCAAAATCCTTTTTCGGAAAGGTCATCAGCTCCCACATCTTACTCTCTTTTATCTCTTCGACGTCATGAATTAAAGATCATTATACGGAGATGAGTCATGGGTTTACGGCTATGGCCCCGAAGCAAAAACCCAGTCTTACCAAAAGTTGGTTGACGAGACACATAGATATAAATATGTACACGTATGTAAAGACACACGTATATGCACACAAATAAGTATAAAAACCCATAAACACAGTAATCAACTCGAAGGTCGGTTTGGTAGGTGATTCTAGAGCGCACCTACTACGATTCTAAGGCTGATGGAGTGTGAAATTCACACATCAGGGTAGTGGGGCCAGTTTCTTTCCCTGTGCCGGCTATGATATCCCAGGAAGATCTGGTAGCCGAGAAATCTCATAGCTTGGGTGGAGCTGCAGGTGCCCAGAGAGGCCTGCCCAGGGATCGAACCCGGGCCCTCCGGTCAGTAGCTAAACGCTCTACCCCTGGACTAGTATATGAAAACCATAAACACAGTAATCAACCCGAAGTTTGGTTAATGTAGCGTTCACCCAGTACGATACTAAGCCCGACAGAGTGATGAAGTGTGAAATTCACCCATCAGGGTAGTGGGGCCAGTTTCTTTCCCTGTGCCGTTTATGGTTTTCCAGGTAGATCGGTTACCCAAAAATCACATAGTTTGGGTGAAGCTGAGGGTGCCCAGAGAGGCTTGCCCGGGAATCGAACCCGGGCCCTCCGGTCAGTAGTGCTACGCTCTACTCCTGGCCTAATGCGACCCATGGACCAGTATGTATACATATTAAATTTCAAAATGTAGAAACATAAACGAAAACATTAAAAAAACAGAAACACAAAGAAAGGACACTCACATATGTAGTTTTTGACGTTTCGACGGCACGGCCGTCATCATCAGAATCACATGGAATCATGACGGTCTAGTCGTCGAAGCCTCGAAACTACATATGTGAGTGTCATTTCTATGTATTTCTGTGTCCAAATGTTTTCATCAATGTTGTGATACATATTTTTGTCGTCGCCGAAGCATTCTGCTCGTATATTCATTGTTGATTCATTATTAGCGTATTTACAAAAAAATTACCGCCGGTATTCTTTACGTTATTATAGTATTTCGTATCTTTGCAATTCTTACGTACTTGTGTCCCTTGTGTGCTGCTTAGCCTTCAGCCGTTGTACCCTAAAACTATATTGCAAATTAATCGTAATATGTTATTAACTGAGGTAAGAATTTGGTGGAAAAGGGTATTTCCATTAGGTCATTAATAGAGCACGAGGTGGCATATGCCAGCTTCGGATGAATTTTGCCCATCGCTTGGCGCTAAGCCAATTTTTTAGAATTTAAGTAGAAGATGAAAACCGTCTCTCTCTTGTTCTACGCACGTGGGTGCATGTAACTAAATAATATTAAAGAACGCAGAGTTAAATTATTGCTACTATGCAGTTATTGGTTACTGACTACGTTTGACGACTATGGTCCAGAGAATCTCTTCTTCAACACAGGTACACCATTCAATAAGAGCATTTCGCTTTCCATCATAACACAGGAGCAGATCTAGAAACCTTTGAAAGGGAGTCATTTTCACAGCTGAAAAATTAATCGCAACCATTTTCGTAATTGTGTAAAATTTGAAATTGATTACCCTAATCTAAAAAGCCAAAACGCACCCTCGCTATAGATAATTATGGAGACAATAGGCATTGAAAGTAATGCCGGGCAAAGAGAATTCGTAATTTGAACTTTACTTAGGCCAAAAATGTGCCTTATAGGGAATGGGTACGGCTCCCAAATGTTGGGATCCACCCCCTCTTAAAACCCTAAATTTCGTCCCACTTGGTAATATATTGTTTGATTTCAAACTTCCTTAATGTTATACTCCTAAATCTTAAAAGATAATTGCGTTTCAAGTTCATGAACAGAGATATCCCCTGGTGATAGAAGGATAAGCGGCTCACCAGACCGGCTTTTAAGTATCAGGTTCTGACGAAATTTTATCACAACTCAAACCAGTGTACACGTACTCGAATCTTCCTACCCTTTTAACGTCCCTTCGCTCACGCGCACCGACACTTGGCATTCAGTTCCTCTACCTGGACAGCGGAATCTCCGAACGATGGTTACCTTGGTGCATACGAGTTCGGGGCGAGGGAGGCACGCCTTAACAACGCCGCTCGCCATCGTGCTTCTCGCTCTGATTTCATACCCGAGTGGTGCTACCGGAAGGGACTCCTGGAATAATCACATGATGAAGGCTTATGGAAGGGCTTTAGGGGACCTCTATGCAGAACCGAGCATTATTGAGGTGGGTACATGGAAATATCCGCACAATTAGGCGATTCGTTTGCTAAAAGGTTCGCAAATCCCATTTAAGCTCTCTACCGCTCGGTGATGCGAGAGTAAACTGTAAGCCATTGTGACGGAAGGAAATCGAAAGAGAATTGGCCATAGGAAAACAAGCGGATCGAACACAGCGAGGACTCAGAAAGAGACCCGAGTCTCAGAGATCCTACTCCTTTCGTAGAATTTCAAATTAGTGCCCAATGTGTAGACTTGTAATCCGTGTGCCGTGCGTACCAATTTCAATGTTCAATTGTGCGTACCAATTTCAATTGTAGAGGATAGTTTCATCGCAAATTAATATCGTTGGATATAGATTAGTTTGCTAGGTGGGGAGTCACAAAATGTTTATTTGATATTTGTGTCCATCCAAAAACCTACCTTAACCGGTAGATTACCTAAAAATAATATCGTTGGTGTCCACAATGGAGTAAGAGCGTTTTTCCTTTTGGTTTAAATTCATAATTTACTAATTCCTCAATTTTTCAATTTACTTGCACATAAACAAAAAATATATGAATCTGGTATCACTAAACGGCGCTTCTCGCTTTGAAAATAATCAAATAACACCATCAAATCTTTTTTCTTAATCTAAATATTTCCTCTAGTTACGGAGAAACTGTTAAGATTTGCTTAAGCTTAAAGTTTGGTACGGAGGCAGTATTTTAAATTTTAGAGGAGGTACTTAAGGATATATAATATAGGCGGTTGTACTGTAAAGGGTTTGTATATCTTTATTTGTTGCACATTTTATGTAATAAATTATATGTTTATGTATATACATATAAAGATATATATATATATATATATATATATATATGTATATATATACACACATATTCGTGGGTCGCGGTGGTCAGTGGGTAGAGCATTGGACACTTCAGCTCCACCCAAGCTGGCTGATTTTTCGGGTAGCAAATCTTCCTGGGAAACCATAACAGGCACAGGGAAAGGGACTGCCCCCCCTACCCTGATGTGTGAATATTCACACGCCGTCGGGCTTAGTACATGGGTGAGCTATATAAAGATAAAAATGTAAGTATATATTATATATATACATATAAATATATTTTTATACACACACAATATCCAACCCGAAGGTCGGTTTGGTAGGAGATGGTGGAGTTCACCCAGTAGTAAACGCGACGGCGTGTGAAATTCACCCAGCATAGGGGGGCCAGCTCCTTTCCCTGTGCATATTATGGTTATGGCTATCCCAGGAAGATCTGGTACCTGAAAAATCACATAGCTCGGGAGGAGCTGCAGGCGCCCAGAGAGACTTGTTCCGTAACCGAAACCGGGCCCTCCGGTCAGTAGTCCAACGCTCTATCCCCTGGAGTAAGAACCGGAGAGTAGGATGGGTGGTTGATAACCGGTGTGCTGTTTTTGGCCAGAAACTCAGTAACAATCAATGATGTGTGCCCCGGTGCGTTGTGATGAAAGCACAAAAACTTGTTTTTCCACATTCGTGGTCACTTCCGCAACATGGCGTGTCTTAACCCTCTCATAACCTCTACATATAGTAATACCTACTCATTGTTTGTCCTTTGGGACATATCCATCATGAATAATTCGTTTCCAATCGAAGCATACGATCACATTACCCACACGTTCGTTCGCGACATCCGTGGTTTTTTGTGTCGTGGGGAAGATGACCCCTTTCACCCCCCCTTCTCCCAACACTCTGACCGACTCAGATTCATTGCTGAGTCCCTGTTATATCATTGTATAAGTTTCTTTTGCATTTTTACCGAAGTTAAAATAAAATAAAATGCACAAATATGCCACGCCTTCATACTCACCAAAACAAAAATTTGTACAGAAACCGTGTGCAAACTTAGACAAGAATCGCTGTTGTGCGGGAAGAGTTTGAGAAAAGGTCACGAGCAAGGCGGTTGTTACCTATCATAGACACTTCTATAAGGTGATGCGTTACTGGTTGCAGATATCAAACGCCATCTCCTGGACAAAGAATTGGAGCACTTGGTTGCTTTAAACCCCCAAATATTTCTGTGTAAATTACGTTTCCTGGATAGCTATATTGTTAAGAGCATCGGCCCAGCAGATCGAAAATCCGTTGTTCATGTCCCGACCAAGGAAAATTTTTAACGCTCGTGATCTCTATCCTTCCATATTCCACACATATCCTGTGTTTGTCTTAAATGTTCCTATCCTCTTTCCTTGTATGTGTGTATTTATATGTATGTGTTTGCCATTTGGCGGGCTTTTATTTTAAAACGCCGTAAAGACGCAATTCCCAAAGGAAATTACGTTAGTGAAATCAAATCTTCACAAGCAGAAACTTCAATTCCTCTTCACTGATTCCAGTCGTTTGATAAAACGCTGATTTTTATTAATCACGATGTTCTTCTCCCGCACAGGATTTAATCCGTGAGACAAAAACGTCAGATCATTATGCAGAACTCTTCCAAGATAGGTTTACAGCACCGTTTCCGTGCGACGTGGGAGAAGGCAGTCCAGGAACATCGCCACATCGTCCTAACAATGTAAACAAATTAAGGCCAGGAGACATTGACGTAATTGCAGCTATGGGCGACTCTATGACGTCTGGCTATAAAATGACAGGTCTAAGCGTGGCCTATGCAGTCGAAAATCGGGGTTACGCGTTTACTACAGGTAAGAGAGACTCTCCTCAATGCAAACACCCCCAAAGCTTTTTTTTTACTTTCTTTCTCTAAACCAACGTGTTTTCCTGAGATGAGATACCTGTAAATGAATGCACTCTTTGGCCGATAATCAAGTTTCCCAGGGGGAACTCCCAGAGTTGAGACAACCACCAATCGCCTCGATGGGAGCCCTCGAAGCAGTGTAGTCTTTGGGTTATCAAGTGCCTATGTGACTAACTGACAATTGAGCTACTTTAACAAAACCATTTATTCCCGCGTCACCATGGCTATTCACGGGTTTTATTTTCAAGTTAAGTAACCACACGTGACTTCAGCAAATGTCTTATGCATACATCTTATTTTGGCCCTATCTCAGAACTTTTTCTCCTTTATTTGACCACAAAACATACGTTTCCCGAGTCATCATTTCCGTTTTCACATAAGTAATGGTGGTGGTAAGATTTTACGGACGGCGAATTAGGGTATAAGGAGTACTCCACCAGTATTGTATTCCAGCAGGCCTCACATATTAACTGTTTTCCTTGCATATGCTGTATCGGCGCACAGTTCGCACTTCTTATCGTACCCCGACTGCACGTAATGCCAATGGAACAAAGTTGTAGGGTATGGAATAGAACAATTGGAAGAGTTTACCTCTTTCTGAGTTCGTTTAGAAGAAGTTGGGAAATGTAATGGAAGAATATACAGGTAGTAACAGGAGCTTTTAAAAAGAGGAGGAAGTCGGCATGGTCAACTTAAGTAAAGGTACGACATATAAAGAGTACATGTAAATACTAACGGTAATGTGGAGCAACGTTTTGTAAGGCTCGGAAACTTGGTTGTTGAGTCAAGAGAACAAGCTTGGTTCGGGGAGGAGGGGACTTTTGAGATGTGTGCGAGCAGATGTGGATAAGAATGGATGATAAAAAATAAGGGGGCAAAAATTAATGTCGCAAGGGGCGTTTCGTGTGCGGCACAGGGGGTGCCGGGAAAGGTCACATAAAATACGCCGAGTCTTAGCAGAAACATCGTGTATTATATAACATCAGACTCATTACCACATGAAACATATAAGTATCAGCAATTGAGTACTATGGATGGCTAGACCCTTGGTAGCATAACGCGAGAACGGACAACATTAGTATTGGGGAACGATACCTGAGACGTGGTAAGGGCAGGATAGACCCGGTCACGCAACTCGTAGCCCCTCGTCCGAAGGTAAGGTTTGAAGGGGGGGGGGGCGAGCGGCGGACGCTGTCACAGAAACTGTAACACAGGCAAGGCCCTCGTCCGTCGGGGAGTCAGGAATAAAAGTAGGATAGACGCGGTCACGCAACTCGTAACCCCTCGTCCGAGGGTAAGGTCTGATAAGGAGTCTGAGAGCGGCGGACGCTGTCACAGACACTGCAACACAGGCAAGTCCCTCGTCCGTCGGGGGGTCAGCAATGGGACACGCTGTCGAGACCAGCGCAACATAGCCAAAGCCTCGCGTCCTACCGGTCACGGCCAGATAACCAACTGACCTCTTCCTTCGTGGTCCACCGGCTCTTCCTGGCCGGCTTTTCGGCTGACCAGCATCTCTGCTCTTCAGCGGTGTGTCCTTCTGCACCTTCGCTTCTTGATGCCAAAACGTTTCCTCTTTACGCTTAGCTTGTAGCTGCCCGATGATGTAATCATTCAGATGCTCTGTTTTCGGCTTTTCATCCCGTCGATGAAGGAGGATCCAATCAACTCCTTTTCTTTTTAACGGTGGTTGGTCATCTACCCGTCCCGTTGCTGCTCTTGGGCGTTTGTACCTTTCCCAGGAGACGGGCTTTAGGCCGCCGATCAACCGCAGGTGTTCTGCCTTTTTGCTTACAAGCCCCACATAAAAGGCCGTCGCATGAGACTTTATGACTTCTCCAATAGGCGTAGTATCAGTTAACGTGTGGAGGATTTCTGCGGCATGCTTCCATCCAAGTCCAAGAATACTGTTGAGCGCCCCTCTTTCCGCCACCTCCATATGGTGAAGGCCGCCGGAGTAATTCTTCCACTCCATGCCGATGAAGCGTACATCAAGATTGGGCGAATTGCCGCCACGTATAGATACGTCTACGTCTTGATGGGGAGAGACGGAGACCGCAGCAGTGGCGAGAGTAGTAGTCGTCTTCCTCTTGCCTTCCTGGTGGCAGCGAGGGCGTGACTTTTGCATGCTAGTCTATTATCAAGTATGACGCCTAGATAGGTCATCTCTTCTTTCCACGGCGCCTCCTTGGAGCCCACGTGGATTTCTCCCGCGCTGACCGCAGACTGGGTAGTGGTCCCTGTCCAACGCCGGTGTCGCCACGAGAGAAAGGGAACTCGTGAGCCTGCGGTGTAGCGCAATGTCTAACACATCTTCACTCTTGCCGTGGTGGTAATGTGTTGGCCCATGCGGACCCGCGACGCGTACTTCGTTATTCTGAGCCCATGTGAGCAGCACTTCACCCCGAGGATTCGGTGCAATAAATGCCATGCAGCATTCTTTGCATATAGATCCCCGAGAAAGAGCGACGGCCGTGACCCGGAAAAGATGACGTCGAAGTCCCGTGCGGGCGCCTTGCTGATATGTCCCACGATTCTTCTAGGTTGTCAGTAATCGGGGTAAGAAGTATCCAGTGAAATAGCCCAAGAGAGGCGTACGGCAGTGGGTTGTCCAAGATCGTATGCTGCTAGATGAAAACTCCGGAATTAAGGTCTATCCTCCTTCGGCACATCCACTGAGTCCCCGAAGGACCCCGACAGTGTCGTACCATTTCGGAACTAAGTGGCCCCGAAATGACCGTTACACTTTCGCCGCTTCGCAGGCGGTTGGTCCTCCGCGTTGCCGGTACCGGCGCGCGGACGAGGGTATTTGTAAGACGGTAAAAGCACGACATCGGTGATGCCGCGGATTTCCCCGTGGGAGGAGGATGCAGCACGCCTCCAGAAAGAAACGGTCCGCTTCTGAAGAGCCTCTTCCAGCGGTGGGAAATCGATATGAAAATATTGGGATGAACTTAACTGATACGTAAAAATAAGTACGTAGCATTGATATATCGCACAACCCTATCCCGAATAAGTGTCACATAAAGACGAGTAAGACGACTTTGTCCAAAATACCATTCGCACGACATTCACGTCTCAAAGCCCAAAAGACAGATACAATGGAAATTACGGTCCTTTCCTTCGATCACTATCAGAGACGAAGGATGATAGTGGATAAGGTTGTTGGAGTGGCTGGAGCACCGTTTTCCCGCCTCGAGGATTTTGGTTCAATTCTCAGCCCAGGCAGAATTTTTTAATGAAATCCCTATTCCTACTTAGGTGCTATGGCGATTGTACTTCACCTTCCTTCGGATGGGATTAAAACTGTGTGACCTCTTGGCACTTATCGTTATAAGTAGGCTAATGCCGACAACAGGTTTCCCTTCACCCTTTCTTCTACATTTCCTTGAGGTTCCAACCTTACCAAAATAGTACCCACCTATCCGAAATTACCTTAGCCAACTGTCACTTCCCCAAATAAATACTATTACTCAACTGAACAGCAAACTCAATATTCTCCACGTCCCTCTCTGACTTTAAAATCAAAGGGAAACCTTTTGGAATCCAAAGGCTCCCCACCAGAAGTAATCTAAATGGATGCACACCAAACACCATATAAATTTAAATCCCCCAGCAAAAAAGACTTTCATCAAAGTTCAATTTTTTTACAAATCTCTCACACTTCTTTCACCAATTTGTTAAATCTTAAAAATAAACCATCAACAGATAAATCTTTGTCCTCAAAAAGACTCATACTCCATAAAATATGAAATACTCTATGACAATTGCATCCCATTAACCATCTCCACCATCTCAGACTTCACTACTAAAATCCCCAGATGATTATCCACCACCCATTACCACAGAGCAGCCCCAAATGATCATAAATCAAAGACAAAATGAAGTCCTTCCTGTAATACCAAGGTACAGTCCCTAAAGGCATGAATTGCTACTTTCATTGACCAATGTCTGCAACCTATTCTTCACTATTTTGCTATTTCAAGGATCCCTGTAATTTCCTCAACCATATCCATTCCCAATAATACTAGCAGCATCGTGGCTACTGCTGATGTTATATCTGTATGCACTTTTGCTCCAAATAGGCATTACTTCTAAGGTAATCATTATAGATAACTATTATTTTTGACATACAGTAATGAAAACTTCCATGTCCATGCAATGTAGCACACACCTTTTCAAAATGCTTACACTGTTAACAAACCGAATGGTATTAGGGTTAACCTTGTGAAATTTATCCATGATGGAAAGGAGACAAACTATGCAAATTTCACTTGAATAGAGATTTTTCATGACCCGGGTTTCAAACACTGAAGATGAAGATGACATTAAGTGTTTGAAACCCAGGTCATGAATAAATCTCTATTCAAGTGAAATTTGCATAGTTTGTCTCCTTTCCATCTTCTTACACTGTGTTTTCATCATCAGCAATCATGGTTTGGACACATGTTATCTTGATAGTGACAACTTTTTTTTTATGGTAAGTAAAATTAAAAATAAAGTGAATGAATACTTATGAAGTGATTCATTCAATTATTATATCAATTATATGCACTAAAATATACTTACAATGTATGTAGAGATGGTAAAAATAATAAATATTAACAGCTATTAGCCCAATTTTTAATTTGTTTGAGTTTCAATTAAAAATATCTTTAAAATGATTGAGTGACACTACTGCCAAGAATGTGGAAAGAATGGTGTCCCAGGATACGGAAAGACCTAACAGTTGATCTAAGTTATTGGAACTGCAGTTCAGCCTCTAGGTGTACTATACATTTGCGTACTATAACCTTTGGGCACCCCACTACACAACTTTTACCTGGGATGTGTAACTCTTAAAATGTATAGTTTCCATTTCATTCTTCTCTGCTTGCTCACAATAGCCATGATCTCATTACAGCCATGCTTGTTTTTATATACAAGTTGCAATTAGTCTTTGTCCCATTTTAAAAAGACGTCTCATCTTTCTGAAAATTCCTTTCCAAATAGTCATCTAGTCATCATGTCATCAAATAAAATTAATCAAGAGTAGCTTTTACAAATCAAGTTAAAGATTTATTTTTTTATGTGGAATCTTTATGATCCAAATTTACCTCTTGAAATTTTAAGATATAAAAATTTCTTACATGCTAGAATATGGAGCTTGAAGTTGAAATTTTATAGTAGGCCACATTTCACTAAAATTAAGTTTAAATGACCTTTTCTAACATTAGCTTATTTTTTGCAGGTGGACTTGGGAATTGGAAAAATGTGACAACAATAGCAAATCTGTTGAAAGAATTTAACCCAGAACTTGTTGGAACATCAACCGGGAGTGGAGACTACGAGTCAAAATCAGCTGGCTTAAATGTCGCAGTGAGGGGAGCAGTTGATGAAGACATGATGGCACAAGCCAGATATTTGAAGTTAAAAATGCTGGATCACCCCAATATTGATTTTGAACATGACTGGAAGGTGAATATCTATAGAATTAATTAATGCTCCCTCTTCATTTATGCATTCATCATATAAACATGAGTCAAAATATTTTAATTAAAATTTTATGCATAACTTTAAACAATTTTGATACAATGCATAAATTTTCATCTGATAAATGGAACAATTGGTGGCTTACAAGGCAGAAAATGGAGAATTTCCTGTGACATGTATTGTTGACTTGTGGCCAACTTTACATAAATTCATTTTTGGGTTGCATCAAGAGTAAAAAAACATGAAAGCATAAGTAGTAACTCCTTTGACGATTGAATGCAAAAAGAACCTATTCAATATGTAAAAACAAAGGACTGATGAATTATTTTAGTTCATCTACCATTTATTTAATTATCTCTTTCAGTAATTATTATTAAATTTATTCAGTAATAAAATAAACAAAAATGGAAGGGCAACTTTATTTTAAATCAACTGTATGCCACATTAAGGAGGTCACCATCTTTGAAATGAAACACTGAGCAATTTTTAGCACTATTAGACTTTTTCTGCAACATAGTAGCATCAATTTTCAGCATGGGGCACCTTAAGAAATTTATGAACAAGTAAACATTGAATATGAAACTACCATGCTTGACTGTAAGATTGTTACATTAAATTTCTCCTTTGAATTCCTTTCATACCATTACCAGGTAATGCAATCAACTCAGACAGTTTCATTTGCTAAACAGCCTGCTTTGTGAATTGAAAGATTTGAATTATGATGATGCACATTATATTTTCTAAGCCTATTATAATTCCACTTGTTTTCAGAGTTATAAGCAACGCGGATTATTTAGAAATAAAGCCAGAATGAGCCAAAGTGTATTCAAGGAAATTAGTCTTTGATTATATGACAGCTGTAAATTTTAATGTCAGAGAAGGAAATGGTTTTCAAAACAAATTAAAAATGGAGGATCCCTTAGTGCTTAAGTGATTCACCAAAGATTTTATTAGGTCTCTTTGGTTTATGCTTTTTGTTAACTTATTCTATCATTCAATTACAAAATACTAACTGAGCCACTATTGGCAGAACCAATAATTTGAAAATATTAATTCATCTCTCTATACACCTGAGAAAACCAAGCACACAGTTCATTTCTGTTCTTCACTATTTCCACCCAACATCAATTCCTTTAATTTATTTTGCTCTTCTATCCTTTTCTCTCATTCACGTAACCTTATATTTAAACCACCAAGCCTCTCCTTCAGTATCCTGATCTATAATAACAAACCACATCTATTATCAGCTTAGTAAAGTACTCAATTCCTTTCCTTCTGCAATGCTCCCCATCCCAACCTAGACAACTTTGATCCACCCAGAAATTTGGATGAAATGAATTTAAAAAACAACCAGATTTTTGAACACCCAATCAATAACCTCATTTAAGTAAACCATCACTCTGACACATATTCTCTTTAGTATTGCAGTCCGGATAGCGTTTGCAGCATTAAATATTCTTCTCACCACCACATGTATGATCGTAATCCATCCCACTATGTAGTCAGTTATCTGCACCCTTCTGATTTCTTTCCGAAGTTTCCCTCATGCCTTAGTCTAGAATCACTGATTTATTCTCATGCTGGCCAAGTCCCCTAATCCATTCCCAGTCCTGTTATACTTTTGTTCACCATTTTCCCCTTTGTTATTACCGTTTTCTCTTATCTGGCACCTCTCATTTCTTACCCCCTCCTTTTGGCTGGAGGGGGCCAGCAGCTGGCCTCTCCTGTGCTTCTGCAGATTATGTTCACAAGAGATTTAATGTCAATTATTATAACATTTAAAATATGCCCTACCCTATTAAATTAAATTCAGATTTAGTAGCCTACCATTCAAAGTAGTTTTTATACGGGCACCGAATTTAGCAACACACCGTCATATCTCAGCCTCATCTGACATCCCACACTATGGTAAACCCATCTTCAGTTCTGCATTAATTCTACTTCCCTTCATTTTGTTCAACATGTCCATCCTTTTTCAGGCCCCATCTCACTTGCCTCACATTCCCCCCTCTATCACAGTCTTAGCATTCCATCACCAATAAAACTACTCCTCATCAACAATTCCTGCCTCCTTTGAATTTCTCCCAACAAAACTCACTGCTCCACTACTATGCCTGACACTTTTTCATTTGTTTTCTTTCCTATTAGTTTTACCTTTAATATGCAGTTGGCCATTGAAAATTTTCCAGACATCTGATGAGATCTATAAATCTCAACCAACAAATAGAGTAATTTAGTTGGTACAAATATCACACCCATTTCAAAACATATTGTGAATCCTCTTTTTTGGCATATAAAAAATAATTTTTATTACAGAATCATCCATGAGCCCTTGAATATTTCACAAATCAAGTATTAAGGAAACTCACAAATCACTTGGTCTCTATCCTGGGGTTGTACAAAATATTATTAAAAAAGAAATGTCTATGGTTTCATTGCTTTGGATGCCAATTTTTAAAAATCCATCTTATGATTATCATGCATTTCAAATATCCATTTTTTATTTCATTTGCTGCATTTTAATAACCATCTCCTTTACAAATATTTTAAGATATATTGCAATGAAGAGATTTGTAGTTCAATAAATTTTTCTTACTGTAGATGCTTAGTTTCATGGGAACCATGGTTATTAATAAATTAGAGGCAAGTTGAATTTTGCAAAAACAATGTGTTCTGAATCAAACGTGCTGTTTTAGCGAATGAAATGCAAACTAAATTGAATATTGCTAAATAAACAAACAGAGGTCAATCATTTACGATTCAAAAAATGAATAAATGAAATGTTATACATGATAATTCTCTACAGAAAACACAAAATTATTCCATCCAAAGTTATGGGAAATGTGAAAATAGCATGCTTTCAGTGCATTGATCCAATATTTGTATGAAAAAATATTACACAGAAAAAAAACATTTTTAACCAATTATTGACAGTAGTGAAAGTAGTAAGCAGTGCATAAAAATGAGTTAGATTTGCAGATGATGAAGATTCAGTTAGCCTGTCAGCCAAGGACTTGCAATCATCACTATATACATTAAAAAATCAGTGTGATAGATATAAGATTAAGATCAAAGTACACAAAAATGTAATGAGGTTTCCAAGATGGAAGTAGATTATATTAAATCTTAAAATTACAGAGCAAAAAATAGAGCTGGTATAACAGCTAACCAATCTTTTAAGTGTTTTCGACCGAGATGGAAAAAATAGTATGAACATAAAAAAGTTACAAGTAGTATTAGGTCAAGAAGTGTACACCAGAAGGATATGTTAGATGATAAGGATATTGACTAAGGATGTGAAGAAATGGCTCATTAAAAATTTCATATGGAACATAGTTATCTACAGCGTGGAACCATTAACCATCTATGAAGTAGGATGATAGGCATAGACTGGATCTTTTGAAATGTGGATGTGCAAGAGGAAGGAAAAGTTTAAATAGATGGAAAGTAAAACAAATGAAAAGGTATTAGGCATGGTAGAGGAAGACAGAGGATTCTTTGGAGGGATAAAAAGGAGGCAGGAAATGTACCTAAAGCATTTTAATAAGTGATAAAATTTTAACGACTGAGATAGAAAGGATAATATTAGGCAAGGCAGGAAGGGAAAGGAAAGGAATCGGCATGTTGTTAGGGAATGAATGGAAGTAGAATGTGCATATATTTGAAGAACAGTTTACTGTAGTGTGGGGTCAGGTTATGACTTGGGTGAGGCTAATAAAGATTTGAGTGTTAAGTGTGTGCCCATCCAAAACCTAACTCCAATGGTAGACTACCTATTAATTAATTTAGTTAGCATTGTCTGTTACACTGAAAACATAGTAGCTTTCAATGAACTTTTTTAAATTTTGAAATTCAATAAAAATGATGGTAAGTCATATGTATGTTGTGGCATATATAATTCAAATTCTCTTCATTTCCCATAGTTGCTGTTTATTTCAACTGGACATAATGATCTGTGTGTACATCAGTGTAAGTATTCATTGAGTGATGCTGCAAATGCCCATAAAAAAAGATTGGAAAAAGTAATAGAGTATATTTATGAAGAAATTCCACGGGTGTTTGTGGCCCTCATTTCTGTGATAGGTATGTTTTTCAAAAAACTTTTCCTTGCTTAAAATTAATATTGCTTTAACATATATATATATATATATATATATATATATATATATATATATATATATATATATATAACTTTTGGATGGCACAATAGAACATAGAATAAAACAGATAACACGTAAAAGGACACTCTCACTGTAGATGATTTGAGCTTTCGGCCTACTCCGAGGCCTTCTTCAGGTCAGACCATTTTATTCTGTGTCGTGTGCCATCCAAAATTATATTGCTCTCGTGAGTACTTCCGCATCATCGATATATATATGCATTTATATATTTTTATATATAGAACTTGGAATTATTTCCACATCCTCCCACTCATCCCTATTCCAACTCCGCTCCTCTCTGGCCTCCCTTTCCCCCTCCACAACCCTCTCCTGTGCCCCTCCCTTTCATTTATGTAATCATGTATTATAGATTAGATATCAAGGGAATTTCCAAAAAAATTATCAGCATGTCAGTCTCCAGATCCATAGTAAAGATACTGGATGCAAGTGTTGTATTTAAGAAAACCGAAAAGTTGTCTAACTAATTGTAGGTGCTGCCTTATGTAGGTGTATCTTGCCCACAGGACCATGATTTTCATTCACTCTGTGCCCACAATTACTTTGCTGCAGCAATGACTTTTAAACTCAGTTTGTAGAATTAACCATTAATTTGTAACCCTTGGTGATGTTTCATTTCCACAATATGTAGCCAGAATCTTCAAATTTTGACATGCTTTTTACTGAGCCATACCAAATATAACATTATGAAAGATCTTACACTTTCCTGGGGTATCTGTCGAGTGGAATGCTCTCAGGTCTTCCACAGGATTGTTGTACACACTAACCTGGAAAATACCAAAGAGGATTTTACTCAATATATCAAATTAGCATTTAAATACATGACATATTTCGTTTACTCTACAAAGTATTTATTGAAAAATGTTAAAAGGTTTTGAATATGTAATCCATAAATTTCTCTTTAAGAAAACATGAACTCCAATTTTTACTGAAATGGATGTGTGTACTGAATACACACAATAAGAACAATGTTGCAATTTTCCACAATTAAAACATTATTTCGACCATGGTTTCGATACACTGTATCATCATCAGGTGTGTATAGTGTATCGATACACTGTATCATCATCAGGTGTGTATAGTGTATCGAAACCTGACTCTTCACTGAATACACACTATACACTTTAGAGCGATGTTATTAATCAAAGGTGAATTAATATAGAACCAAAATTATGGGATGTAATGATCCATGCTAGAAGGAGTTGCTATGAGACTTGCAGTATGGCCATTATATAAACTCCTGTTTATTTTTATGGTATATAAATAACATTAATGATTACTTCTTTACAGATCCAAGTTTAAGTTCAAGATTAACAAAAACCCAATCATGCAAATTTTTTACAAAAGCAGCTTGTCCTTGCCTGTTTAAGTCTCATGATTTGGAACAAGATGAAGTGGATATGACTCTTGCTAGTAAAGCTTTCCAGGAAGTTGAGAAGGAATTGGTGAATACTATTGATCATTTATAAGATAGTGAAAATCTTTTTCATCAATTTGACATGACAATTAACTTATTGAAAAAACTCTTAGTTATTTATGCAATTTGTTCCATAAGTATGTATTTTAAAACCATTACTATCACTATATGTATGCATACCATAGAGAAGTGAGCACTTACACATATTGCTGTGGATTTCTAAAGCACTTCCTTTCAGTTCAACCCCCATTTATTTAGCTTGAATTATTTTCTCCAACAGTGAATCTCACTTGGTAGAATTCTCCAAAAAACCCTTTATTGCTGACTAAATTTCTCCCCTTTTCTCACTTGATGAACGTTTTCCTATCATCTGCCAGCTTCAACAGCCCACTGCCTCTAAATGTCCTTTTTTCACCTCTTCAATCCAGCTTTAAACTTCCCACAACTATCTCACCTCTTCCCCTGCCATTTGTAAAAGCACATTGACTACCGATGCAAATCATTTCCTCCAATTTTTTCACTAATTATTTTAAAAATCTCTTAACTAAACTCAGCCTCTTTCCTCTGTTGTAAGATAAGTTTTTGGAATGACACAAAGCTATATATTCCACATTAAAGGCATAACTGTATCAATCTTTTCTTTCTGCTCATACTTTTAGCCTCCTTTAAAAACTCCCCCTGTGTGTAAATACACCCTTTCTTAAGTAATTCCATTCCTAATAAACTAAATTCCAAACCATTTCCCTTCAAAATCCTGGCCAAATCTCTCACTTATTCTAATTTATGTCCAACTACTAAATTTTTTTATGTAAGCCTCATTATATCTTGATTAACTCACTGCTTCAGTCTAATTGGAAAAATCTTCATAAAATACTTCAAACACTGAGCCTATCATGCATATGGCTGTGATTAAAAACTATTGGGGAATACATAGCTTAAAGCAGTGTCACTTACTCTTGAGTGAGTGAGTTAGCCTATTTGATTAATGCATCAGGAATGTCTGCAATTGATTATATGATGACATTCATACCTTAATTAAATAGAAAATTTATCCTAATGTTTTTATATGTAAGAACACTGCTGCAGTTTTCTTTTACTCTTTGAACTTTAAATCTGTTATTTTTCAGTCAATTTTATTCAATTCGAGGCCAAGAATTACATTTTTGTTCAGTCTGTGTCCATCTAAACACTGCCATATCAGGATACCATTGATTATAACAATGACCATAATAATTATTATTTTCATTTTACATGGTTTTAACTATCTATTTTAATTTTATACTTTTATAGACAAAGAAGGAGATATATCATGACAAAAATGATTTCACACTGGAGTGGATGCCATTTAGCATTGGTTTCAACGGACCAACTGAAAAGGGAAAACCTGAAAATCCATGGGTGGATTTTATAATCAATGGTGAAACTCTTAGCACTCCTGATTGCTTCCACCTGAACCAACGGGGTTCTGGATTAGGTGAGTGCACATTATGATAATATTGCTCTATTTTTAGGGCAATCCCTAGCTAGGATGATAGGGTAGGGTTGCAAAAAATCCCATTATCAATAGTATCCTAGAACCAAGCACACACTGCTCAAAGTTCCTTTGAAACTTTTGAAGCATTTTGAAGGGGCTATCTATCCTATTCAACTGGTAAAAGAAAGTAGGAAAAATGTAAAAATTCATTGACTTTAAAAAATGTTTCTGCTGTAATATATCAAAATGTACAATTAATTTTAATTTTTGTGAAGCACAATTGTAGAAAAATCAGCAAACTTTATTGTCAACAATGATATTTTTTTAAATTTTTTCATCCAGATTCACATTCCTTCTTGTTTTGCTAGGGGATGAAGAGTTTTGTACATAAAAATTGATTTTATGAATGCAACACTATTTTTAAAATTTTGTAAATTCAATAACTTTTAAAAGGTCAAACATATGAATCAGTATTTATTACTTAGTCAGAGAGAATAGTATTCAATATTTTTTTTATTCAAGCATAAGTTGTACATCTCTAAGTGAGTGGACTGCAAATTATAACAGTTAAATTATCAGTTTGTAGCACAGAGTGATGTATTAGTACACATTTTGTACAGCAAAGGGTGGATGATCATTGGAACAATGTATAGAAGAACCTGTGTCTGAAGCAATTGTGGCTATGGCGTCAGATGGCACGTGAGAGGAAGAGAAGGGTTTGTAGCTGGTTTTGATAATTTTTGAATGGAATATAAGAGAGTAAGTTTGGTAGTGCGTAGAATTGGAGATGGTGAGATTAGCCCTGGTTGATTGAGAAGAAAATTTCACTGTGTTAGTCTCCAGTTTCTAAATTTTGTCACCTTAACCCTAATGCTACAGTTCACTCTTTGGAATCCTACTAATACCATGAAATTGGAGGGTTTAGTATCTCTGTAACCTTTATCACTCCCATAATAATGAAACAATCTAAATAGTAAAAACTTGGAGTAAATAAAGATAATTTAGATTTACTGTTTATTTAATGGAAAATTTTTATTAGCACCAATAGCAGAAAAACACAAAGTGCTAGGAAACCAGTTTTAAAATATGCAATATTAGATATTTAATCTCAAAGGTCAATTGTTTGGATGAAACTGAAATTGAAGAACTTATTAAAAAAGAGATGAATAACGATTGCAAGGATTGTGACCTCATATATTGTACAGATCCTAACAGAAATTTGTCAGATACAAACAACTTAGTAGGTGAATCTTCTATCACTTCATCATAATGGCAAAAAATGACCAACATTAAATTTAGTCAGAAACCAATAAAATTTACAGTTTTTGGATTGTAGGAACTCAGTGGGTGATTATTTTTACAATCACAAGTATTCTAGAGAAATGCATTAATATAATCTTAGTGTTAACATCTTGCACAAGGTTAAAGTTATTAATTTTGGATTATCTGGCATTTTTTCTGCAAGTTAGAATGATTGAGCATTGTGTGACTCATTAAAAGTAAATGGATACTACATATTTCAATCATGTTGTGTGTGTTTCAAATGGACTCCTCTTAAGTAATTCTATTTTGAAATGTCTTTTTTGTCTCACACTGGTCAACAAAAAATAGCTTATCCTAATTGAAAATATTGGAGAAGAGGTGATACTTTTGATTAAAATTTTGGGAAATCTTTTTGAAAATTTGATTCTTGTTATATGGTACTTGGGTGTTTCCCTGGAAAAATCACAAGGTGAGGAATTGAAGACTTAAATCCTTAAGTTGAAATTAAATATGTTAAAATTGAAAATTCCAGGATGGCCTTGGGATTTCAGTATATATTCAGAAGTGTGAGAATGGAAGTAATAAGTATGCCTAATATTATGGAGGAATTAAGGTCCTGTATATGTTTATAAAATATGTATGCATTACAAAATCATATCTCTCAAATTACTGAATTATCCCAGTCATAAAATGTCTGTACTTGTTGATAGCTTCCAAAATATATAGAGCTAGACTATATATCATAGAACAAAAAAAAAATGGAAGTATTGGAGATGGTGGGTGAGGAGAGGGGTTTGTTGAGAGAAATCCTATGGAGGCAGGAAAAATGGATGAAGGGCGTATTAAATGGTAGTGGCATGTTGAAGAGGGTAATAGGGGGGAGAATGTTGGGCAAGCGAGGAAAGGGCAGGAACAGGATAGGGATGTTGGACGGGATGAAGGGAGGAAAGAAGTACACAGATATGAAGAAGGATCTGATGTAGATTAGGTTGCTGGATTTGGTTTTGTTGGAGTTACAAAATGTTTATTTGATAGTTGTGCCCATCCAAAAACCTACCTTAACTGGTAGATTACCTAAGAATATGTATCCTACAAAATTACTAAAATAAAAAAGCATGTATTTATTTTCATTTCAGTGGCAAGATTACTCTGGAATAACTTGCTACAACCTGTGGGGCATAAAACTATCCAGTTTGATCCTGAAGAATGTGAACCTTTAAGATGCCCCACAAAAAAACATCCTTATATCTTCACTACGAAAAATTCATCGGCCAAAAAAGATCATCACGATGATGAAACATAAATTAACCTCATTCTGTTTTAATCTTGTACCATAGATATAAAGTATTTTACTCACATCAGCTGTCACTCAAATGTCTTTGTTGTCCATTTCGCATATCATTATCAATTCAAACAAAGACTAAAAAGCCTGAAATTCGAAGAACACCAACTGAAATAGTTTGCAAGCTAATTGTCATGCAATGTGTATTATCTTGTAAATTTATTTTAATAAAATATGAAGATGTTATCAAAATATTAATCAATTTGATTTGATAAAACAATTCTTAAACTGAAATTAAGGTTTTGTGTAAAAGCACCTGACACCATTGACAAATGGCAAAAATTATAGGATTGAATTATAATCTTTTTGAAATGTTAACCCAAAAACGAATGCCAATTCGTGTACACACATGGTGTTCCTAACATGTACCTGACTTGATAGCGACTAACATTATGTTGAATGATATAGGTTTAACATGACGTGAGTGCAAACAAAGTTATCAAAACAATTAACTCCCTGTGAATCTCAACCACGTATGCAAAAAATATAGCATGATGGTCGACTATAAAAAATATACTGCAGTCACTTGGGAACCAATTTTCACTACATACGTAAATAATTCGATGGTCGACGTAAATCAATAGGGTCAGGAATGTTGCTAAAAATTTCCATCGATTGAGTAGAGGCGGTATGAACTTCCGCCTCTGTCCCCTAGAAAACGAATCGATTCAGCTTCATCGTGATACTATTTTTATCTCTATGACAATTATTTTTCATTTGAAATACCTGATCAAACGATGGGGCTAGGGAAATACATTTTTTACCGGTTTGCTAAAAATCTCTCTTTGGTACACAATCTGAGCATAGAGGTATTTACAAAAACATATTTACAACGTTGGCATGCACGTGAGCGCACGACAATTTACTCAAGTTACCGCTAAAGAATTTTGATTTTGCCTTTCTTTTTAAAATTCTCCGTCTTCTCCTTCTGCCATCTATGGACTGATCGGAAAATTCTTCGAAGACTAATTTAATCGTGGTTTTAGTGAAACAAACCTGAAATTTCTGTGAGGTCACCGGATACAAATACTCGTTAAATTTAGATCAACCCATTCTCAGAAACTAATTTTCATGACTGCGCATTTCATGAAAGCACAACGAAAAAATTGTACACATTTAATCAAGATTCTTTCGTGTGCCGTGATTTGTGCACCAGTGGTTCCAACTATCCCTATATAGATACGCGAAACGTTGCAAACTTTTTGCAGACCCGAGACACCGCAATGCATTTGGAAAAGAAAAATATAAGAGGTTCCACCTTGCCCCTTCCAATATACATAGGGTTTCTTAAACGTTCTGAGACGGTCTGTATGTTCCTTTTTTGCCTCGGAATAACGAACGAGTGCTGGATGGTGGGAGAGGGGGCAGGAATCAATTTGTAATGCCCTTGGCCTCTGATATGTTATGGGGAACCCAAAAAGGTGACTTTGACACATATTTCCCCGCGACTGAAGGAGGATTTACGTCTAGCGTTGCGATATGCCTGGCTCTTGTTGTAGGGGAACATTTCAAGGTGGACCGGTGAGGACCGTGGCGGGAGCGATCGCGGCGCTCTGAGGCGAAAAGGTGCGAATTATAAATGATGATCGCAAAAAAAAAACAAATATCGCAAAAAAATTAATGAAGATTGAATAGATGAAGGATTTTATTCTCTTTTCTTTTAATTTCAATCACATATTCTTTTTCAATACTATGGCAGCGTAAGATTGAGATGGCAATTTCTTTGTGTTAACGTAAGTTCATTCGTTATTAGTCGTCATTCTGTTTCGTTACATCCATTTTATAATTTTGCATTCATCTGTGTGATTGACGGGTCACACTGCGGGGGGGGGGGCATCCTTGTAAACCCTAAGTGTACGTGTGAATGCGATTCATGAGAGCGACTGTTATTCCTTAACACACCCTAGTGTTCGAGCGGTTGTAAGTTTTTTATTTTTTATTATCCATATTGCCTTTTTTAAGTGATTGAGGTATACGTGGGTCACTGTTTCTCAAACACACCCAAGTGACTTAGTGCGTGTCCCCTATCTTTTCCCTTACTTTTAAATTTGTTTAATTCCCCCCCCCTTTACAACCCAGTGCCTATCACAGGGGCATACAATAACTGAGGTCCTGGCGTTTCCACAGCTTGAAGAACACTGAGACCGGTTTCGCGGCAAAGCTAAGCGTCCCCCACTAACTCGAAGTGATTCAATCCCACTCCGATCAATAGGAGCGGCGCTAGAAATTCAATGGTGTTTTTAAGCAGCTTATTAGCGACCCCTCGAAAGGATTAGAGGCCGCTAGAAGGCATTCGCCCGTTGGTGAAATGGGAAAGGGCATGGCGGGGGATTTGAAGTGTATTAAATGCCGTAGGCAATTGAGAAATGGAGTCCAATGAAGTGGATACCCTTCATCCACATATACCCCGCAAGCCACCGCAAGGGCGTGTGTTGCGGGGGATGTTAGGACATCACCCGTAATTAAGAAAAAAACCATATGCAAAATTCACAAATTTATACAATCCACAAACAAAACATGGTATACATTCATGGAAAAACCCTTGCAACCCACAAACATGCAAAAACTCAAACTACCAAATAACATACATCCGCACTCACAAATAAACCAGATATCTTTGCAATGTTTTGAGCCGGTTTGTAAATTGGAGGACACGTTAATATACAGAGTCTTTTATTGCCCAATCCAATATCCAACCCACCCGAAACACTTTAAGGAAGGTTTTTGGTGGACATGGGGACACTCCTACACTTAGCTCATCTCAGCACGACTAATTCACGAAATAATATGTATCGTAACACTACATTAAAATCAACTATGTTTTTTTTAAAATCCGCATTCTTTCTAATTACGGAAAATCATGATAGACCAAAAATGAGAAGTCGTATTAGTTGTCGAATAAACATGAGCTGCAATTTAGTATAATGAAAATGAAATAAGTTGGTAGAGGTGGGTAAGGTTAAATTTTAGACTAAATCTCTCGCATAAATTTTGAGGATATCTCTTAAGCATTGATATTCAAAATGCATTTTACCCCCATTCGTATTGCCGCAAGGAGGAGAGATCATGTCAATAAAATTGGAGAGATTAAGTGTAGAATAGATGGATTTAAGATATCATTTTTTCCACGAACGATAAGGAATCAGAATAACACTGTCCGGCCGCGGTAGGGTCACATTCGGCTCAAAATTAGTAATTATCACACACCCTAGGTGGTTTGCAGGGTACTAACATATCAATCTATCTAACTATACACACACACGTATTTGTTTGTTTTAGTATCTAGTGCATTCACTTGTCTTGCCTTCTTCGAATTTCTTCCTAGAATTCATATAGCCCATGTCTGAAGAGCACCTGAAATACGTGTACGCTTGTCCTTTTGTCTCAACGGTAAGTTTTCAAGCCATATACAAATTACATGGTAGCCGACGGTGAAGTGAAATGGGAGACGGTGACAGTCGAATTTCGTTGTAGTGCTTCACCGAAAAAAATATGCATATTTAAAGTAATAACCCGAGACAGTAACATTTTGCGGCAGCTGATCACAATGTACGAAGCGTATCCCCAGATATTTGGCATCAATCATAATATAAGTTTGTTAAAGATATAATCGGTAGATAAAGAACGCGGTAATTTAATTGTCCTTGATAAAGTGCTTGAATTTAATTTTAATTTTGATTCTAAGTGAAACATTTGCTGCAATCTGCGTACGAAAAATAAATGCTTTCAAGAAATGGTTTTTTCCATTTTTTCGATATCCAAAATTTCCAGAAAAGTACAAGTGTATCCAAAAAGGACCTAGCTTACTTTTAATTACATTAATTAAACGTGTACTGAGTCACATACTTTGCACAACTTGTTAATTTGGCTTGAAATTGGAAAAATTGGTCAACGTTCTAAGGAGTCTGCTTCATTTTCCGCTAAATTACCAGAATTTCAATTACTGTCGTAATCATGGGGTTACGAGCGGTGCCGAATTCTTAAGTAGTTGCACAATGATGGCCGGCATGTCGATCAGCAATCATTAAAGATTCTCAAAAAAATACCTTCACCCTTGAATTTGAGGTTTTATTCCAATTGAATTCAATACCAGTGGTATTCAGATATGAAAATAAATTTTGTAAAATAGAAGCACATTTATAACAGATGCCTAGGAAAACACTTGCAAGTTACCACTTTTTCCCACTAAAAATTGGAAAATTGCAACTGTTTTCCCCTGTATCTGTTGTTACGGAACGATTCCACCACATCACACCTTCCTGTGCGACGAAAGAAATAAGAAATAACATTGAATGAGGAAATACTACCCGAAACTCCGCTCGGAAATCATATTAATCACTTACGTGATGCTTTGCAATACCTCCAACAATGAGCGCGCAGCAGCGATAATAAAGAACTCTCTCTTTGAATAAATTAGATCGTGAATGGGAAGCTGAATTCGTAGCGCCTTACGGCAAATCTCTCAGAAAAATGCAACTCACTCCCAACTTTTTCAATTACGATCATAATTTCGAGTATAATTTAACCGCGAAATCGGCCACGAAATTTAAACCGCAGACATTGATCCATATTCGATTAAGTATTGCATCCAAACAAAACTAAAAAAATCGAACGTAATTGTCAACACCTAAAAGGTAATTACACCTAAAATTAATCTTCAAACTCCTTCAAGGGAAGAACGTTGGTGGAAGAACCTTTATGATTCACAAAAATCTTACCTAAAAATTCAGAAAAATTACATAGACAAGCTCCATATCAAAATTTACACTAATCTATTTTTAATATACTCACTCAAATTTTCATCCAAAGGTCACAGGAAAGATGGATGCAAAAAATTTTGATTGGCAATGAGATATTATAGACTGTGACAGACGGGAGAACGTTAGGCAAGCGAAAAGGAGGTAGGAATAGGGTGGGTATTTTGGACGGAATGAAGGAAAGTAGGAAGTATGCGAAATTGAAGAGGGATTTATAGTAAAAAGAGGCGTTTCATGATATGGTGGAATATCATGATTAATTAAAATTGGCAATTTTCCACAAAATAAAATATTTTTTAAATTATTAATACGACCGGTTTCGTTGTAAGATGATGTAGAAACATCGAAACCGGCCGTATTAATAATAAAAAATATTTTATTTTGTGGAAAATCGCCAATTTTGATTAATAAAAATGGATTTGTAGTGTCGAATTTCAGTTTGCGTTTTGTTTGCAGAGCTAGTAAATGCATTTTTGTGAGAGTTAATTGGTTCTCGCCATCCAAATGCTACTTTATCCGGGTGAATATCAATGAGAACTCAAAAGTCCCTGTCATCAATTCCCTCATCTAAGTGAAAGCTTCTTTGCCTAACGTAACTCTTCTGTTGCCCCGCTACTTACACAATTTTGGTCTAGAACACTGAACTATTCCACCTACTATAGTTTATGAATTCCTATTTTAATATTTAACCAAGGATTTCTTTTTCTAGAAAACCGCATAGACTTCGTTTTGTTTACATTGATTCACATACCATGATTAAAGATGGAGATGTCCATAATCACTGGCAATCGAACCCCCGCATTCCTATCAACAGCAGAAGGCTCTAACCCCACTGGACTACCCTCCACTGTGACACTAAGATTTTAAATATATTTAAATTACTGCAAAAAAATCGTCCTAATCTTGCTTCGTAGTGATGTACGGGGACAATGAACCCGACTTTCTGAGATTGAAACTCCCGCCGCGAGGTGAACGAGAATGTAATTTGCAAATCGAGTTACGACGACGGAATCACCCATGGTCATCACCATCCGTGTTTCGTGACGAAGAGCATGACGAAACAAGGAAACCCACACGCATCTCAGTGAGCCCACGTTGGTCCAACCGTCTGGTCGAAATGACGAACAGACCGACCCCACCTCCTCGCGGTTGAATGCCATGCTTTCTTAGCGGACAAGGCGGTCAATTTTGTTCTCGCTTTCGTTAGACCGCCTCCCTCCCCGCCTCGCGAGATTCGGCGGCCCTTCCCACCCTACCTCCCCGCCACAAGATCATTTGGGTCCTCCCACACGGGCCATTCCGAATATCGGGCCGACGAAAGGGAGACAGCCGCAGTGCGTGCTCGCAGGAAAGCACGCGCGCTTAACGGTCCAGACCACCTGAGCCCTTGACGTGAAAATGGCCCCGCCGCCGGCAACCGAAAGACCTACAGGAGGTGGCAACCGAAGTCCGGGCACTCTCGGCCGAGCAGTCCTTTTCCTCTTTCTGCTGTCGTGCGCGGTGAGTACGGCCGTCGCACCCGGCGACGTGGGATTCGCCTTCGGGGTGAGTGATCAGCGGGATACGAACCCTTCAAGCCTCGTCTCAGAAAGTTATTGCTCATAAAAATGAACTTCCCATGTATTTTTTATTCAACAATGTGTTCTATGTGAAGTGAAGTGTGATTCCTGTGATATGTGCTCCATAGGTCAGACCGAAAGAAGTTTCAAGACTATAATAAAAGAACATGAAAAATGCGGGAGGAATTTTGATGAAACGTCACTCCAAAAGACTCATATTCTGTGCAAGAAGATATGAATACCGCGCGATTCGAATGTTTAGCATCTTCGTCTCGAGGTGACGCTGTTTTGCGCTAGTGTCGTGCGATAGATATGAAGATATCACGACTATCATCATTGTTTTTTCATATCTTCCATGCGTGTCTCACATATCATGGCTACCATGTAATTTGTATATGGCTCGGAAACTTACCGTTGAGACAAGAGGACAAGAGTATTTCAGGTGCTCTTCAGACATGGGCTATATGAATTCTAGGAAGAAATTCGAAGAAAGCAAGACAAGTGAGTGCACTAGATACTAAAACAAACAAATACGTGTGTGTGCATAGTTAGATAGATTGATATGTTAGTACCCTGCAAACCACCTAGGGTGTGTGATAATTACTAATTTTGAGCCGAATGTGACCCTACCGCGGTCGGACAATGTTATTCTGATTCCTTATCGTTCGTGGAAAAAATGATATCTTAAATCCATCTATTCTACACTTAATCTCTCCAATTTTATTGACATGATCTCTCCTCCTCGCGGCAATACGAATGGGGGTAAAATGCATTTTGAACATCAATGCTTAAGAGATATCCTCAAAATTTATGCGAGAGATTTAGTCTAAAATTTAACCTTACCCACCTCTACCAACTTATTTCATTTTCATTATACTAAATTGCAGCTCATGTTTATTCGACAACTAATACGACTTCTCATTTTTGGTCTATCATGATTTTCCGTAATTAGAAAGAATGTGGATTTTTAAAAAAACATGGTTGATTGTAATGTAGTGTTACAATATATATTATTTCGTGAATTAGTCGTGCTGAGATCAGCTAAGTGTAGGAGTGTCCCCATGTCCATCAAAAACCTACCTTAAAGTGTTTCGGGTGGGTAGTTCATGGGTGGCTTCTCTTCTGAGAGGCCTTGACCCGTTTTCACCTAAATAAGCGATTCGGTAGTTCTAAAATTTCGGTACGAAGAGGAGATGGCCTTGAGGGCTAACAATTGTGCACATTTTTTCTACTGTAATTAAGGCTTGACTTTGCTAAAATAGCCCTCGCAAAAAGGTGTGAGAAATATAAGATTGATGAGGCAAGCGAAGCTCTTTTTTAATAAATGACCTGTCCTTCGACTGATAAATGATGAGGTTTTTGGATTATTTCATTGATGTGATTCCGGCCATGTCACTTGGGTACGAAATTTTTGCACAATTCAAGTCGAAAAATTATTCGTGTGCGAAAAAATATTTCATGTGAACATCAAACGAGGAATTGTACAATAAAGAGTTTACTGTTGTGACTATTTTTTCCAACGAGTTACATAAAACTACCAAACGGGAGAGTGGCTTGAAGGTGTGATTGTACATAACAAAAGAGCGCTGCAGCATGATAAATTGTAAACATGGCTGGACAATAGCGTGTGCAAATATAAATAGCAGCAGGAATAAATACACAGCGGAAATTTTAATCCCACTAGGAATTATAATATTAAAACGAATCTTCACAACTGAAAACACGCTAAATACAAGATGCCCCTTTAAGCCAATAGTCATTTCTTCCAGCTTGTTTGAAGATACCACTAGATACGTTGCACACGAGTCGGATGGGATATCTCTGTCGGAATACAGAACGGAAAGTTTGCAAATTCAAAGAGCTACAGGAGATGCCAAGAAATTAACTTTTAACGGAGTCATCCACTAATATGCATTAAAATGACATATCAAATTTTTAAAATCATTTCGGAGTGCAAGAGGACGCCTCGGTAGCTTAATTGGCTATAACACTCGGCCGGACGTCGAGGAATCCGGGTTCGTATCCCAGTCAAGCGGAATGATTTTACCCTATGAAATGTCTGCAGAAAGTTTGCAAACGTGATTCGATCTTTGTGCACAATGTTGATTCTTTTGTACGGAATTTAGGTATGTCCCGACAAGGATAGATGTCGATGAAATTGAGTGAAATTGAAATTTATATACATGGACTGACTGCACCGGTTAGGCACAGATAAGTATGTCAGAGGTGTGCTGCGCTGGTATGGTCAAATTTAGAGAATATTTGGTAGACGAATCTCCAAAACGATATCTGAGAGAAGAGAAAATGGTTTGAGTACAAGGGCAGATTGATGAAATTGAGCAATTGTATTCGAAGAGAGTCAAGGCAAGGAAAATCGAAAGGGTTGGTAACAGTGAACATTTGTGAGACAATTAATAAATATGATGTGGTGGAAAAAGGAAAACATTCAAGGACGTAATTAAGGTATGGAAAATTTTTTAAATGGGAATAAGTTTCCTCGTCAAATTTGAAATGAGACTTTAGTTGAATTTGCCTCCCCACAAAAGGTTTTTAAATAGCGTGAAGGGTACACGTGTTTGAATATTTGTTTGTTTGTTGTTCTTTCCAAATATACAAGTCACGAAAATAGTTACTCGCTAAATGACCATGGTTTTGAGTGAAGGTGAGCGGTGGTATTCCCGACGCACTTCATTCATTTCTGAGCAATCGGTTCGCACGAGTGCACCCTTCAACAGTGGATGTATACATTGTGTTTCTTTATTTAATGAACATGAACTTCCACAAAGTTGAGCTTAAGACAATAGAAAGCAAAAAAAGAAGCTTCTTAAAGTGGTTCTGCCCCTATTTCCTGTTACTCAGGTTATTACGAAAATGTCAGGAAAGCATATCTATGTATAACTTTGTCCATTACTATGTTATCTGAGATTTTCACTTTAGTGTTTCATTAATTTCTTCAGCAAAAAGTTATGTTGGCATCATTTTTAATGATGGATGAAAACGTAAGAACAGTATATTATGTACTCTTATTCATAATAGAATTTTCTCAGTAATTTGTAATTTCAAATACGGATTATTATGTATGGATTATTTCACCTACGTTTCATCCTACAATTTACTAACTTCATCCTAGAGAAACTTGGAGAAAGCCATGTGATCGTAAAAGCAACCACAACGTCTAATTTATCTCGATTAATAAAACATGATATTGTAAGCAAACTTATCTACATCTACATAAATACCCTGCGAACCACCAAAAAAGGTGTGTGGCAGGGGGCATTATAAAGACAATTACTTTGGATAATAGGTAATAACGCATGAAATGGGCAATATTCCACCAAATTGCTAGTAGTTTATATAACCTTGTTGCTAGTAGTTTATATAATGAGCCTTATTTTTAAATCTGGATATTTTTTCCATTGCACTTCATATTCTTGAATTAACATTTCACTATTATTTGTTTTTGCTCTTCTACGAACAGGGTGTCCTCTAGCTGTAAATAAACCACCACTAAATCCATCTCAGAATAGTTCATTTACTTTTCTTTCTCAAGGATTCGATTATTCATACACTTCGGTGCTTGTACTTTCAAACTATTTGATGGTGGCGTTGTCATTAGTTTAAAGTTCTGAAATCACTTTCACTTAAATATAAATTCAAATAAATTGTGCATTGTGTGCATTTACAGACGGTATTCAAGCCAAAAGAAGTGTTAGAAGTTAATCTCTAAGATGGCTTCCAACGAATCATCATTTTTTTATTTAATTTTATTGTTTTTAAACAAGACGGCCTAGAGCGTCTTTTAGCATCGGTGATGGATGCCAAATTCGGGAGCAATGGAAATTATAGTGGTGAAACGAATACCGGGTTTTATGATAGGTCTTAATGTGATATGTATTTGTATGCGTGTAAAACGATAGGATTTTTGCATGAATGTATGCACCACTATGGGTATTGGTTTGCATGCATGTGTTGGTTTTGAATCCGGTTTTTTTTCCCTTTTACGGGTGGATACCTAACACCCCCCGTCACACGCCCTTGCGGCGGCTTGCGGGGGATTATGTAGATGTAGATGATACTCTTCCGCAGCTCTCTGAGAGTTTTTTCCGAGAATGCTATAGGCATACTGCAATTTAAAAGTGCACTTCCTGATATTGTACTGGAATTGAATTTTGGCACTTACAACATTTGCGGAGAGAGAAACTATTCTCTTGCAAGAGCACGAAAATTATGGCCCACCGCAGTGAAACCTAGTTTCCAATTACGTCTGACGCCCTCGAGCTGCATCGCCACAACGCCGCTTGACGCCTCCACGCGGTGTCTCGGTTTGAAGTTTCATTAACCGTTGTAGTAATTTGCGCGATATTTCTCCATCGTCTCAGGCTCATTGTCTGTCCAATCTGACGTTCTCTTTCGCTCACGACTCCTCCGCCACAATGGGGACGATGAATTAAGGCCCAGTTTTTCGTGATTGTTCGATCGATCATCATCGCATGAGGAAATAAAAACACGAAAAGATGAGAGCGAAAGCGAAATGGGAAATTTTATATCATCAAATTGCATCCTTGAAATTTCGATGGCATGTTCTACCTGTTATATTCTATTACCTAAGGTATGGAGGTTACCATAAATATTTCCAGGCATTTATTAATAATTGGTCCTTGCTTCAAGTTGAGCATACTCGTATACGAGTACACAGGCATTTTGAAAAGTTCATCGAAGCAACCCGGAAGAGTTTTAATCCATTCGAAATTTTAGTGAGTGTGGTTTTAACCGGTTTTCTCAAGATTTCTTCTTGAAAATATGAACTTGGGCTCACGAAAAACATTATTTCAAATTACAAGGGAAAACGGAGCGTAAAATAACTAACATTTGAAAGATACATGAAGGTAATATTTTCGTTTTTGTTCAAAACTTAAATATACATCCTTTACGTTGTTTTTGGTAACATTGATCCCGATATTATCGGGCGACATGAGGGGAAAAATGACGCCTAGATCCAATTACGTTTGTTGATGTATTTTGTTAAAGTATTTTTCAATCTAAAGTTCAAGTGACCCGGTGGCAAAACATTAGACGCACGAAGTACGAAATGAATCGTATTAAAAAACCACCATCTCCAAACGCATTCATTACAGTATTCTTTATTCGACTAGTTTCAGAATTGTTTCTTTGTTGACCGATTGATTAGATAATTCACGGATGATTTTTGCAAAGATTCAGTTACTGATGAACGTAATTTTAACGCAAAACGCATTTGAAAACTTTGATAGTTAATAATATGAGCAATCATACTGTTTTTATAAGCGTGTACACTTCTACACTTGGTTTCACGCTTATAAAAATTGTTCTAGTAAACTATATGTACTAGTACACTTTAATTTATTTCGGTAACAGTTACAGCTATTTTTATCTAACACGAACATATGCCAAAATCGTAGAACACTCGACTAAATAGAATGGAATGAGCAGTTCGATAGCGATCAACGAGGAAACTGTTTTTCGCCGTTCTTAAATTTCAATCTGCCCCGTTTGTGTCTCTAATTGCAACGAAAACTGATACAACTAATCGTTCCAGGCCCAACTTTGTGGAATTATTCCATGATGAATAACGTTAAACTCAAATTCGTATTTCCAAATAGAAATTATATATCAGGCCTGATGATGAATCTGCAGTGAAACCTTGGTCGCATTAAAGTTAATTTTCTATGTGGAATTAAAATATTTTAATTTGACGGTATTCACCTAAACTGATATTTCAAGGCATCACTCTTTTCTTCATTTAATTAATTTACTAATAATTACAAATAAGCTTTATACTTTTGGGCGTCACTCTGCATTACTTCAGAGCATATATAATATTAATTTGAGGAAACCGATAGGTCATTCGCACCGCTAGAGATAGATGGGTAACACATTTTTACGTTGTCTCATATAGGCAGGCATACGGTACCCCAGCCATTGCTTTCTATCAAGCAAATTATATTTATAACGGGAAACGCCAAATATATGTAACTTGAAACTTCAATTCAAAGTCAGTAAAATATATACGGCTACAATCAAATGAAATATGCGGTTTCAATCGAACAGTAACGTTAACTGCATTATTTACTCATTTGATGTGCAGTTTTTCAACACAAGTGGGCCATCTTGACGATAAAATTATCCTAGATTAGTGTTCAATTATATTTGGTTAAAGCTGGCGTCTTCAGACCACTTTCACCCTAACTCCATCTTACATGTATTTCTTGTGAGCCGAAACCTGGTGTGTGATACGCTTCATATGAATGCTTCCCATTACTGCTGCATTTCGTGCGAGCATTGCTGTCCCAGAGAAAGTTTATCTTACTTATAGAGTAGTGATTCGTATGCAACAATTGATTAGTCCAGTTAATCACTTAGCAATACTTTCATCATCTTTCCACACTGTACTCTTTCTTCTTGAGACTAAATCCTTCGCATACGAGGGGAGGGTGAGACGGAAAACATATGGACTAAGTAAATGTTTGAACAATCAACTTTCCCAATTAATTTTTAACTCTCCACAACTGATGTGTAAATTTTATCCAAAATAAAAAGGGTTAGTTATAAAGACCAATGATTATTTTTTGCAAAAGGACGCATTCATTTCATATTTGCTAGCATAAAACGAATCGGTCCAATTCGTCACATAAAAGCAACACAAAATTTGTAGCCACAAAAATTCCAGTGTGGATGAAAATATCGCCTATCTTCTCTTTCCCGATGATTAGGATGACATTAATTAAATTTAAACAATATTGAGTGACAATTGTTAGGCCACCACGATAAAAATCTCCCCGGCGGGGAATCGAACCCCGGTCCCCCGCGTGACAGGCAGGAATACTGGCCACTATACTACCGAGGACTACGGCTAAGTGTAACAATTTAAGTTTTTTTTCTCCATTGTGAATGTACATTTTTTATGTTAGTGTCGTTCACATTTCGTTTTAAGTGTTCACTTAAAATTAATGAAAAATGGGTCTTAATTAAAAACCCTTGTTAGCTGAATAAAAAGTACATGTCAACTCTGCGTGTGTAAATATTGTGAGGAAAAATAATGTCTCCCATGACCAAATGCCATTTTATCTCTGCGTTGCTACTCATATTAAATCCTTATCAAACCCACATACGTATTGCCAATTTTCAAAATGAAATACATATTCTTACACTATCTTGATTATACCAACAGAAACAGAATATGTTTCTGGACATTGAATGCGCACTAGCCACATCGTACCTTCAAGTCGCTCAAAGGCAGCTGTGACGCTGATACGTGTGTGACATCTGGTGTTGCACACGTCAGCCTTGACTTGCGTATTAAGTGGCGATTCGGAATTCGTGTTAAGTTACAGGTAAGATATATCCGTCTGTATGACAGTAAAGATATTATGCAGATTACAAACAACATCGATCTACCGCAAATATGTTAGAGTTTATTGCCTTGTGTATTCTTGTATTTCTGAACTGTCCGAGGGAAAAGTATGAATTTAAATATATGGGTGAGGAGTCACTTTTTCCCGGACAGGATCAATGTTCGAGGGGTCGACCATATTCCCTTGGAAGGAAATAAAGTAGACTGAGCAAACTCACTGCAGTATTGTAAACACTTTTGACAAATCCATCCCATAGTCCTCGAGGTTTTATCGATTATTTAATGGACATTGCCCCTATTGGATCCTAAACATCCCCAATGGGTTCATCATTTTCTTCCACCTATCGTTGGAATAATTAAATAATGGCCAATAATATACCATTAGACACATGTCAAATGGTCTATTCCACTAAATGTTTCCCTCACACTTGAAAGCGTCGATGAGGTTGCAAGTAGTAGTGAAAAATATGCTAATTTGAAATAATTTCCCGCATTTAAAGTCCCAAGTGTACTAAAAGTAAACAAATTAACATGTAGAAACAGTGTCCCAATGTTAGCAATTGACACGGAAAATCAAAAATTTTATACATGATTTATGGCAGTGGAAGACTATCCACAGAAGATTTATGTATCCATGGCGCGAAAAAAATGTCGTTCTCACAAAACACTAATATTACAAACCGAACGGTAATAGGGTTAACCTTGTGAAATTTATCCATGATGGAAAGGAGACAAGCTATGCAAATTTCACTTGAATAGAGATTTATTCACGACACGGGTTTCAAACACTTAATGACGATGACATTAAGTGTTTGAAACCCGGGTCGTGAATAAATCTCTATTCAAGTGAAATTTGCATAGCTTGTCTCCTTTCCATCACTAATATTACATTTCAAGAAATTGCGGGAGATGCCGCAACAGGAACTATTAACGAAGTCATCCGCTATGTGTGCATTATAATGCAACAATTTCAGAGATTGCACCAATATTACAATTGGTGAAATCATATCATAGTCGTAATAGCTTTAGCATGATGATACCTACCCACTTTAATTCCAATGGCATCAATAAATTTTTACCAAAAACTGTCGAAATCACATAGCTTCAAACATTAGCGTTTCAGAAATAGTGAAAAACAAATTTTGAGCACCTTTTAAAAATTAATTAAAGCCTCCGAACGCTAACAAAAATTGTAGATTCGCATTAAATAGAGAGTACGGCTGGGGTAGATTCTTTCCATAATATCACATTATAGAGGTTTACAAAACACAAATAAATGAGTGTCACATAATTTCATTAGTACATGAAGTTCGGTGACCATTGACCGGTGCATTCACGTTCAAACCTTCTAGAGGCTCTATGGACAGATTATAAGGCTCTCGGGTGTTCTGTTTATTCGGACCTGATAGGTTTCATAAGAGTTCTTCCCGTGATGGCAGTATTGAGTGTGGATATAACAGAACCATGCTGTATCAGGTAAAATTAAAATCTTTCATTCGTCTCATAGATAAAGTAACGAATAATTCGTATGTAACAATTGATTAGACTAATTAATCTCTAAGAAATAATTTAATAAGCTTCCCGCACTATAAAATTTTTTGTTGAAGACTTTACGTTCGTAATGAGGGTGGGTGTGAAGGGAACATTATTATTAGGTAATCTACCGGTTAGGGTAGGTTTTTTTTGGATGGACACAACTATCAAATAAATATTTTGTAACTCCAAACAAAACCCAATCCAGCAACCTAAACTACATCAGGTCCCTCTTCATCTCTGTGTACTTCTTTCCTCCCTTCATCCCGTCCAACATCCCTATCCTGTTCCTACCCTTTCCTCGCTTGCCCAACATTCTCCCCTCTATTACCTTCTTCAACATTCCACTACCGCTCAATACGCCTTTCATCCATTTTTCCTGCCTCCATAGGATTTCTCTCAACAAACCCCTCTCCTCACCCATCATCTCTAGTACTTCCTCATTTGTTTTCGTTTCGGTCCATGTTACCTTCTCGATTCTTCTCCACACCCATATTTCAAAAGCCTCCAATCTACGCCTATCCTCCTGCTTCAGTGACCATTATTATATATTTTTTTTTTTTTTAGGTAATCTACCGGTTAAGGTAGGTTTTTGGATGGACCCAACTATCAAATAAACATTTTGTGACTCCCCACCTAGCAAATTAATCTATATCAGGTCCCTCTTCATCTCGGTGTACTTCTTTCCTCCCTTCATCTCGTCCAACATCCCTATCCTGTTCCTACCCTTACCTCGCTTGCCCAACATTCTTCCCTCTATTACCCTCTTCAACATTCCACTACCGCTCAATACGCCCTTCATCCATTTTTCCTGCCTCCATAGGATTTCTCTCAACAAACCCCTCTCCTCCCCCACCATTTCTAGTACTTCCTCATTTGTTTTCCTTTCGGTCCATTTCACCTTTTCCATTCTTCTCCACACCCACATTTCAAAAGCCTCCAATCTACGTCTATCCTCCTGCTTCAGCGACCACGTTTCCGCGCCGTACATAGCTACGCTCCATATCAGAGTTTTTACGAGTCTTGTCTTAACATCCCTACTCAACGTCCCCGTCATCAACTCCCTCCTCCTTGAGAAAGCCTCCTTGCCTAGCGCAATTCTTCTCCTTACGTCCCTACCACTTTGACCGTGTTGGTCCAAAACACTTCCGAGATATGTAAACTGTTCTACCTGCTCTATTTTTTCCCCGCCTATTTTAATATTTAGCTTAGCCTTTTTCTTTCTGGAAAATCGCATAACCTTTGTTTTATTAATATTGATTCTCATCCCATATTTATCGCACTGAACCTCCAATTCACTCAACAATGCTTGCAACCCCTTGGCTGACTGAGCAACTAATGCTTGGTCATCAGCAAACCTAACCGATTTTACGAATTCCCCTCCGACTTTCATTCCTACCTCCAGTTCTTCCTATGCCTCTTTAATCATTTCCTCTACATATACGTTGAACAGTACCGGTGACAATGGGCATCCCTGCCTTACACCTCTTCCTAACACTGCCCATCCGGACTCTCCGTTTCCCACTCGCACCTGAGCAGTCTGAGACATGTATAGGTTGCGGACCAGTCTCCTGTCCCTCCAATCCATTCCTATTTTCTGCAATACACGCATTAATTTTTCCCAATTCACTCTATCAAACGCTTTTTCGAAATCTACGAAACAGGCAAAAACGTCCTGATTGTATTCTATATTCCTCTCGACTAGTGATCTCATTACTGCAATGGCATCACGCGTACCTCTTCCTTTCCTGAACCCAAACTGATCATCCCCTAAGTAATCATTTGCCTTACTCTCTATCCTTTTGTTGATGATCCTGAGAATAACTTTAGCTGCGTGGGATATCAAACTTATTGTTCTGTAATCCTCACATGACGAAGCCTTTGCCTTTTTTGGAATAGGAACTAACACCGATCTCACAAAATCTTCCGGCCAGATTCCTTCCTCATAGATACTACGAATCAGTCCATATATGGCCTTCTTCCCACCTTTCCCTAACCATTTCAACATTTCTACAGGAATATTGTCCACCCCCACAGCCTTATTTGCTTTCATCTCCTTTAATGCCCTTTCTATTTCATCGTCGAGTATGCCTGGACCTAAGCTATCTTCTTCTACGTCATGTTCCTTTTCTATGTCTAACCTTGTCGGCCTAAGTTCTTTACCATACAGTGTTTCTATATATTCCTTCCATCTCTCTTGGATTTTTCCTGGTTCCACTATTATCTTACCCCATTTATCTTTAACTGTTAGCACAGATCTTGCCTTCTTACTTCCCGATAATAACTTAACCTTGCTGTATAGAGCACCAATTTCACCCTTCTTCTGTAAACTTTCCATATCCTCGCATTGCGTTTTCCACCATTCTTCTTTTGCTTTATTTGTGGCCCTTCTCAATTTATTGTTTAACTCTTTGTACTTCATTTTGCCTAACTCTGTGTTTACATTTTTCCATCTTCTTCTCTCATCCATCTTTGCAATCATCTCATCCGTTACCCATGGTTTCCTTATCCTTTTCCCGTTAACGGTTCCTATAGTGTCTTTAGCGGCTTCCAATATCCCTTTCTTGATACATTCCCATTTTTCTTCGATAGCACTCAGTTCTTTACCGTCATCCATCATTTTCTCTACAGCCTCCTGATACTCCTTCCTCGTCAATTCATTTACTGCTTCTAAATTCCATTTTTTAACCCGCCGCCCTTGCCTTATCTTCTTGAAACGAACATTACATTTCATAACAACTAAATTGTGGTCAGAGTCCGCATCCGCTCCTGGGAAACTGTGCGAATTTATCACACTGTTCCTAAACCTGTGCCTAACCATAATATAATCTAACTGATACCTTTCTGAGTCACCTGGCATTTTCCATGTATACCTACGCCTTTTGTGGTGTCTAAACCATGTGTTAGTGATGACTAACCCCTGTCTCCTGCAGAATTCAATTGCTTTCTCCCCGCGTTCATTCCTCGTGCCTAACCCATAGTCCCCCACCTCACCACCATCTCTTCCTTCGCCTACCGTCGCATTCCAATCCCCCATCACTATCAAATGTTTCCCTGCGGGAACACTCGCGATGATATCCTCTAACTCATCATACATCCTATCGACTTCTTCCTCCTTGTGGTTGCTCGGTGGCATGTATACCTGAATAATGACCAAGTTCGTCGGCTCTGCTTTAATCTCTACGAGTAAAATTCTATCTGTCGCTTGCTCTATGTTGACTACGCTTCTTCCTACCCCTTTATTTAAAATTACGGCAACCCCTCGTTGGCTCTCGTCCCCGCCACTGTATATCACTCTATAATTGTCACTCCAGTAATCCCCGCTATCCTTCCATCTCACCTCGCAGAGGCCTAAAACATCTATGTTACCTCTTTCCATCTCTCGCTTAATATTTTCTAATTTGCCTCTCCTCAACATTGTCCTGACGTTCCAGGTTCCTATTCTAACTACTTTCGTCTTCTTCTGCATCTTCTGTCCTGCTGCTGTTATTTCTCCCCCGCAAGGATTTCGTGGGATGACGACCGCGGAAGCCTTGCCTCCCCCGCTGCCGGGCACGACACACGGCCCCTTGGGCCGAGTCCCGCAGTTGCCAGAACTCAATTTCTGTTTTGCGTCCATCATATTTTCTTGGGAATGATAATTGAGGTGGTTTCCCGTTGCCTTCCTCAATAGTGTTTTTAACGTGACACCATCACTTAATGGCCGCCCCACTGGGGTCAGACGCCATTGCAGCCGCCTCACTGAGGAACAGACGCTGCGCGGACTACCTTTCGTCTGGCTCCTAACCTTCGACCTATCTGGCATGGGTGACCCTTCCAGGAGTAATTATTATTACTCCCGCCAGCACAGCTCTAGGGGTCATCGGAACACACAAGCCCTTCCACCACGACAAGGTTGTAGTCCATGGGAGGGGAAGGGAACATATGTGCTCAATAAATATGTGTTCTATAAACTTCAACAAACATTTTTTAACATTTCTATTTCCAGAGCCCAGTTAAATTTCGCATAAACACGACCATATTATCTTTATTCAGAAAACTAGGATGAATAAGGTGGACCTTTAATTATTTGAAAGCAAAAGAACGAGTGAATTATATTTGCCAGCATAAAAAAACAGCCGAACACAACAGGCGTACCGTCTACTTCCCGATGACGTTTAATAAGAGTCTTGAACATTGAGTGAAAAAGAATTACTCAGCCATCACTAAAAAATTCTCCCCGGCGGGGAATCGAACCCCGGTCTCCCGCGTGACAGGCGGGGATACTGACCACTATACTACCGAGGACTGGTGACAGCGAATGAAATTTGACTTATCTTCTACATTGTACGTATCTTTCCGTCAATACCGTTCCCGTTTATCTTATTGCGTCAATGACGTTTGAAAATTCGCTCTGATAAAATATACACGCACTTGGTTTTTAATTGGGCGGGCGTAGAAAGAAGATTACTGGTAGTTAATCCGAAAAAAGCAGAGAAAGTAGATGGGGGAACCACTGAGGAGTAGTGTTTTTAACGCTATGAGAGAAGGGAAAATGTTGGGATTGGACTTTTTAGACAGCAAGAAGGAAGGCAGAAGTTACGAAAAAATGAAAAGAAGAAATAGGAAGTTCCCATGTCACTTAGAAGTCGTTTAGGATCGTCCTAAAACTACTTTTAAAATTGGTACAACGCCCTGATTGACTGAATGAAATCCAATGGAGCAAGTATTTCCGCATAACCTAGTCCAGTCCGAATCACACTCAATTGGGCTAACGTGAACCTTACCCAACGAAATAGTACTACGATGATACAGAAATTATATTTCAGTTTTATTAATGCACGTAAAATGCACAACATGTGTCGAGTAGCCGTAGAAATATTAATTATAATCGCCATGTTTTACAAGAGTATAAATGACCCCTGGATGTGTGTTGTCTCAGCTTGGACGATTTACATCCAAACGAAGGGTATTTACAATTCTTTCGTGGTTTTTCACCTTCACAGAAGAGGAAAATTTGGACTTCATTCCTATTCAGCGAAGCGGATTTGAAATGAGACGAACCGGTTTTCTTCCACATCATTTCGAGAAACCACTTTTCATTGTCCACACATAATTATCAAATTTTATCCTGCACAAAAGTATTCATCTTATTTTTCATTTTTCTTCTGGTATCTTGGAGGTTTTGATTCCCAATCAAGGAAAAGTACCTTAAGCTTTTCCTTTTTTTAATATAGAACCTCTGACTCAATATCCCATTCTAAGAAGTGATGACTCCCACGGTAAAATGTATAGGTATGAAAATAGTGACCAATTTTGACCCATTTTTTTAAATAATTGCACCAAATAAACAATTACCAGGCTTTGGTTTTAATTTTTTTCCATGATAAGTAATTAAATGATCAATAATAGCAGATGAGGTATGAGCATCACCTTCTAATTATGCTGTTACAAGTATATATATATATATTTACTCACGATATAGATTATTTATTTTAATTATGTGGCTAATAGTTACCGATCATGGTAGGTTTTGGATAGACACAAACTGAATGGGGAAACATTTTTATGCCTCGCCTAATAAGAGAACCTTACATCCTGCAAACTGTTGAACTAGTCTTCTGTCCCGCATAATTTCTACCTCCCTCTATTCCGCCCAACACACCTATCCTTTGCCTCCCCCTGATCCATTTCCCCAACGTTCTCCCCTCTATCATAACCAACCGTAGTTTTTTATTTATTTATGTATCCTGAAAGCCACCGCTAGGGTGCGTGGCAGGGGGTGAATACACACCAGACTAATTTTTACTCGAACATGAACCTAACGCGGTCGGACAATGTTATTATGATTCCCTAAAGTTCGTTGCAAAAAAGACATCTTAAATCTATCCATTGTACACGTAATCTCTCTAATTTTATCAACAGTTCTTTCCTACCGTAGTCAGATGGGATTAATAATACGTTTTCAACATGACTGCTAAAGAGACTCCCTTCCAAGTTATGCAAGTGCTTCAATCTGTAATGTAACCTTTGCTCCGTGAGTGATTCACAGCCTGGCTCCTCTAATATTTTGGATCCGCTACTAAGTTTATCAGAACAATATTTTACAAATCTAGCTCATCTACGCTGCACGCGATCCAATTCGCTAATTAATCCAACTTCGTGAAGATCCCATGTACTAGCAGCATATTCTAAATGAGGCCTAACCAGTGACAGATAACATTTCTCTTTGACCGTTTCATCAAATTTACCTAGTACCCTTCTAATAAATCCTAATTTTGTGTTATCTTTTCCACATATTCCCCGTGTGTTTCACCCAGGAGAGTTCTTGAGTAAGGGTAGTGCCTAGGTATTTAATTGAGTCTACACATTCCATTTCGGTGTTCCCAATGCAGTAGGCGTTCGGGAGAGAATTGCTCTTTTTCCAAAAAATTTTCACTACGTGCTTTTTTAAGTTTAATTATAATTGTTTAGCGTCGCACCAGCGTTGTATTTCATTAAGATCATCTGATAAAATCGTAGTAGTATTTAGGGGATGCGACCGACAGCTGAGGTCATTTGCGCCACTAGGGATGGGCGGATAAGGATGACGAGTGGAGAGAGACCCGGCGACGACATTAGCCTACTCTTAACGAAAGGTGCCAAGGGGTCCGCAGATTAACGTTCTTCCAACGGACGGCGTACTCACTCAAAGTGTCCTCTATAAAGCACCCAGGAATCGGGATACCACTGAAAAATATCTGCCGCGAGGTATTCGAACTCGGGTGGTGTAGTGTCGTGGGGTGTCAGGAGCATGAGGAAGTAGAGGTATTATATGTAAAACGGCAGGTGACTTATCACCCACTGCCACACGTCCTCGAGACGGCTTGCGGGGTAAAATGTAGATGTAAAATCGTAACTCCTTATCTGACCGGCTAACAAGATACTGATTATCAGTAAGCCTAACCGATTAAAAAATACCAATGCCATTCTTATTGCTACTGTCTTATGGCTCTTTTATGACGTTCTCTAAAAATACGGTGAAAAGCACGGGTTATAAAATATGTATTAATATTTGTGTTTGCAAAATTGAAAACCATTCACACATTTTATTCCCATTTAGTGATAAACTACTCTAGGAAAATAACATAAAATAAATCATCATCTTGGTATAAACTTTTTCACAAATAGGAATGAAGTTGGTGACACATTTTATGCGCAGGAAAATGTATCAAAGGAATAAATTACGCAGTGCATTTTTTTCATTCGCATTACTATTTGAATAAATAACAAAATTAAAACGGGATATTGGTTCCGCATGGGAATGTCAAAACCAACTTTCACCAAAAGGGAGAGATTTATTCACGAGATTTATTTTCAGTAGAGAGAGCAAGATTAAAGAGATTGAGCAAAAACTTAAATGTGAAATGTCGTCTTAAATGTTTTCCAAACCTGATGCCTATTGTTTCACGGACACTAGAGGTGTCTATGCGCATTTATGGAGATAGATGGAATAACTTACTTAGGGAATCTCATCCTCAACCTCATGATACATTTCTTCATCTTTTTTCAAACAATCCTCCCTGCTATCACACAATGCCTAGTACTTCGTTCGTTTTCATTTCCGTTCATCTGTTCTTCCGTTACGTTTTATCTGTTCAGTATCCAATGTGTCCAATGCTTTAAAATGTTTGAAGAAGGGAGAAAATCAATTCCAAGGATGTAGACTAGGGAAAAAGTCATTAAATAATCTTTTTGATTTGTATACACGCTTTTAGGCAACTTGAAAGCTTACTTCAACCATCTCACTCTCAAGAAGCTTACTTCACTTGTAAAGAAACGCGGAATCGGGTAGAATAGGGCAAAACTACTCTCCATTGTGCATAGGATATTATTTGGTTAAAAATTTTCATTCTTTCTAATGATGGCCTAACTGCCTCCAGTAGTATCTTCGTAACTATCACGTATAAGTCAATTTGATAGAATACCGTACACTTTGCGGAGGACTAGAGGTTTTTATTATAATACGTTGAAATTGACTCCTATAAATTCAATATTGATGAAATAAAAAAAATCAAATCTCAACATAACTGGCAGAGCACGATCTATGGAAACCGCCCAAGTTTGTACCCAAAAAGGACTTTTCATAACTTAACGGTTACCCATTCCTATTAATACTCTATGTTCTCATATGAGCAATGTCAATAACGTCGGGGTCGACGATAGTAATATAATAAAACTCATCAACATGACATATGCGTATGGGGAATAAATTACACGCTCAAAACGTGACTTCAACTGCACTTATATTAGCCGATACACATGGATTATTCCTCTACTTAACGTTTCTCCGGATTAGGGAGTTATTTGAGGGTATATGATAGGAAGAGATGGTGCATTTGAAGGGTTAAATGACCCAAATACCAATGTGAATGTCCCCAGTTCTGCAAAGTTACGAAGCGAGACGAAAAAAAACTCGACAGCCGTAAAACCTGACCAAGCATCTCTGCACGTCTGAGCAAAACAAGTTTAAATGTGAGCGATTTTGACTTTTATTATACGTTCCAGGATTACAACTTAGTAACGCTTGAAAGCGTGCTCTTTGGAAATGAAATTCGTCACCATTCGAATGCTTTGAACTTAAGAAAAACAAATTTTCAACACCCTATTAATTAATTAGCTACTGAGCAAAAAAGTGTTGAATTTGAAATACTTAACTATCTCATAATATTCATGAGAGAGATCTTGATAAGACTTGACTTTCGTGTATGACAGCGACTTTTAACGTTTCCCTCATATCCCTGGTGGAAGTGTTTAGGGTTTGATCTGGCCTTAAAATGCAATATAATCAATTTGCTGCATATACAAAATTAATGCATTTGTCCCGTGTCTTGCCTAAATATCCGATCTATGCCAAAATAATGACTAGAATATTGGACAAAAAGGAATAAAGAAGCTTAATACAATTGATTTATGTGAGTGATAGAATATTCTTAGTAGAAGAAAGAGCTGAACCAACCAGTTCGGTCATTTAACAGCTCGACGTACCAAAAGGCAAGGAGGATGATGTCCACAGGATATTCAATAAATTAGAAGAAATAAATTTGGTAGTTCCTAGAAGAAAACGTGTTATCGTGATGTGGGATTGAAGTGGCACATGCCTAAAGGAGAAATGGTAGTGAGGTAGGGAATTACGGTTTGGAAATAGGAATGACCACAAGGAGGAAGCACTAGAGTTCTGCAGCAGAGTGTTTCATCATAACGAACACTTGTTTTGAACACCACAACAAGCATGAAAGATGGACGTCATAGAGGCAGGGATGTCACTAATAGAGAGGATCATAGCATACAATTGTTTCGTAGATTACCTGAAGGTGTACGTTAGAATGAATTGATTATAATTAATGAATGTAAGGCTGAAAATAGTAGTAAATTTGAGGCATAGGCGACTCATCCAAACCTGTACAAGCTCATGGAGGATGAAGATTTAGAATGGGTGGTGTGAGGCAAGATAGTGAGATAAGGGTGCACTCTATCACCTGCTCTTTTCAAAGCGTATTCGAAGGTATTGTAAAAGAGGCGCTGGAAGAGATGATTAAAAGTAGGTGGGGAGTCAATGAAATCAGTCATTTTGGCAAATGATCAAACTTTAGTTGGCAAGTCAGCAATAAGGATTATATTTATTGGCCAGTGCATTAGTAAATCAGCGTAATAGTTATTAGATGAAGATCAGTAAAAGCCAAATAAAGGTGATCATATTTTTGAGAAGGAAGAAGTTATTGGAATCGTCAAAATTGCGGGGCAAAAACTAGAGCAGGGAGAATAGTTCCTATCAATAACCTGTCTTAGAAGTGTTTTGAACCAAGATGGTCGAAGGAAAGGGGGATCAAAAAGAAGAATTTCGTCAGGCAAAGAATCTTGCACAAGGAGAACGGAGTTGATCACAGGTACGTTTAATTGGATGCTAAGAAAGTGAAGTTCATTCATCAGAGTAGGTCCCCCCTCTCGTGCCACCAGTGGTTTTCTAGGAAGTTCTAGTCTAGACGTGTACAAAGTGTCTGGGAATCCAACACCAATTCTCCGGTCAGTAGCCAAATTTTCTATTCTCTAAGCTACCACGCTACATTCACGTGAGCTATAGAACACAAAAAACCGATCTGATCACGCCGTGACCCCTTTTTCTCCAGTCCTTAATTACTCACACCAAAACACGTGGCTTTTTAATTAATTGAATTTGTTAACGATTTGGCCTTTAGATACTGAATACACAGCCAGGCCTGAGGTTTTGAAACAGGACTGTAAAATGGAACCGTTCTCATTCTAACTGAAAAAAGTAAAAGTTCAAAAGCAGCGAAATGCGCGTGATATTTCTATTGTTTTCTCGTGTCCTGATTTGCTTACAAATTTCATCGGGAATTGTGGAAGTTGAGCTTTACCGGCCCGAAAGAACGCTTGATATATCATAAATTTTTGAATAAGAAATCGCATTTTGAAGCTGAAAATATCGGAATTTGGCCAAGATACAGCACATTGAGCACTTTATGCTTTTTTTACATCATAAATGCATATTAGAGGGGAAATCACTTTTTCATAAAAAAATTCGGAATTTCAATATGTTTTTGGAGGGTCCAGAATAAGTATCAACCATTCTTAGAGGATGTCTTTATTTGTGCCTTCATGTCTATTTGATGGCTTTTTGTGAGCGCAATAGCTAAAAAAACTATTCATTTGATCAGTATTAAGTTTGATATTAACCATGTATTATTTTTTTAGTATTTAGTTATTTATTTTTTAAACACGAATTTCCATATGTACCATTTTATTTTCCCATTAAAATGTGAATGAGTTGACATTTTAGCGCTTAATCCGAATATGCATAAAGGCTTGAATTTTCTTATTCAGTTCACAATTTGTCATATTTCTCATGGTGAAATAATAATAAATCGACGTTAATAGGCGGTCTTTTAATGTCCTTTTTGCACTATTGAATGTGGTCACCACATTCAGCCAAATTTTGTCTCCACCGACTCGCTCTGCTTAAAAGCCAAATACCGAATCAAAAGCACACTTAGGAAAACGGTAGAAATATACGTGTCAATGAATAACCATAAGATGAAAGGTTTTCGAGACTATTCCATCATTTCGCCTTTCAGAGGCAAACAGAAAAACTTTTAAAAGGCATGAGTAATGCAATAAGTTAATAAATTCGTAAATGCGGTCCTTATCTTTGGGCATTGCAACGTAAACCGCACTGAGGAAAGTATGAGCCGACGACATCAGATTTATTTAGAATTATCGGGCTATGTAACGCGTCTTTCTTATCGTAATTACCACATGGCTCTTCACCGATGACCCAAAATATGTTTTCCGATCCTTTTTCTTTAACACTACCACGCCTTTCATCGATCAAGGTACCCTAAAATAGTCGAAACCGGTCGGGAGAGAGCTATATGAAAATGCTGAGGTATGATTACGCAGTTGCGGTACTCTGTGTGGGCTGTAACGTAGGCGTTATTGTAGGAGGCAAATGACGTCGTCAGAGGTCACCTCGTTTATTTTGAGTATTAAGGGGATCGGAGAAAAACGGGTATTGTGGAGAGGACGGAGTGGTGAGAGAAGCCATGCATCGCCTACTCTAACCTGAGAAGTATTCTTACTCTCAATAAACTCTCAGGCGGTCTAGTTTTCTGTCCATAAGGGGTGGAAATTATACCGAGAGATTGCGGATCCTCGAGCATCGAACCCGAAATCCACTTTGCTCGCTTTGTATATCACAAACTATCGTACAAAATTCCAACGTTAAAGATGGTCGCATCATTATTTCAGTTACAGTTACCCGAAGAAATGGTGAGGTCACACGTTGAGGATACACTGTAAGTCGCCACTAAGGCGTGTGGAAGACGGTGTTATGTCATCAGCTCCAAAGTAAAATAATATGTACTGTTTCCCGTTGAAATAAATAAATGACAATTGATTAGACCATAAATTGTAAACTGAAATAGCTAAGTCAAGGCTACAATAAAACAAACAATTACAAACATAAATAGGCTAAAGCCTAAATAAGTTACAAGTATTTATAGTAAATGAATTTCTACCTCACCAATGATGTTAGCCTCCTCATCCATAAAAATCATCATGTGACGGATATCTGTCTAAGAAACGAGTTTCTAGCATAATCTGCAGATATTTCAATATTAAATTATTCGGAATAAACATCTGTAGCACTCAATCATTAGGAATATTTTCCTCCCTCGTGACAACTAAAGAATGCAATTATTCTGTGCTGGAGTGATAGCTGGAGGTGCAATTCAGCGGAGTTCATTCCACCTCAATCGTTCTTTTAAGTCATTCATTGCTCTTCGGTATATTATGTCGCTTAATTGAAAACTAAAACGGTTTCTTTCCGATCCAAATTTTCCACAAAAATATGGCTTTTCCTCAATGAATCATCAAATGACGCTCACTTAAGAGGTTTGAAACAATTTGAAAGTATAACGTAGCTTCCAAAGGAAAGCACACAAGTAAATCGGGCATTAAGCGGATATTGGTCCAATACAGAGGGCATAGGGAGTAACAGGGGGGCTGCTGAACAATCGTGAATATATCGTATATATTTCACACGCCGGACAAAATTCACCCAACGCATATAGCTGTAGTTACGGGATGTACAAGTATGCAGAATTGAAGAATGATAAATTGTAATGTTTAGTGTTATGTTGCTTATAAAAACTAATGAGTATAAGGAGTATCTAGTCGTGGATGTAGCACTGAGATTCTTTCTTAATCAAAACGTAATCTGGTCGGCAGATTACTAATCATTATCTAAGCAACATTACATGACTGATAAGTTTTCATAAATTTTGCACGTGAGTCGTTCATTCAGACCAGAAAAAATAGATAAACAAATTATTTAGGGTATATTTCTTTTATTTTTCCATTATTTCCCCTTTCAGCTTGATATGCTTTTCCCAGCATTTCTTCACTTCCTGTAACCGTTCAAGTTGGATTTGGGTAGGTCCTCAAAAAAGGCATTTATAATGGCGATGGCATCCTCGTTGTACGTGAATCGTTTTCCGCCGATTCATTTTTTCAAGTTCGAAAATAGAAGAAAGTCATGGAGGTCAAATCTAGTAAATATGGTGGATGTTTTAATAATTCGAACTTTAATTCCATAATTTTCCCGATAAAAAAACTGCACACGTGTACTAATGCATTGTCTTGATGGTAAAGAATATTTGTCTTAGCCAAATTTTTCTTGATTTTTTCGCTCAGCCGATACAAGGACAATGCATAATACTCTCTATTTATTCCCTTTGCCCCCACTTATTCCATTTACTCCCCTTTTATACCCTTCTTGCAATTAATCGTTGCAGATGAATCCGTTTTCATCCCAAATAAACTTGTCGGCCGAATTCACCGTTTTCACTTTCTTTGGGGCCCAATAGCTTTTAGAAACCTATTGCTTTGACTGATCCATGATTCTCGAGTTTAGCAGGCCGTCAGTCAGTCAGTCAATAGGCACAGACAATCGTCAGGATTGCGACGGAAAAGCACCAAACCTACCTCTGATTCGACCGCTATATTACGTTTAGTCTCCTCTGAGAGCAAACGCAACACCCATCTTGCTGAGTGTTTTTTACACTCAATTTTTCATGAAAAATTAAAAACGCTGTACCTCGTGATATTCCTGTGGCCTCGATTATTTCACGAACTTAGATTCGCCGATAACTCAAACCATATCGTTGACTTTGTCAAACATATCGGAATAAGTCACTTCCTCTGGACGTCTCGAACAATATTCATCACTTGCAAATGTGCGACCACGTTTAAAAAGACTCACCTAATTGCGAACATCGTAAAAATAGGGACATATGTGTCATGAACTCCTTCAAACTCGTTTTTGCTCTATTTCAGTGCTAAGAATTTCAAATGGAAATGTTTAATGAGCGCACAAAATTATTATTTTTTCTATTTTTCTTAATAAATAAACGATTTTTCCTTCCATCTACTATTAAAATGAAACCAGGAGATGGATATAGCTGAAACTTTAACAGCAATCTAGTGAGAGATGAGGTTTACCAAAAGCAAATCATTTCCGATATTGCGAGCGCAATTCTTGTATTTATTAGGAGTTATTGAACGATCCATGTATAAACTCATTCAAATTTCCCATCAGATTTTTTTGGGACGATTTCTGGGTTATTTCGTATCGGTTTTTCACGAATTAAACTACAATTACTTTTCCAATTATTATAGTCATATTGACATTAGCTCTTCAATTTTTCATAACTTTATTGGACAGTGGCATGAAACAATTCACAACAATTCTACATATTTCCGTTTTACAGTGTTGTGAAACTGCAAAGGACAACAGTAGGAAATGAAATATCTGTGGTCAATATTTTCGACAATTTAACTTCAATATGTACGTACGTATCATTCGATGAGTTATTAAAAAAGAAAATATATTTTGTGAAAACCCTAAACCCACAGGTTTTTTATAGAACGAAATTCACCTCTTCCATTGTTAACATAAGTTCATTTCAGAATTATTCATTCTAACAAAAAAGTCGACATTAATTGAACAAGTAACGCTTATCAAACTTAATAGAATAGCACATGAAATATGAAAAGTTGTGCTCAATATTTTAACGATTTATCTTTTTTTCGCTTTGGAATCAGAGTACCAATGACATCACCTATCCACCAGACGTTGAATACATCAAAACATTGCAAGATAAAGTACCTCTATCAACGCCTCATCCCTGTGAAACAAATCCGGACAAGCCTCTTTGGAGATCAGAAAGTCGTCCCACAAGCGTTCACAAGTTAAGACCAGGAGATATTGATGTAATTGCCGCATTTGGAGATTCCATCGTGACGGCGAATGGAGCGAGGGAGACTCATGCATTGGGCATATTCATTGATGACAGAGGAGTTTCATTCCTTGGAGGTAAGGGAATTCTGGTCCATTCGTGAGCACATAGTACAAGGTATGTATACGAAATTAAATGCATTCAATGATGACAGAAAAGATATTTTTGAGTTTTGCGCACATTAAAATTGTATAAAAATATAATTTTAGAAGATTCCATACGTTTTTAAGAAAGATTTTACCATTCAAATGTAAATAAACCGTAACAGAGTCCTTGTTTCCCGTTGATAGTAGGCATTTCACATGTTACACAAAGCTATCTGACATAACGGACTCATTTAATGACTTCATGCTTTAGTTATTTATAACTGATATAGTTTTCATTATCTTATGAGATTAAATATTTTTGCAAAATAGTAACCTTTGGTATCGATGATTCCTGGCGTTTAAAGAGTGTTTGCAAAATGTTTATTTCACATGTTATTTTAAGGTAAAAAACTTTTGATTGTTCTCTACAGTGACACGAATTACATTCATGAATGTAGATGTGGCAAGAATCTCTCGTTGGACAATTACAAGTACATTTAAATGACTTTCACTTGTAATTCACGAGGAAACTCTTATATAATTCACCAGCGACGGGTGTTCGACAAGTCTATTTTGTCACTCACATGTCTATTTTACCACACATCTACATGCATATAGTTCCCCGCAAGTCTCCCCAAGGGCGTGTGACAGGGGGTGGTAGGGCACCACCCTTAATTAAGAAAAACGCCGCATGAAAAAGCCACAAATTTATACAATCCACAGACAAAACATGATAAACATCCATGCAAAAACCCTTACAACCCACACACATGCAAACGCACAACCTACCAACTAACATACACATACACCTGTAAATATACCTGATGTCTTTACAATGTTTAATTTTTTCCGACTTGTAAATTAAATGTTTTTAATACAAGGGTGGTCTGAAAAATTTCCGACCTAGCAAAGATACAAGACATTTAATCTGGAATTTTCCGAGGTCGGAAACTATTCAGACCACCCAAGTATTTCTAAAGTGACTGCGGTTTCTTACTATTATGATTCCTGATTGTTCGGGGAAAAAACGAATATTTGTATCTAGTATCTGTACTGGAATCTATCTCCCTAATTTAATCTTTGTGGTCTGAATTACCTTAGGAGTGTGGGATCAAAATAATTCCTTTAGTGTCATTGCTAAATTCTCTTGTTCCGAATCTTTCTAAAAGTCTAAGTCTCGCTTGTTCTCTTCGTAACTCAAGTGGATCCCAGCCTAAGTCCACAAAGAGACTTGTCACACTCGTGTTCTTATTGTGACAATTTTTAACGAATCTGGTGGATTTTCTCTGGACATTATTTAAATCTTTTTGCCAGATTTTCTTCCAAGGATCCCAAATACTTTCGGCATATTCCAAATGAGATCTAATTAGAGCAAAAAAAAACACCTCTCTTTAACTTTCTCATTACATTTCCCCACCACCCGTTTGATGAAACCGAGTTTCATTAAAACGGATCCGCATATTGTCCTGATGTGCTCCCCATGAAAGGCGTGTTAGAACTACCTCCAAATATTTAACTTGATTAGCCGTAGTTAGCACTAAACCCTCTATTTCATAGTTTGTGTCCTGTTACCCATCATTTGTTCCAAATTTTCCAAACTGGGCATTTGTCTATATTAAGCATTAATTCCCATTCCTTGCACCAATCCGAAATTGTGTCTAAGTCTCTAGAGAGTAGCTCGCAATCCAGTTGACTCCTTATTTCCCTTTTTACAACTATGTCGTAAGCAAATATTCTGAGACTACTACTATCATGTGAGCTTCAGTCATTAATGTACGGCATATTAAGTATAGAAGCGGCCTTATTACACTTTCCTGGGGGACGCCCGAAGTTATACCTACATCTGGTGAGCACAGCCCATCGATGGCTTTTTTGGCATCGATGGAATTGTTTGCGATTTGACAAGAAGTCTCTAATCCAATCAATAATTTTCTCATTGATTCCATAGTATTTATTTTTTGTATCTATTAATTGTACGGGACTTTATCGAAGGCTTTTTGAAATCTAGGAATACTGCGTCGACATGTGTGTTGTTTTCTGCCGATCCAAGTATATCGTGAATGAAAAGACCCAATTGTGTTTCGTAAGATCTGATCTTCCTAAATCCATACTGGTTGTAGCTTAGTATCTTCCTTCTAACAATAAATCTCATAATGTTACTGAAAAAAATGTGTCCTGATATTTTGCAAGAGATCGATTTTAAAGAAATGGGTCGGTAATTGGTTGGTTTATCCCTATCGCCAGCTTTATACATGGGAGTTATACATAGATGGCAGGTACTGAAACTTCCTCTATCAATTTAAAAAGAACAATATCTCTGCCAATTCACATCGCCTCTATTCCCTATTTTCCAGTTCATTTGCTCTCTTGTTGATTATTCTGTAAAAGCTTCCGTGAGAGACTATAAAAGCAGTGAAAAATATATAACGAGAAACGAGTTGTTAGTGAAGATTCTCGGAATGGTTAGATCATCTTGCATCACGAAAAAAACCAAAGGGTAAGATTATATAATAACAAAATATCCTCTACGTGATTGGCAGACTTAAGCTGCCCATATTGCCAATCCGCATGACTGACGACGCGCTCCCTCTGGTAGCCGAATATTCGTGAGTTCGATTCAAGCGTCGGGAATGCATTATCTGCATTATTTAGCGCTCCGATCCCCGGGAAACATTGCAACAAGTCAAGAGTGGATGAGCGGGATTCTGGGTTACAAGGATCACCAGGAGGTTCTATAAAGCAAACAGCTCATCGCTCAATGCATGTCTGACATTGGTGATCAATGAAAAGAGTATACAAAGGGGAAATCTGGGTTTGGGATGTGACGCGGACTGGCTAAACAACTGCCAATCTACGGAGCTACAAGTAATAAGGCGAACAAGATAATACAAGCTTGTACTTCTATATCGCGTCTGAACATTCATTGAAAGTAAATTATGGAAGAAAGTTACTATTCAGAGGAGGCTAAGTATTTTCTTTCCCTATATTTATAATGCCCCGATTCCTCGGAAGTAAACCCTTAGCCTCTTGATTTGATTTCCTACTCATTCCCCGTATATTCCTTGTCTCACGACCCTTTTTTCATTCCATCCAGTATCATTTTCAGAGCACTCTTGCAACGTCAATTCAGGATGAAAGTTGATGTTGAATAAATTACCCCATACCTCAACAACCAGAACGTAAATGCCAAAAAGGAAAAAAAAGTTCCAGTTGGCCTCAAAAAGAAAATCCATTGAAGTCTACCAGGAAATGCTTACTGATACTGATGGAATCACTGCCGTTGTTGCAACAACATCAGTCTCAAAACAACCACTTGCATAAATCCTAACCAAACTATAAATGCACTGGTAATGAAGCACTCAATTTCATATAATGGTAATAAACGACATATTTATTGCCCTAATATAAGTTACTGGAAGAAGAAAATCTGTTTTCTATGCATCAACAAATAACGGGAATGAAGTTACTAGCTCTGACAAAATCTCCTACATGCATCAAAAATGTATTTTTTATCGTCAAATTACATCAAAATTTTATTCTAACTTAATTTGAGACCTAAATTTGATAATTAAAAATGGTATAGATGAACATGTTAGTGCCCAGCATCCAAGCTGTATCATCATTTGTAGATGACTAACATTTCCAATTGTTCAAAACCAACAGAGCTTTCAAGAAATTGCGGAAATGTCTCAGTATACTTGCTATATGGATGAGAAACTCTGGTGTATCAAAATTATAATATTGAAGTGTTCGGCTTCTCAGTTAAACCAACGTCTTGGATGCAGCAATGTTTAAATTAATGCTTGAAAATAAAAAATATAATTTTTCGTTGGTTATTAATTTACTAATTCCCACCAATAATAAATACTTCATTTATAGATATGGGCGGCTTTTACTGACGGCTGACTAAAAGATTCCTTTTTTTCAAATAGGTGGTCAAGGGACGTGGCACGAGTTTACAACACTACCAAATATTATAAAGGTCTTCAATCCGCACCTGACTGGCTTTGCAACTGGAAGGGGACTCCTGTCAGCGAGCGGTTCGGGGGAATTGAATTTGGCAGGCCCAGGAACGCGCGATGGTGACATGATAATAATGGCAAAAGAATTCGTGAAGAAACTTCGAACAGAGAGAACGTATGATTTTAATAATGACTGGAAGGTAAAAATGTCATAGGATGACTTCCGATGACGAAACTTTTACTTTTATGATGAATATTAATGCTTCTTCCACAGGATGGTTTTATATTGCTACAGTGTACAATACATTTAACCAACATTTACGCTTTCTGAACTATTTCGCAAGGCCGGACGTAGCGCGTTCATTTTCCTTGCCTTATTGAATATGTACGCTCAACTACAATCGTTTAAAGTCCTATTTGGACATATGGAAAAAATTTGTTTGCTTCGTGGATGAAAATTTACTATAATTTTGCATAAAAGACAGAGTAAAATGTTTATACGATAAGGAAGGAAACTTAGAAATTTATATACGAAGTTTTCATTTAATATGAAGCGTATACAAGTATTTCGTATGAATGTTTGCACACAAACACAGTCAAATTCGTCCTTTTGAAGGATTTTCCTTGCACACCCAAGAAATTATTAAATTTTACCTTTACCTCTAAACCTTTCAGATAGCTTCTCTTTTCATAATTGTGGGTGAACGCCAAACCTTCCTGAATTCAATGATAAAATATTTTTCCATTCGATAAAATTTCTAGGTGAACTATATTGACTCGCTATTTAACTTTATAAAAATATTCACTTCTAAATCAATAATAATGAAGGTTCTTCGTATACCATCGCAAACCACATTTAAGTCACTTCAGGCTATCATTCAAATTATCTCTCAAGAATAATCAGTAGTTGTAAGTGGTCATTAAAATAGACGAATCGCGATTTAATCATAGAATTTTGCTGAGCAAGTTTTTATGATTCAATTTATCAAACAATCTCATTACCTCGTGAGCACAAACGTATTTATATTAGCATAAAAACCTTTTTGACAATTTTTATACAAATAAATGGATTCAAACTGCAGATTTATATTTTTTTATAAGTAAACAATATAAAATCCGTTCTAGATTGTTGCTATTTAGCAAGATTTTTCCCGCAGAACACAAGTTAATGAATAAATTCGCTATTTTCTTTCAAATTTGGTAATAATTTGAGTGCTACGAGGCCTTTCCAGAAAGTTAATTCTGTTTTCAGATAATGGGGAAAGTCAAACTTTCGCTGTACTGATGCACAAATTAGGGCAATACAGTCAATACTTCGAGCTGCAGTGATTGAAAGGTCGAACCGCTTCTCGTTTGTTTACAGTAGAAAGTCAAAATATATAATACAATTTAAAATCCCGACAGCTGTTAAGTCCGTTCAAAGATACAACTTTTTCTGGCAAAATACTTCAAAGGTGCTGACATTCATCGGGAAATTTCTACTGTGTATGGACCAAATGTGATGAGTAACATTATCGTGCGTCAGTGGTGTAGTTCATTTCAGAGTGGATGGACAAATGTCCGTGATGATGACAGCATTGATCGACCGTCTGTAGTGAACAATGAACTCCTGCAGACTACTGACAAAACATTTGTCAAAAACTGGCGTTTCTGAGCTCTTTAGAATGTTTTCCACATTTCCTAGGAGTATTTTGCGGGGAATTCTGACTAAAGAGTCAGCCTATCGAAAGTTCTGTGTTCGTCTCGACGAGGAGCATCAAGATGGTGTCATCGTTTGGCTGCGATCTCAGGCGGCAGATTTTTATGCTGAAGAAATTCCTAAACCAGTTCAGAGACATGACAAATGTTTAAATACATTAAGTAGAAAGGAGAAAAACAGTAGAGCTGTTTAGTTTGTAGATGTAAATAATACATTTTCTCTACTAATTCCAGTGTTTTTAGAGCCTAACTGAGGTTAATTTTTATTTATTTATTTAGCTTTGGCCCAAAAACAGTACTTTAAAAGTGATAACAATTACCACGATTACACACACCCAAGCACCAAGTGGAGGAAAACCCACGGAAAGGCTGGAATCGAACCCACTACCCTTGATTGTGGAAACGAAGACGTTACCCCGTCGCCACCAGGGCCGGCCAGTCTCTAAACACCCCTATTATTATACAGTGCCAATTTCATTCACATATTTCCAATAACGTTAATAATTTAATCAAAACATTAGCAACCTGTCTGCAATTGATATTTCTATAATTAATCAGAATGCGCCCAGAGACGCTAGTTGGTTGAAGTGAGCTTTTCGTTTCTTAGTTATTTCAATCAACCAAGACTGCGAGTATTCAGACCACACAGAAACTGTCTACCTACTGTGATATGTAGAAAGTTTACGCGTGTTATTAGAAATTTCGGGGAATTATTATACGCCATTGATTCACTTTCATATGCCTCGGAAGATCTGGATCGGGAGTTCGGTTTATCTGTACATTTGATCAAATGAATTGAAATTACAAGGTAATACGAAAATTTAATTTTACCATTACAATCAATACTTTATTTATTTCAAAAGACACCTTTAAGCTAAGAAAATCTTCGGCTAATAATTACACTCAATTAATATATGTTATATCTCCACAGATGTTAAGCATTCTTACTGGGCACAATAACATATGCACATTTGAGTGTCATGATAAGGAACGCCACTCTCCAGAAGCTCATAAGAAGAATCTGCAGAAAGCACTTGATTATTTGTACGATAATGTTCCCAGACTGTTTGTAAACATAATTCCTATTATAGGTAAGTTCCTTTCACAATTCATGAATTATGTGACGACGACGAATAGCATATCATCAAAGAGTAAACTGCCATTGCATAGGATAACTACCTGAAAATAAATTGCTAATGCATTCTGGGAGAGAATCCATTGAGGATTTGTGAACCAGTGTTAAAATACCTGCAGTCCAATTTCCCCGTCGCGTACATTTTACACAAGGCTTCATAAACCACGGATTTCTTTGTGAAGTGTAGAATCACAGTTAATTGTAGATATTTTATATTAAAACCTCTGAATGAACAAGCTTCAAGAAAAAATATGATGAGTCAGCAGTTAACTTAAGAAAAGTGACCTAGTTAACTATTAAATAAGCAATAAAACAAGTGACATCTACGCCATATATATAATGCATTTCCAATTCTATTTTCCTTCAAAGAATTGATAAATGTCATGTTTATTTTCAGATCCAACCATTAACCCAAGAACAACTTCTGGAGTGGTGTGCAGTATAATTAGGAGACTTGGATGTCGCTGTCTTTTTACAGAATCCACCATTGAAAAAGGAGTGCATAAACTCAGCTCCGTTGTTCGCCAATATCAGGAGGCTGAAAAAGATCTGGTAAGATTGTTGAACTCGTACTCTTTAGGGTATTTTACAGACAACTAGTTCTTTTAAAGTTTCATTATTCTTTTTAAAATTTCGTGCAAGAATTAGTTTTCCAAATGATCAGAAAGAGCTCTATCAATTAGGCTCAAGCTTTATGAACTGGATAAGTCACTTGTGAAGCCTGATCAAGACTTCAGTGTGACAAACAATATTCGTATTTTGTGAACTCACTATATATGTTTACTTTTCAAAGCATTTGAGATATGAGTATTTGGTACTTAAAGACGATGACTTCTCATTTCACGATTAGGAGATTACATTGTTCGAAAATTTCACTGAAATAAACCGTGTAGATTCGTATTCAAAATGTTCAAAACATCAATGTTTTTGAAACATCAGTTACTGCATCCATGTCAGCTATTGAAGTCGGTGCATCATTCTCGTAATCAACGCAGTGATGGTTTTATTTTTTCAAGAGAAAAATAAATAATGTCAAACAACCGCGATAAAGCACCCTACAGTAGAAATGCGTTAAAAAGCTAAATAGGCTTCACTTAGCAACGAAATCACAGCGGTGACGAATGTAGATTTCAATAGAGAGAGGGAGAACAAGAACTATTGCGGATTCTCCAATGCATGTAAACATGATTACAGCACGAATGATGATCCAAAAATTCATCTAAGCTCGTCAATATTAATCAATGACTACAGCAATGACTGAGCATAAAGCTACTTATAAAACATATACACGCACCTGTACACCTGTAACACCTGTAAGGCGCCAAAATTATATACAAAATAGCTTATAGCCTAAAGAACATGTTGGAGGAGTGGGCGTACTTCGTTAGTCGGAACTTCGTCAGCAAACATCAACGGTGTATCTCATTAAATCAATGAAGCCTGTAAAAGCTTTCATTTCCACCAATTTCCTGTCGAGCTATAAAATACCTTATAATATTGACGTAGGAACTGGCAACTTATAGGAAAAAATAAGAAAAGCAGCCAAATATATCTCCAAGAATGATTCTATTTCAAATTTTATAATAATCCCGTTTGTTTTTTTTAGGACAGAAGCCTTGAATTAAATGACAGCTCGACTTGAGCTGGTAAATATTTTCCTAATTAAATTATTAGATAATCTACCAGTTAAGGTAGTCTTTGGATTAACACAACGAACAAACAAATATTTTGTTTCTCCTAACAAAACACAGCCCAACATTCTGCTATACAACAGGCCCATTAACTCTGTGTACTTCCCTCCTCCCTTCAACCCTCCAACATCTTTATCCTGTTCCTGCCCTTCCCTCGTTTGTCTAACATTGCCCCTCTATTACAGTCTTCAACATCCCACTACCGATAAACACGCTCTTCATCCATTTTTCCTGCCCCCTCCTTATCAAAAAATTCCTGCTTCCTCCTTATCAACAATTCCTGCCTCCTTAGGATTTCTCCCAACAAATCCCTCTCCTCGCCCACCATGCCTAGTTCTTCCCTATTTGTTTTATTTTCGGTCCATTTCACCTTCTACATCCTTCTCCACACCCACATTTCAAAAGACTCAAATATATGTCATCCTTCGGCTTCAATGACTAGTTTCTGCCCTCCATGTCAAAGTTTTTATGAGCATTTTCTTAACGTCCCAGTCATCAACTCCCTTCTCCTTGTGAAAGTCTCTTTGCCTAGCGTAATTCTTCTCCTTACGTCCCTACTACTTTGATCGTGTTTTTCTTCCTTTCTGGAAAATCGCATAACCTATGTTTTATTTATATTGATTCAAATTCCACCTGTCGCAAAAATTTACAATTCACTCAGCAGTGTTTGCAACCCCTTGGCTGAATGACAAACTAAAGCTTGATCATCAGCAAACCTAACTGATTTAACGAATTCCTCGCCGAATTTCATTCCTACCTCCAGTTCTTCCCATGCCTCTTTAATCATTTCCTCCACATATACGTTGAACAGCGCCGGTGATGTTGGGAAACTTTGCCTCACATCTCGTCTTAACACTGTACATCCGGACTTTCCGTCTCCCTGAGCAGTCTGCGACAGAGACAGGTTGAGGATTAGCCTTCTGTACAGACAATTTAATCCTATTTGCTGCAATAAAGTCATTATTTTTTCCCAATTCACTCTATCAAACGGCTTTTTTAAATCTAAGAAATACGCAAATGTGTCCTGATTGTTTTTTATATTCCTCACGATTAGAGATCTCATTACTGCAATGGCATCACGCGTACCTCTCCTCTTTCTAAACCCAAACTGATTATCCCCTTAGTAATCATTTGCCCTACTCTCTATCCGTTTGTTGATGATCCTGAGAACAACTTTAGCTACGTGGGATATGAAACTTATTGTTCTGTAGTTCTCATATGATGTAGCCTTTACCTTTTCGGAATAGGAAATAACTCTGATATCACAAAGTCGTCCGGCCAGATTCCTTCCTCATAGATGTTACGTCTCAGTTCATATAGACTCTTCCTCCCACATTTTCCTTAATGTTTTAGTAGTTCCGTAGGAACGTTGGCCCCATGGCCTTATTTCATTTCATCTCCCTTAACGTCCTTTCTATCTCATCGTCGAGTACGTCTGGACATAAGCTATCTTCCTTCCCGTCATTTTCTTTTTCTATATCTAACCTAGTTGGCCTAAGTTCTTTACCTTTCCAGTTCTTCTATAAATTCCTTCCATCTTCCTTTGAACTTTACTATTTCAACTATTATCTCACCCGACTTATCTTAACTGCTACAGCAGATATTCCCTTCTTATTTCCCGATAGTGATTTAACCTTGCTGTATAGCGCACCAATTTCACCCTTCCTCTACAAACTTTCCGTATCCTCGCACTGCGTCTTCCACCATGCTTCTTTTGCTTTATTTATTACTCATTTCAATGTGTTATTTACCTCTGTGTACTTCCTTCTGCAAAACACTGCGTTTACATTCCACCATTCCGTTCTCTCATCGATCTCTCTAATCATCTCATCTGTGATCCATGTTTCCTTGTTCTTTTCCTATTAACAGATCCTATTGTTTCTTTTGCGGCTCCCGTTATCCCTTTTTTATGTATTTCCATTGATTCTCGATAGCACTCAGATCTTTACCGTCATCCATGATTTTCTCTACAGCCAGCTGATACTACTTCCTTGTCAATTCAGTTAATGATTCTACGTTCCATTTCCTAGCCCATCGCCCCTGCCTTTTCCCATCGCCCCATCTTTTTGAAGCGGACGTTACATTTCATAACCACTAAATTGTGGTCAGAGTCCGCATCCGCTCCCGGGAAGCGGTGCGAATTTATCACACTATTCCTAACCTGTGCCTAACCAGAATATAATCTATCTGATACCTTTCTGAGTCACCTGGCATTTTGTGGTTTCTAAACCATGTGTTGGTGATGACTAGCCCCTGTCTCCTGCAGAACTCAATTGCTTTCTCCCAGCGATCATTTCTCGAACCTAAACTGTAGTCCCCCACCTCATCACCATTTCTTCCTTCGCCTACCGTCGTATTCCAATTCACCATCTTTATCAAGTGTTTCCCTGCAGGAACACACGCGATTTTATCCTCTAACTCATCGTATATCCTATCGACTTCTTCCTCCTTATGGTTGCTCGGTGGCATGTATACCTGAACGATGATCAAGTTAGTCGGTTCTGCTTTGACCTCGACTTGTAATATTCTATCCACTGCTTGCTTTATGTTGGCTACGCTTCTTCTTAGCTTCTTATATTATGACAACCCCTCGTCTCCTCCGCTATATATTACTCCATAACTATCACTCCAGTAATCCTCGTTTTCTCCAGTCTCACCTCGCACGGACCTAAAATATCTATACTTTCTCTATCCATTTCTCGCTTTATATTCTTTTCTTTTTCTACCCTCAAAAGTGTCTTAACATCCCAAGTTCAAATTCAAACTAATTCGGTCTTCTTCTTCTTCCGCGACTTCTGCGCTGCTGCTGCAGTTTTCCTTTCCCCATGTACGACTGTGTCGTACGACAATGTCGTATATGTATTACTTGAAATGTTCGGTTATTGAAAGCGATACAATTCACTTCCTCTTTACACTGCATGGGACATGTTATTTCAACATGTTAACACAATCGCCGATGAATCGCCTGCGGAAAAAGCTAACAATACATTCAACGAATTTTCTTAGGTGCAGAACTTCATACAAGCTGACGGCAGCTAAATAATCATTTTTTTATTTTATGTGATATATTTGAAGGTCCTCTCAAATATTGATCTCAGTTAAACACTAGAATGGACGACTGAATGCAATATTTCTGTACTTCAAAAAAATAAAATGTTAAAAATCGATTGTTTCAGTAACAAACGTGAAATAACCATAAATAGACTTCAGAAGGGATATAAGAATATTTTTTCAGATGCTCTAATGTGTTTTACTCTTGTTTGCAGGTGTTTGGCGGACGTTATGACGGAAGGGATGATTTCACCGTGGAATGGCAGCCATTTTTCCGCGCACTGAACGCCCCGCAGCGAATTGGGGAGCCTGAGGATCCGAAAATGTTAGAATTACTGGAAAAGGAGGCGTCAATATGGACGATGGACTGCTTTCACTTCAACCAAAGGGGTCACATGATAAGTGAGAGAACGGATAATTATTTTATTTCATCCTAGCTATTTTTAATTCTGACTAACGGGATAGAATAGTGATGAAAAAATCGTCTACCAATGTAGAAGTGACTAACAGATTCTTAGGGCCCTTAAGAAATCGCCGATTAACTTAAAAGCATGACCTTATTCTTCTTCCAAGCTGTTAGTAATTCAGTTCCCTAAACTTTTTATTTTTTATTGATTGATAGAGGTAGCACTCAAAGAAAGATTTAGTTGGTCCCCGAAAGCTCGCATGCCCTCTCTTGCCTGCATTTTGGAACAATTCCTTACAACATTTTCCCCAAATTTATACGTGTAATTCTTTCTCTTCTATTTGGAATTTTAGCCTTTTTTGTAGGTTAGGAAGCCATTCATTAACTTAATATTTTCCTGCATCCTACTCGTCGCATAAACATAAACTTTTCCTGCCTTATTAGAAATACATCCAATAATGCCTTCATGATAACACCCTATCCGCATGATTTCATTGACTCTCTATCCAGCTTACGTGTTCCATATTTCAACTTGCATACAAATCAATATACGTAATTACGCTCATCCTCTTACCCTTAAGGTTAAGGTCTTTAAAGCATTAAAAAGGACCAAACCATGGGAAAATATCGATGGTCTTTCCTTGCATCTCAAAGTTTTTCTCTCCTCTCAAATTTCCAGTTCTAAAGTACTGGTAAAAAAATCACTCTCTTTGAAAGAAGGAATCTTATGGTCCCAATTTCGCTCGAATAAAGACTTTATCCACCTATCAATCTACCTATTCTTTCTTATTAAATTACGGTTCACTATTGAGGATATTTATGAAAAATTTAACATCCACACGTTTGTCGAAGATGACGTTCCTTTGCCCGAGAGAACTTTTCAAACTAGGTCTGGAGGAGCAGAATCCACTTTGCTAACGCCCATTGCATTTTCCTTTTAGCTTTCCACATTTTTCTTTCATTTCCACTTTTATGTATATTCGTTCTACTCTTGACGGGTTTCCTTAATTAGGCCAGGGAGTTTGATTTGAGTTAATTTTCTCCGCTGGCTCATCTTCAACGAATATATCTGCATCTAAATAATACCCCGCAAGCAATCGAAAGGACTTGTGCAGGGAGTGGTAGGTCACCAGCCGTTCTACATATTATATATTCCCTCTATTTCCTCATGCACCTGGCACACTGCGATCCACGAAAAACCGCGTGGAAAGGGGGCAACCGAACACCAATCATGGAACATGTCTACATATATTACGAGTATTACATGGTTAGCAGCTATTCATATGCCTACACAAAGAGGAAAAGAAAATACGTTAAAAGAGAAGAGGGACACATGCAAGTCAGACCCTTATCTATGATTATTATTCTACGCATTCTGGACGGATAATTCACAAATACAATAGACTTAATATACATTCACCTACACCCCACCTAGCACAAGGGCGCACGGCAGGGGGCGTTAGGAGGCTAGACTAGGAAAATTTTTTGTTGGAATTTATTCTTGTATACCCCTAATTTCGAAAGTGTATACCTGTTATTTTCTTAGGTGTTCCCCCTTTTATTTTTTTCGCGGATAGTACGCTGGAAAAATGAATATTTGAATCTATCAGTCCGACAGTCTCTCTAATGTTATACCAATTGTCGGCCTTGCCAATGTAATTATAAGATGCACAACAAACTTCATTTTTATTTTTATGCAAAATCATCTTCCTTAGCTTTCAGGGTTAGTTTGTGTATGCCAAATCAACTCACCTTCTCTAATACAGATTCGTTTAAGTAACCCTGCTGTTTTTTTTAATATCTCTATCATTTATAACATTTGCACAATCCTCATAGAAAACAAGTCATTCATTTGAAGTGGATATGATATGTAAAATAGAAATAATTAACCAGTTGAGTCGAATGATAATTTCTTTGGTATCTGCTGGGAAGTGATACATTCTTTCTCTGTTTCAGTGGCCATTCAAACGTGGAACAACATGCTCGAACCGGTGGGGAACAAGACGGAGACTTTTGACCGGTTCCTGATCAATGAGTACAGGTGTCCAACCAAAGAGCACCCATATCTCTTCACCAAAAAGAATTCAGAGACTTTCTTGAGTGAAAACCATCAATGAATTTCAGTAAAATATAAAAATCCACTACCCATAATTGACTCCAGGTCAGGGAGTCACGAAATTTAATGTTAACATTGGTATGTGAACTTGTCATGGGATCCGATCGATATCCAAGAAGAACCTTCTTTTACTCATCCAATTGGATATTTCCCACTATTTATTTAGATGCTATGAACTATGATACAGAACACGGACAAAAGTTGCTCCATTACCTGTGTTCTACGACTATTTGCCTGAATACGAGTTCATCCAAGAAGATTTCCCAATACTAATTAACCACATGACTCACAACTCATCAAATATACGACTACTATGTTCCTTAAAAGAGGACATGGAAAAATTCTGTTTTAAAAGTACCAGAATCTGTGCTTTTAAATTTATAAACTGTTTTAAATATTCTTTGGGTGTTTTAAAAAAATAAACTAGATTTGAATTGAAGGAAACTTAAATAAAGATGACCAGTGTAACTGTTCATGGTCACAAATTTATGCTCGTTAGAATAATTACCATTACGTAAATTACATCATTTTTAACAAATATCGACTTTTTCTGATAAATGGTTTGCTATATCCTGTTTATTGGGACATTAGAGCGCGGATGTGTGAGGAAAGCAGGGTAATATCCTGTTCAGTATTTCATTCGGGTGCTGACAGCTGGGTTCCGAATTCGAGTCTCGAACCATCTATCAAAAATAACCGATGCGTTGATAACCATCTTTTTATTTATTAACGAGATGCAATGTCTAATCACTCTTAAAATGCACATGTTAATGTGTTAAAGTCCTGCGAACTAGTCAGCGACCATAATGATGAACATCTATTTAATTTCAGTACACATTTAATGAATTTTATAATGAGCATTCAATACTAAGATGGATTTATTTGCTATGCATCTGGTGAATATCAATATTGAATGTACGGAAAGCAATGCAATTATTTTTTAAAAGTAATTTATTGAACGGATTTGCACAAACACTTAAAATTCTTCAAAGTACTGCCCTTGGGCCTCTACACATTTTTTCCAGCGTCGACACAAATATGAATGCCACAATTCCCTAATCAACATTTTGAATCTTATTGTTGGTGACCACTTGATAGGAAAGATTTACGAGCTTTTTTTTCGTCTTCAATTGATAATATTAAGAGTATGCGCAAAAATAATTTCACTGAGTAAAAATATCTGACAAATTGTTGAGATAATTTTGAGGAGAAGAGTGAAAAAACACAAATGGGCAAAAAGGAATTCTTTAAAAGAACCCATGAATGTATATATAGTATTCTGTATCTGAAGTGTTCGGACAAACGGCCTGGTATAACTCCTTTCCCTAGAAGAGTGATGGCATCCACGGTAAGAATTGCCGACATGCAACATGAAGACAGGTAATTTTGGTCCATTATTTCAAACTGCTAATATAACATCAATGAAAGTATTATCAAATCGCGGTTGTAATTGTTTTCAATAATAGATTATCAATGGTCCAAATGGCACATGAGGTCATGGGCACCTTTTCATCTTGTTGTTATAGGTGCATATCCTTACTACCGCACAGATTGCTAAGAAGACAACCTAACTCTACAATAAACCGTTATTTAACTTCATAAACGCTCTACTTCCCTTCATTCTGTCCAACATGCTTTTTCTTTTCTCCTCCCTACTGCACCTATCAAACGTTCTCCCCTCTATCACGGTCGTCAAGATTTCATCACCATGTATTGTTACCATTCCTGCTTCCTTTGGATTATTCCCAAATCTCCTCCTTCACCATGTCTAATACTTCTTCGTTTGTATTGCTTTCATCTACATATACTTAATACCCCACCAGCAGCCTCGAGGGCGTGTGGTGGAGGGTGTTAGGTTACCACGCGTACAAGAGAACAAAACCACATGCAAAATGAACATATTTATCTAAACCTACACCCATTTACCTTACACCCAAGACCTATGTACCCTACACCCAAGTTTATTAATGAAACAACCATCCATTACTGCCGATAACACAACTCGCCGTCTTCACAGTAGTTGGCAGCGTAGCGCAGCAATCGTGCTTGTAGTGCCACAGCGTGGCGAGGATACTAAACTAATATTTGGAATCTAATTACTTTGAATGCTGACACTGTCATCACGTATTGATAGAATTCGGTCATCCAGTGCGACCTTGCAGGCCAGAGATAAGATGTACGTCGATACAGTCTAACAAAGTTGTGGGAGAGGTGGGAACCAATGACACGTGCACCCAAGCAGAAATCATAAATTTTCGATAATTGGAACGCCATCTCTGTGTCAGGCAGAGAACTTTTCACCTTGCCCTCATACATCTTATCCGGAACCTATGGGTCCCAGACTGCTCAGATGCATCAAATGGAGAATCGGGGAGAGCGGTGCTAGGAATAAGAGTAAGACAGGGATGCCCCTTATCACCTCCCCTTTTCAAATGTATATGCAGAGAAAATGGTAAGGGAGGCATGTAAAGGGTTGGACAGAATCATATCCTTTATGCGCTATCAATCATAAGTTATACAATTGCTGTTCTTTTTTATTTTTTTAACAATGAGATGGAATTGGGTTCCGCATTTCTGACGATGGAAATTATACCAAAAATTGAGAAAGATCAAAGAACACGACTTCCTGCTCCGATCACTTCAAATCTTCAAGTCAAGGATGGGAACGGAAGCTATATAATATCAACATAATTAAAATGCCGCGCTTTAAACGACATCCTTGTTGATGGTTGTAATATTATTATGAAACGGGTTTCCGAGAGGGATTCCTCGCACTTTAAACGGTGGCGCCTTTCACGATACATTCCGTTTCAAGGGCGAGTGATAAAATAATTAGCACGATTTCCAGTAGCTAAAAACCTTTTTTTGCTAATACTCAATCTTTTGCTAAGTGGTGCAGTTATTTTTAAAGCAGTTGGACAGTTTATGGATTAAAGGAGGCTGTTGACTGTTAAAATATCCTGCATTTTTTTATAGAGTTGGGAAATAGGGAAAACGTTTTACCTTGAGTGTATAGAGTGGTGTAGAAGACCTTGAAACCTGATGATGGATTAGGTACTGAGCGGATGGGCTACTATGAAATGAAGAACGGTACAGAAGAGAAGAGGAGGAGGATAAGACGACCTGGAATATCGTAATATAGTATCACAAGGAAGAGAAACACGAGATTACTTAGGCAAACAGGGAGATAAAATGATTTTGTTTGGGAAACAGAAATGAAGATGTCATGGGTTAGGCTGAATGATCAAATACGTAGGCAAAGTAAAGAAGTGAATGAATGAAAGAATATATATGGCATATAGAATTTTGTAGCCTGTGAGAGAGGGAAAGCGGAGGAAAACCTTAGGAAAACAAGGAAGACGCAGGGAAAGGATAGGCATGCAGTACGAAATGAGGGACCATATAATGCATACGAAGTTGAAGAAGGGTTTATTGTAGTGAGTTTAAGTAATTAAGAAATGTAAGGGTTTTAAGTCTATGTCTATCCAAAACCTACCTTAAAAGGTAAACTGCCGATTAATAATAAACAGACCTGCTGATGTTAACTGCCTGTCTAAGCCAATCGTTTAAAGTTTCGTACAATATCTCCTAAATCATTCCACTCTTCCACATGACCTGAGGGGTTGTTCATAATTTCGGTAAAAACCACGCGTCACAAAATTCTCGGCGTAATAAAATATATGTGAAAGTTTGCCAAACGATTTTCAATGCACCACATGGAACTAAAATATTTCAACCAAGTGACGGAAGGCTTATCGAGATGTAAGAGAGTTAGCTGCAGAATCGAAAAAATGAGGGGCCACAATCAAACAAATATTCGGATTGAAATACAGACTACTAGCATATCAGAAGCAGTCTAAAGAGGATCCTTGCATCGCCATTCTCCTATTCTTAAGCTTTTATCGTGACTGCGCGAGTCAACGTGATACCTTACCTGTAGTTCATGTAGGTATTAACGATTAGTCAAGAAATAAATGCAATATCAACCGAATGATGAAAATATATGATTATACATGTTCAATGTAAATAAATATACATATTATTATTATTATTAGGTAATCTACCGGTTAAGGTAGGTTTTTGGATGGACACAACTATCAAATAAACATTTTGTGACTCCCCACCTAGCAAACTAATCTATATCAGGTCCCTCTTCATCTCGGTGTACTTCTTTCCTCCCTTCATCCCGTCCAACATCCCTATCCTGTTCCTACCCTTACCTCGCTTGCCCAACATTCTCCCCTCTATTACCCTCTTCAACATTCCACTACCGCTCAATACGCCTTTCATCCATTTTTCCTGCCTCCATAGGATTTCTCTCAACAAACCCCTCTCCTCACCCACCATCTCTAGTACTTCCTCATTTGTTTTCCTTTCGGTACATTTCACCTTCTCCATTCTTCTCCACACCCACCTTTCAAAAGCCTCCAATCTACGTCTATCCTCCTGCTTCAGCGACCACGTTTCCGCGCCGTACATAGCTACGCTCCATATCAGAGTTTTTACGAGTCTTGTCTTAACATCCCTACTCAACGTCCCCGTCATCAACTCCCTCCTCCTTGAGAAAGCCTCCTTGCCTAGCGCAATTCTTCTCCTTACGTCCCTACCACTTTGACCGTATTGGTCCAAAACACTTCCGAGATATGTAAACTGCTCTACCTGCTCTATTCTTTCCCCGCCTATTTTAATATTTAGCTTAGCCTTTTTCTTTCTGGAAAATCGCATAACCTTTGTTTTATTAATATTGATTCTCATCCCATATTTATCGCACTGAACCTCCAATTCACTCAACAATGCTTGCAACCCCTTGGCTGACTGAGCAACTAATGCTTGGTCATCAGCAAACCTAACCGATTTTACGAGTTCCCCTCCGACTTTCATTCCTACCTCCAGTTCTTCCCATGCCTCTTTAATCATTTCCTCTACATATACGTTGAACAGTACCGGTGACAATGGGCAACCCTGCCTTACACCTCTTCCTAACACTGCCCATCCAGACTCTCCGTTCCCCACTCGCACCTGAGCAGTCTGAGACATGTACAGGTTGCGGATCAGTCTCCTGTCCCTCCAATCCATTCCTATTTTCTGCAATACACGCATTAATTTTTCCCAATTCACTCTATCAAACGCTTTTTCGAAATCTACAAAACAGGCAAAAACGTCCTGATTGTATTCTATATTCCTCTCGACTAGTGATCTCATTACTGCAATGGCATCACGCGTACCTCTTCCTTTCCTGAACCCAAACTGATCATCCCCTAAGTAATCATTTGCCTTACTCTCTATCCTTTTGTTGATGATCCTGAGAATAACTTTAGCTGCGTGGGATATCAAACTTATTGTTCTGTAATCCTCACATGACGAAGCCTTTGCCTTTTTTGGAATAGGAACTAACACCGATCTCACAAAATCTTCCGGCCAGATTCCTTCCTCATAGATACTACGAATCAGTCCTTATATGGCCTTTTTCCCACCTTTCCCTAACCATTTCAACATTTCTACAGGAATATTGTCCACCCCCACAGCCTTATTTGCTTTCATCTCCTTTAATGCCCTTTCTATTTCATCGTCGAGTATGCCTGGACCTAAGCTATATTCTTCTACGTCATGTTCCTTTTCTATGTCTAACCTTGTCGGCCTATGTTCTTTACCATACAGTGTTTCTATATATTCCTTCTATCTCTCTTGGATTTTTCCTGGTTCAACTATTATCTTACCCCATTTATCTTTAACTGTTAGCACAGCTCTTGCCTTCTTACTTCCCGATAATAACTTAACCTTGCTGTATAGAGCACCAATTTCACCCTTCTTCTGTAAACTTTCCATATCCTCGCATTGCGTTTTCCACCATTCTTCTTTTGCTTTATTTGTGGCCCTTCTCAATTTATTGTTTAACTCTTTGTACTTCATTTTGCCTAACTCTGTGTTTACATTTTTCCATCTTCTTCTCTCATCCATCTTCGCAATCATCTCATCCGTTACCCATGGTTTCCTTATCCTTTTCCCGTTAACTGTTCCTATAGTGTCTTTAGCGGCTTCCAATATCCCTTTCTTGATACATTCCCATTTTTCTTCGATAGCACTCAGTTCTTTACCGTCATCCATCATTTTCTCTACAGCCTCCTGATACTCCTTCCTCGTTAATTCATTTACTGCTTCTAAATTCCATTTTTTAACCCGCCGCCCTTGCCTTATCTTCTTGAAACGAACATTACATTTCATAACAACTAAATTGTGGTCAGAGTCCGCATCCGCTCCTGGGAAACTGTGCGAATTTATCACACTGTTCCTAAACCTGTGCCTAACCATAATATAATCTAACTGATACCTTTCTGAGTCACCTGGCATTTTCCATGTATACCTACGCCTTTTGTGGTGTCTAAACCATGTGTTAGTGATGACTAACCCCTGTCTCCTGCAGAATTCAATTGCTTTCTCCCCGCGTTCATTCCTCGTGCCTAACCCATAGTCCCCCACCTCACCACCATCTCTTCCTTCGCCGACCGTCGCATTCCAATCCCCCATGACTATCAAATGTTTCCCTGCAGGAACACTCGCGATGATATCCTCTAACTCATCATACATCCTATCGACTTCTTCCTCCTTGTGGTTGCTCGGTGGCATGTATACCTGAATAATGACCAAGTTCGTCGGCTCTGCTTTAATCTCTACGAGTAAAATTCTAATACATAAAAATATACATATATATACATAAAAAAAGGAGTTGACAAAATAAATGGAGAAATTATCAAGGTACTTGGGGTCAAAGCGAAGGATGTCCTTTATGGAATAATCAAAGATAGTTACGGCAGCAGAAAGACACCAGAAGGCTTCGAGAAAAGTATAATGATTGCAATACCGAAGAAACCGAAAATATATAAATGTGAAGAACACACAACATTGAGCTTGGTGACTCAAGCATCAAAAATCCTTACTCGGATAATTAGCCGAAGAATATAAGGAAGAATAGAAGGAATAACAGAAGGAAAGACAGAAGGAAACCTCTCAGAAAACTAATTCGGGTTCAGGAAAAACCGAGGAGCAAGATAGGCAATTCTCAGCTTGAGAGTTATGGCAGAAAAAATGAGAAAAGTAAATAAGCCATTATACGTGGAATTTGTGGACTTGGAGAAGGCCTTCGACAACGTCGAAAGGAACAAGATGTTCAAGATACTAGAAGCACTTAAACTGGATTACAACGACAGAAGAATTATCCATAACCTATGCAAGAATCAGGTTACAAGAATGCAAACGAAAATCGGGAGAAAAATAGAAGCCAAAATAAACAAAGGAGTAAGACAAGGATGTGACCTCTCGCCAGCAATATTCAATGTATACCTGGAAGAGGCAATAAAAGAAACATAAGAATTGGGTATCAAAGGAGTCGAGGTAAATGGAGGAGAAATCAACATGCTCCGGTTTGCAGATGACATTACAGTAGTGGCGGAAACGCGAGAGGACCTGCAAGCAACTGTAAGTGCTATGGATCAAGTGCTGGAGGAGTATAATATGAACATCAACAAGAAGAAAACTCAAATCCTTGTGTGCGGAATAGGGAAGCTGAATGAAGATATCACAATTCTAGGGGTGAAACTAGAACAAGTGGAATCCTTCATCTACCTGGGCAGCAGCATAACATGGGAGGAAAGAAGTTCGACCGACATCAAGCGAAGAATAGTCCAAGCTAAGAATGCATTCATGAAGATGATGCAATTTATATGATCAAGGAACCTAAGGCTGGAAACAAGGAAACAATTCGTCAAAACTTTCGTGTGGAGCATGGCACTCTATGGTTCCGAGACTTAGAACATTGGAAAGGTGGACCAGCAAAGAATAGAAGCCTTTGAAACATGGTGCTGGAGGAGAATGCTGAAGATTAAATGGACAGACAAAGTGAGGAACGAGGAAGTATATAGAAGAGCAGAAGAGGATAGAACCATATGGAGAACTCTACGGCAAAGAAGATATAGATGGATTGGACACACATTGAGGCACAATGGATTGATTTTGAATATCATAGAAGGAAAAATAGAAGGAAAGATCACATGAGGAAGACCAAGAGACATGTACATAGGACAAATTAAGAAAGACATAAAACAGAAAAGGTATCAGAGATTGAGGGAATTGACAAAAATAGAGGCGAATGGAGGGCTGCAATCAACCAATCCTAGGATTGAAATACTGATGATGATACATAAAAAACTTGGACAGCAAAAAACAATATAAGAACACATAAACAGAACACTCACACGTTATTTCTTAATTATTTCGACGGAATTATTAATAAATAACGTGTGAGTGTTCTTTTATATGTTCTTACAGGTATATTGCTTGTTGCTGTCCAAATGTTTTATTCAACACTTCCGTGTTACTTCGACGAAATCACATATATATATACACATACGACAAATATATTATATAGTAAGTAAGACATTTTGAAAGAGTCAGAACAATACGAAGACATCCGCACCATCGAAGGTCGAACCTTCGTCCACGTAATAGGATTAAAGGTTCAAAATGCTGCAATTATTTGTGCTTAAGTTTGAAAGAGTAAATTGCTCGAAATAATTTAAGTAAAAACAGAGAAATCGTGGAGTTTTACCATGAACACCGTGAAAGGGTGAAATTTATTAATTTTTCATTAAAATATTATCTTTTAGGACGAAACTTCTGTCGTCCCAATGAAAAAAGTGATAATGACATAATTTTTTAATGAGATCGTCGATAAATTTTTAAAGTCGAGTATTTTATTTTCTAGAATTTTCAATTTTTTCCATCTTAATCTTTTCCACGCTGCTCGGGGATTAGTCTGGAAAAATTTGTAGCTTTTAACTCGTTCGACTACCAACTTTGTTGGTCTTCTGAGCATGAACTCTTCGATTCATTTCCCATGGCTATCACTTATCATCTTCTCTGGAGTAGTGGCTCTCTCGGCTTAAACGAACGGACTTAAGAACGAGTGGAGATCAAACAAATCCTAGGATTTTGAAATAGTGATTCTTCCAATACGATCAAAGAGTGCTTTTTCATATGAGATACGACTCGTACATGGCAAAGCTCTAAGGTTATTATTAGGTAATCTACCGGTTAAGGTAGGTTTTTGGATGGACACAACTATCAAATAAACATTTTGTGACTCCCCACCTTGCAAACTAATCTATATCAGGTCCCTCTTCATCTCGGTGTACTTCTTTCCTCCCTTCATCCCGTCCAACATCCCTATCCTGTTCCTACCCTTACCTCGCTTGCCCAACATTCTCCCCTCTATTACCCTCTTCAACATTCCACTACCGCTCAATACGCCTTTCATCCATTTTTCCTGCCTCCATAGGATTTCTCTCAACAAACCCCTCTCCTCGCCCACCATCTCTAGTACTTCCTCATTTGTTTTCCTTTCGGTCCATTTCACCTTCTCCATTCTTCTCCACACCCACATTTCAAAAGCCTCCAATCTACGTCTATCCTCCTGCTTCAGCGACCACGTTTCCGCGCCGTACATAGCTACGCTCCATATCAGAGTTTTTACGAGTCTTGTCTTAACATCCCTACTCAACGTCCCCGTCAACAACTCCCTCCTCCTTGAGAAAGCCTCCTTGCCTAGCGCAATTCTTCTCCTTACATCCCTACCACTTTGACCGTATTGGTCCAAAACACTTCCAAGATATGTAAACTGTTCTACCTGCTCTATTCTTTCCCCGCCTATTTTAATATTTAGCTTAGCCTTTTTCTTTCTGGAAAATCGCATAACCTTTGTTTTACTAATATTGATTCTCATCCCATATTTATCGCACTGAACGTCCAATTCACTCAACAATGCTTGCAACCCCTTGGCTGACTGAGCAACTAATGCTTGGTCATCAGCAAACCTAACCGATCTTACGAATTCCCCTCCGACTTTCATTCCTACCTCCAGTTCTTCCCATGCCTCTTTAATCATTTCCTCCACATATACGTTGAACAGCACCGGTGACGATGGGCAACCCTGCCTTACACCTAACTTACACTACCCATCCGGACTCTCCGTTCCCCACTCGCACCTGAGCAGTCTGAGACATGTACAGGTTGCGGATCAGTCTCCTGTCCCTCCAATCCATTCCTATTTTCTGCAATACACGCATTAATTTTTCCCAATTCACTCTATCAAACGCTTTTTCGAAATCTACAAAACAGGCAAAAACGTCCTGATTGTATTCTATATTCCTCTCGACTAGTGATCTCATTGCTGCAATGGCATCACTCGTACCTCTTCCTTTCCTGAACCCAAACTGATCATCCCCTAAGTAATCATTTACCTTACTCTCTATCCTTTTCTCTAAGGTTGCTCGAAAAAATAATTTTTTTAAACTCTTCAGGTCAACGAGTGGAAAATTCCTTCCTATGCCAATCCGGCGTCTAAGTACGCGGGTCTGGGTTAGTGTGAAAAATTACAATTTTTTTACATTTCGACAGTCTTACTCTTTAAACATTTCTGAAAATTATCATATTTTGAAAAACATATGTCTGCAAATATGTCGACATATCTTCTAATCCTATTGGAAGCACGACTCATAGAAAAGCTTTGTACTTTTCAGACCAAATTATCAATGAATTGAGTAGTGAGATACACAAAAAATCATTTGGAAAGGTCAAAAGTCCTCAGAATTCCGCAGGTAAAGTGTCCCAACCGGATCGTAACCACAATATCTCCTTTTCGGGGATGGTATTAAAGCCAGCATGCAATCTCTGACTAAGGAGAAAAACTTGCAGCTGCAGGGCAACGATTTTGATAATATGGTCAGTTTTCGGCTCTCAGTTGGTAAGTGAAGACTCCGTCTGCTCTCTCGTGGTGCCCTTGAATTAGAGAAAACCGTAAGTACTTGTAGATGAACACCTATATCTAATTTTTGGCCATAATTATGTATAAATGTCCACATTAAAAAAGGCTGTGTAGGTAAGAATTAATGTACGTAAACATAACCACGGTTATGATGCTTCGGAGAAAGAGGAACGATAATTTAAACGTTAAAACAGGCCATAAATTATAACAGGTTACCCATCTTGAAAGTGTTTTGGATTGGAAATGTATATTAGGCAAAGAAATTTTCACAGGAAGGAAGGAATTAATGACAGTTATATTGAGGGAGAATGTTAAGAAATGGCTACTGAAATCTTTGGTACGGGGCATGGTTTTCTACATTGCGGAAACTAGGTCGTTGAAGCCAGATGATAGGCGCAGATTGGAGGTTTTTGAAATGTGGGTGTAGAGAAGGATGAGAAAGATGAAATGAAGAGTGTGGAAAACAAACGAATAAGTATTAGTTTGGTGGGGAGGAGAGTGGATTGTTGGAAGAAATACAAATGAGGCAGGAAAGATGGATTCAAAGCGTTTTGATTGGCAATGGGATTTTAAAGACACAGATGGATAGGAAATTATTCGAAAAACGAAGAAGAGGTAGGAAAATTCATGTTTGCCGGAATCGGAAAGCATGCTTGACGGAATAAAGGGAGGTAGAATGTAGAGTTGGAGATAAGTTTATTTTATTGTGCGGTGTCACACTGTGTCTTGTTGGACGAGACTAAGAAATTTAGGCTCAGTCGTGTCGATTCAAAACCAACTTAAACAGTGAAGTACCTTAACCAGTTTTCGCGAGCTACATTGAGTGAAACGTATATACTAATGGGCGAGCAAGTTGAAAAATACTTCCGAGGCTAAAATACGAAGGTTGAACCAAAAAGAAATCTTTGCCCTACACAGTAAAACAAGGCATGGCAAACCTGCTGATATTGATAAATGGTGCAGCATTGCTACTTGCCTACATTAAAAATTCTATTTGAAAACTTCAAGAAACTGCGGGAGATGCCGCAACAGTAACTTTTAACGGAGTCATCCGCTAACATGCATTTCATTGCAAAAATTTCAGAGCGTAAAAATCATTCGCCTTGACCGGGATTCGAACCCCGATACCTCGATATCCGGCCGAGAATATCAAAAATTTCAGAGTTTAAGAGGACCCCGCGATAGCTTAACCGGCTAAAGCACTCAGCTGGATATCGAGGGATCCGGGTTCGAATCCCAGTAAAGGCAAATGATTTTTACGCTCTGAAATTGTTGCAATGAGACTATTTGAAAACGTTAAATTGCATTTTATACCGTTCACCTGGACTTTTAAATGGACTTGTAGCATTGAGATACGGCCCTGATCGGATGTAAATTCCATGTCGCGTTGGAATGCTAAACATATCAGTATTTCGGCAATATGATGAAATAGTTTCAACAGCAAAATAAGCCAAACTTATCGACAACATAAAAGCTAGAAGACAGAGAAAGAGAATATGATTTGAAATGCTTTACTCTCATCCAGAGAGCCTCCTGAGAGACCGAGTAAAAGAAGGAAAATTCCGTACGGAATTTCACGGGGCCAGTAAATTATAGGAGCACTTTAAAACCATACATGACCAGTCGAAATATTTTGGTTACGCAACACCGGCATCAACTGCAAGTGTTAAAAATCCTTTCGCATAACTTCTGAAATTTTTCATTACTGACAGGCTACATTTCGTTGCTGCTAGATTTAATGGAATCGTTACGAATACAGGATCGAAAAATGGCATTCTCAGACAACTAAAAGGAATTAAAAGACATCTAAAGTGGTTAATTTAAAAGTGGTACATTATTTCAAAGAGCTACCACTCCGTCCTTCGGCTTAATTGGTAGGTAAGTGTTTGACAGTCGTTATGCTGGCCCAAAAGAATTTTCTAGTAAGTCTGTGACAAATTTTATATTGTGCTCTTCTCTACTTGCTATTGTCTTTGAAGTGATGGTAAATTACCATTTTCCTGGAATAAACAAATATATATTCTCATTTTAAGTAGTTATAATAAATGTATAAATCAGTGATTACGGTTGAAACAGCGATCCTTAAAATGTTTCACGTGCAGGTAATTCATATCAGTGAAAGCAACATTACGTTTTGCATTTGAATTGAAAGCCGAACCCAAATTAAGTAATCTTTGCGAAGTGAATCATGCATGTACTTTCTAAAGCGGCTCAAAATGAAACGTCATTCAACTACATTTCTAAGTTTGAAATGATTTTATTGAAATGCAACATACGTAAACAGTGTAACTTTCGATATCATAATTTACCCAATCAAATAAAAAATTTTATTATTAGTAAATTTTAATTTAGTATTAAAATTTACAGTTGTCACCAAGGGATGTCCAAAATTTAACTTAAGTTTTGAAATAAAGTATATTCTTATTATATAAATTTGAAAGGTACATGCTTAAACTATTTTTCTACATAGACTCAATTTAAATTGAGGCATTTATCATAACGATGCACAAGCTTTTCAAATCCGTCTCTGAAGAAGTCTGCCACCTTACACTCTAACCATTTGTTTACAACAGCATCCAGTTCTATGTCACTATCAGAGCCTTTTGTTGTAAACCACGTCTGACGAGAGATCCGTTATTGTGAATCGGCGATTTTTCGTATTCTATCGTTGATTTTCACCTTCAGTTAATCTGTCACAAGGCTAGATCGACCACTGCGATCCAGTGCGAGCAGCATCCATACTGCGAGTAGGACACATACTGAGTGTAGGGAGGTTCAGGTATCACGATGGTGGCTCTAGCCCTATCCACCGCCACTTTAGGCCGCAGCTTAAATTACTTTATGGTCAGCCCTCGTATCTCGTTGTAGCTCATGCGGAAAGCTAAGACGTCAAGTAAAGACATAACATTAGGAATCGTTTTGATTTTCGGAATAAGTGATGGCATTTATCACAACAGTTACATCCTCTTGTAATGGTAATGACTAAGACTACGGTCTGTTAAATGACGACGATTAAATTATGACGTAGATTAAGTCTTACAAGGGTTGCGTGTCCAACACAGAAACGAAAATTATGATGCAACTAACGTCAAAAAAATTGAGGTTGCCAGCAATTAACTTTCTTGAAGTGGCCACCATGACGATCCAGTTCGCCACACAAAGAAACAGCACCGATGGAGAGAGTTGAAAAAAGTGCATGAACAAGGATAACTTCCTTAAACTATGACGGACACGCGGTGACCAAAGAGCAATTGAAGTCAGTGGTAATAAAAATCAAATTTTTAAAAATGAAAGAGTAGAATTAAAAATGAAAAATTAAAGGTGACAGTTTCGAAATCCTCCAACTTTCAGTTTTAGCACCAAAAATGTTGCTCGAAAAACTGGATCCTCGAGAGGCTCGGCGGAAATGCCCCGAAGGTTACCGAAGACTTCAGAAGGTAGACAAGTGTTTTGCAAAAAGCTGCACCTGGCTTCTTGGAGGAAGAACACATTCGTCGTTGAGTACAGAATGAGGATTTAAATTGCTCAAAAGTTTAACAATTTGCATGACATATTTACTTCATGTTGCGCGCCAAACAACTGCAAAAACTGTGAGTAAACCTAAAGTTACTTCCAAATTAATTACACAAAAGAAATATTCACGATTTTAAGGAGAGGCGAAAGGAAAATAAGCCGTGGAAACCTTACCTCAGCTGCAAAATTATATAAGATAATGTTTCGAAATAGATGTTGTATTTTCACAAGTAAAATTATTTTTATGCATCATATCCCGACACAGAAAATTTCATCAGCAAAGTACGCTGGAATTGACGCCATCGGTAATCGAATCACAAAAAATTGCTGACCGGTGTGAAAAATGTAAAACATGGAAAAAGTGCCAAGAGGAAATCTACAACACCGGATAAGCGCCAAATCTCGGACCACGTCAGTTAACTAGTCAATTTTCGTTCGCCATAGGTAGAGTAGTAAATGAAACTTTGGATGTTTATTGGGAAAACCTGACTTTCAATTACTGAACATTCTAATTTCCATTTCATAAAGGTCAATATTTTGAGAACGGAAGAGGTATGTGTGAATTCATCCAACGGGATGAAGAGAAATCTGAAATGAGCCATTAAAAATTAGGTCCAAAATCGCCAACTATATTGAGTTCTTTTTTCTCTGGAAAAATGTTATCATATCCTTTGATAAGATTCAAGTGTGAGAATAATTACACCACTCAAACAATAAAGCTTTAATCATAATTAACAGACCTTTAGAGGCGTCCAGAAAACAAAAAGTATACCTATGCACAGCTTCAATAGACCAAAGGGAATGCTTGCAGACTATGGGATTTGCAACAATCTTAGGGTGAAAAACTATTCCATTTCAATTAAAGGGAAATATTTCCAAAAGCAAAATCTTCTGCACTCTCTTTATTTACACTCTTCCTATTTCTCCCAATATCCTCGTCTAGACGAAACAAACACGTGAGGAAATCAAAAACTGCAATACTACACCATTTATAACAAATCGTTTTCAGTTACCACTAGCCGAGAGTGGAATAAGCTTACCATAACCACCAGAAATGCACCTTCACCGCCATCGTTTAAAAGGGCGTAGCACAAATCTCCTGGGTACAAGAAATTGGCTAGTAATTTAATAAGCAAATATTTTCATCCCTTGTAAATAACATAATAGTGTTGTGCATACGGTAGTAAATATTCCCTTATGTGTAAAAATCATTCCATGTTCACTAATTTTAAACATGTATATATTATAAAATTGGCACGCATATATACCTGTATTCATAAGCCTTTATGTATTGCATTTATTTTCCTGAATTTCAATCTTATGTTTATAATTTATGATACTTGTATTAATATTTATTTAATAAATTCTTAGCTCTTGTTTTATCGATGCATATCAATATTTTATCTTAATATTATGACTACTATCGCAATAACTTCCAAATGTTATTTTATTTAGATATTTATACATTTTAATGTTATTATTAATTATTTATTTTTACAATTTTTCATTTTTTACTAATTTTTTCAATTTATTTGAAATAGAATACATAATTTTTCTTAGTTTTTTCATGTCATGCATCATCCTTTCACTGCTTTTAGGTATCCGCACATTAGTCATTTCTCAGTAGGTTTCGCGTGTTTTCCCTTCCTGTGAGGGTGCGTTTTCGCAATGGGATTTTTCGTTATGGATATCAGCTTACAATCCTTATATTTTTCCCACAAATTTAAAGTGTCTTTTTACAATCTACCCAATTTTATTTTTCCCCAACGTAGCATTTATTTTCTTTATATATTTTTATTCTTTTAAATTTATTCTCCTTTAATACCTACTATAATAATTGTCTACACTCTTTGCTTCAATGGCTGCTGATTTATTCATTCATTCAAGCGACGAACGGTTAGGTGGGTGAGGGGATTTATCTATCGTAGTCTCAATCTCGCCCTGATAAAAATTATTATTATTCCCCTACCAAACTTAGTAGTTAGCACTCTTCGTTTGTCTTCCTATACATGAATGTCACCCGTGAAGACTAATGCCCATATTTCACTAGATTTAATGGTTTAATATTATCAAGCCTAACATATTAACAATTAAAATTACAACTTTAAAACATCTCACACGCACAAACTAATCTTATTTGATTTTAAATTGACTAAAAAGGATTAAAACGAAAATCTATGAAGAAAAATTATAATAAACATCAATTTAATTTTATTGTTTAACTTTACAAATGAAACTCAATTTCATTTTCGCATAAATTGCTCAAAATTGCACGTTTTTCAGTCAATTGGCTGATTAGGATTAAGATAGGTACTAGATGAGCTGTAGCCGCACGCATCAAAGAAATCCCCGTGATGTTCCTATGGACGACCAATATAGTTTTCAAAATTTAATAAATATGTTTTTAAGTGATGATGAAATGATGAAATACGTTAACTAATTACAAATAGTTGTACTGGTCAACCAATCATAAAAAGGATAACAGCATTAGGGGAAGCGACAGACACATAGTGCGGTTAATTCCTTAATAATCGTAACCTGTTTCATGAGTTTCTGTGCGAACCAATAATTATCTCAAATTTTGTGCCACCCGTTTTTTGCAAGTAGGGAAGGAGAAGAGCGCTTTCACTGAAACCTGATTCTGAGTGGAACGAAAATACGTCAGCAAGTGAGAGGAACGCATGATATTCAGCGTCTATGATGAATTTCTAAAGAAATTATACTGCAAGTAAATGAACGTTGTCGTTTCCACATGAATTTTTATTGTTCACGACCATCGTTTCGTTGCCGTATCTTTAGGAGTCGATGAAGATGCACTCGACGATAAAGCCTTGCTACGAAACAGTGGCCATGAACAATAAATACAATAACAATAAATAAACAATACAAAGAACAATGAACAATAAATAAAAAGAAAAAAAGGGTTGCCTGAAACAGTGTCAAAATCAGGCAAGTCCAATTACTTTTGTTTTCCAATGATTGATAAATCTCGATATAGAGATTAGGAAGAAGTAAAATTCACCTCTAAATGTACACAAATGTTACGAAGAAACAAAGCCTAACATCTTCCTTGAATCGAATTCTATGCAAACTCATTTGTATCTGCATTAAAATAACGAGAAATCTTAAAATAACTATCCCAGTCAAGTCATAGAACTGTACCGTGATTTCCAGTTTCCTTGTATTCAAAGAACCTGCGGTTCAAACATTTTTCATAAAAAAATTACAACTCGATTCAACTTTGCAAGACATGAAGATAGATAGAAATTATGCGCTATTAAAGGGCAAACTGTAGAGGTTCAGGGTTATTCTTGTCTGTAAAGGCTTAGAAACGTAACGGTAATTAGTAAGAGTCCACCCAAAACCTACATTAAACAGTATGTTACCTTCAAAATAGTCCACCCAATCAATGCCATTGCATTTAAATCAGCATAAATAAAGAATGGTAACTGCTTATTCCGTTGATTTCAATTTACCAATTCCAATTGCAATATATACAAATGACAAGTGAAAATGTACCTACAAATAAATCATTATCAATTTCGGTAACATTACATACTCCGACGTGAACAGTCGTGTCATCCCTAGGGAAGTGTCTTACCAAGAAGCGCAAGTGTTAAGGGAGTTTTCCAACTCACTAATACAATTAACTGGATTATATTAATGACTTCCCAAACCTACTACTAAATGGTTAACTGTCATAAGGGGAACACTGGAACTTGGACAGAGACTGTGAGTTCCAGAGGACATTCATCGGTGGGGTGAATCAGTTTTAACAGCAAATCTGGAATATTTCTCTACACGACATACGTTTAAGTGTCGTGAAGTTACTACCGCAAGATTTCCTGTAGTTTTCTTGGCAGTATTGCCCCTTACTTAAATAACACAAGCCAACCAATTCTAATTGAATCGAATTGCTTTTTTTGTGACGCTGAACTACCTAGGATACTCAAGATAGTATGATCCCGTTGAAGAATAACTATGTAAAATAATTTTTCCTTTAAGCCTTAAAGAGTGCATTTAAAACCCCTTAACGTCTTAAGGAAAAATTACTTAATATAGTTATTCTCAAAAAGGCCGTAAGAAGCTCGATTCCACTTCTTCCCATAATCACGTTGAAACTAGTTTAAAAACTGAAATTCCACTCTATTAAAAAGGGTATTAGTACAATTTTACTGGATTGTTTACTGAATTAAGCCTTCGAAAGAACAATTTATATACTTAAATTTATATATATATATATATAAATATCCAATCATAACTGAATTTTCAAAAAGAGTAAAAATGAATAAGGTATTGCACTATATACAAGGGCTTGTAGTGTTAATTTAACCACTCGGATACGCAAATAGACTTGACGTACCTATTATCAAGACACACAGCAACCTTGCCAGTACGCTTTACTAAGCATCCTCTGTCCTGTCATTAGGCCAATAAATAAATAGGAATGCTTTCCAAATTTTGTAAACAAGTGGAACATTGTTGACTCTTTCAGTAAATAACGGAAAGCTATATAGCCGGGAGTTGATTAAGCGGTGCATTTAGATAAAAAATGTCCCCGGGAAGCATTTAAAATTAATATTAGATAGCACATACCACCTTGTATAACAAAATAACAGAGTAAAATGTATTTCAGCATTAAGTAACGACGATATCATTTCAAAATAAAAACTATATTCGACGATAAAGTGATATATTGAAAGGCGTGCATCGATATATATTAGAAATATTACAAAATTACGAACGGTTGTTTATAACGGTCTATCGTACAGCCCAATGATATACACAGGAAGACACACGGGCAAATTTTGTTTCAATTTAATCTAACTGAAGTGAGTTCGCAGTTTCTCAAACGGATGCAAACAATTGATTCACCCATAGTGAACTGTATCTCATCAAGGACAAGATATAATTAGCTTAATACTCATTTATCGAGTTGCTAGTGGGATAAAAATAAGGGAAAAGGAGTGGGTGGGGAAACATATTGGGTGTGGAATGAACGTCAAGGGAGATAATATGGGTAGCGGGGTATTTAAAACGAAGAAGACGTGGAACAGTGTTGGAGGTTAAAGCAAAAAAACCGTACTAAATTGTATTCGCAAGAGCAGTGTCTAAGATAATTGCCACTCTGCTAAATAAAATTAACAGTTTTGCCCTGGTGAGTCATTTAGTTACAATGAGTCTTATGCAAATTACTATTCACAGAATATCAAAGAAGAAACGACAAAATTTACTACACTAACCACACCCTTTAATACCCATCCATTTGACCCATACATTGTCACAATCACCATGTGATAAATACAAAAATTAAAAAAACATTTACTTTTCTATTTAGCACTAATGCGAAATCTACCTTCATGGCACTGTACATCAGATTTTTAACTTGAATATAATAACATAGACGGTAGCAAATATCCGAGCTGTAGGTGAAGGAAAATGTAGCTACGAGGGAATCTAAAAATTCTAAACCTTCGGGTTGGAAGGCGAGGATCTTAACCTACCACCAATAGGGAGGGCAAACACACATTCCGCACTATTCCGTTTCGGATTGAGTAAGATAAATGTAATTTTAATTCCAGGAAACAAACACTTTTAATAATTACTTCCATACATCCCTACCCAAACATCTTCCTTCAACCTTTATCTCATTCACTTAGCTCAGATTATTTTCCGACGACTTATAAATACATTAAAACCCCCGGATTTTTCATTCTACACTCTAGCGATTTCAACTAGGTATCGGAGTAGTAAAGGATTGGGGGTGTCAGAATTAATTATTAGAAATTGTACGGTACTGTATTTGTGGTAAAAAAGAAAAGAGTGCAAGTGTTCAATAGAGGGGCTCAAATTAAGCAACTCAAAAAGATCAAACCTTTCCTGAGGCTCGCACATCAGAAAAATTTGAGCGTCTGCCTAACAGAAAATAGCCTTAGGTTTTATTACACGGGTTGTGGGAGACTGTGATGAAAGAGTAAACGAGAGGTTTGACTTCGCTTTAGTTCGATCAGATTTGGAATGCGCAGCGGCTGTTAAGGATCCACGAGAAACGGTTGGTATTTAAGAATCGGAAAAAGTTCGCAGTGTAATCGACTGGGTTTGTAAACAGTTACTTTGTAAGTAAACGTGACGGGTATACTAACGAATTCGTATGGAATCCCCGAGAATCACGCAGAGAGCAAGTCTAAGAGTCAAGACTAAGACTACTAGATAGGTACAGAGCAACTGAGTTTGCTATTGTAACCAAAAGAATTATTATGACTCCAAGTTACACTGAATGAATGGACCAACAGGATAAAATAAGAGAGAGAGAGAAATCCCACGACTTACTAATTTAAGTAATGCTTCTTATCTTAAGATACATAATTACAACAATATCAGGCTGAACCACGACTACTTTCTAAATTCAAAATCGTAAATTTAAAACTTTTCTCGAGGACCCATTACTGCAATATATAGATAAACGTTCCAAAGGGTAAGTGTGCATGTGTCTATTTGGGCGACATATATACTTATACACAAGTGAATATTTATACGCAAAAAGCTGTCCTGATACTCCACGCTACACGATAAAGGGGAAATGTGTAGATGTAGATCTACATTACTATTTCAGACATGCTTTCAAGTTCCTCAAGTGACAGGCATTCCTCCTATTCAGCCACAGTTACACTTTTATCGGTTTATCTATTTCCTTCACTCTTCTTTCATTTATTTTTTAACATGATTACCCTCTTATCCATTCTTTCAACATTAATGATCATTTCACTCTCGTTCATGCAATCAGCCGTCTTTCATGGCCCAATCATTACTTATCCTAGTTCGCCTATTTTTAATGCAAAAACTCCTAAAGTATCCCGGTAACCACAGTATTTTCTCGATATTTAGACTGGCAAACCCAAATTTCATTTCATAAAATAAAGTGGGAATATTTGTAACTACACAACATCCTACTATTCTACATATTTAAAATATTTAAATTACATCAGGTTTACTTAACTTTTTCCGAGCTTGATCGAGTTAATCAAAATAAAGCAAATATATGTACTTTACACTTTTAGGCTTCACCTCGTGGAAATGTTTGATGTCCATAAGAAAAGAGTTTGTAAGTCTATGGAAAACAAACTCTTTTAATATGGAAAAGAAAACGAACTTCAACAGTAACAATATCATTTGTCCCTAGCGTTAAATTGTAAACTTAAAATGTACTTTAAAAATGTGTATTATTTTAGGAAAAACGAGCTCATTAAATTTCGCTTTGAAAGTCGCTATTACTACGCTCGAAGTTACCTATCATCAATTCAAGGTGTTCTACTTATTGAAAGATGGTTTTCGGACGGTCCTTAACGACCTATATTTCCTACGTATTGTGAAAACCTCCTAATGTTTACCGAAAATTAGCTGTAGATGGATGGATTATCTTCCAACTGAGAAAAAGATACTGTGGATAATATTTATTACCACTTGCTATGTATTATTGTATGATTATTATTATTATGACTATCCAAATTGAAGTCATCACCGAATTCAAACGGAAACCAATCCCGAGGAGGCATTCCGAAATGCCAACGGTGGTTCTAGTTTTCCGGCGATTGTTTTGACCGCCGTAAAAACGAGGTCGCTCATTTATAAATTAGTACCTTTGCGATACAATTTGAAAGCCTAGAAACATTGCTTATTTTTTATTCCCATAGCATATAGAGATTATTATAACGACCTTAGTAACCCACTGACAAAGGAAAAGGACCACGGAACTTAATTAAACCTAGGTATTAAAGGCAACTCATAGAGACAAGCATATTAATAAGTATAGTAATCTTTTAAATTAAAACCCACCTTAATAGAGAACACCTTGGTAGCCTAGTGCATTAAAAAAAGAGGATAGAGCAGTTTTTCTACTCAGTGATGGAAACTGATGCATGTTATTCACAGAGTGATACATTCGATGAACTAAACAGAGTTACTGAAATATTTATATAAACACCTGTATATTCTTTAGCAGAATATCTTACATCGTTTTTTCTAATTTTCATTTCTTAAATGGTCATTGACATAATTGATTAATAATCATGACTATTTTCTAAATAACTACAAACAAAATAGTCACTCTTACCCCCAATCTTTCACGGCGTAAACTAATTAAAAGAGTGTGCGAATCAGCCTTAAATAAAATTGGTTTCATTTAATTGACTGCGGTTAAGTACAATGAGAATCGACATATGAGAGTTGATATCAATCCATAGTGCGACAGCATTTGAAAACGTAACGTATAGTATATATTTTTCCTTTTCAAATGTTGTCGCACTATGGATTGATATAAAAAACCATAAACCATAAACACAGTAATCAACCCGAAGGTCGGTTTAGTAGGTGATGGTAGGGCTCACCCATGTACCAAGCCCGACGGCGTGTGAATATTCACACATCAGGGTAGGGGGGCCAGTTCCTTTCCCTGTGCCGGTTATGGTTTCCCAGGAAGATCTGGTACCCGAAAAATCAACTAGCTTGGGTGGAGCTGCAGGTGCCCAAAGTGCCTTGCCCGGGAATCGAACCCGGGACCCTCCAGTCAGTAGTCCAACGCTCTACCCACCGCACCGCGACCCTGATATATATATTTAAAATATACATAGAAATAAACAGAAAAAAATTAATGTGATTGGGGCACTGGAGAAACGGGAATGGGATATCCCTCCACCTTTTTCCGGTGTATAAGCGTAATTGGATTAAATAATAGAATTAGCCTCCAAAAATGGTAGGTTTAACATTATTTTTCTCTTGCATAATCGCAAATTTAACTCTTTGAGGCTTTTGAGATATGGGCATAAGGAAGGGCGGAAAAATATAATGGATATGGAAAACCAACCACACTGCAAAATGTGTCCTCCTAAATTTTCTGGATTACTGCAAGATGTCCCCAAATAAATTTCCATCAACTAATAAAATCTAGGAATTTAAAAAAATGTTAACGAGAAGAACTTGATCGCGAGATCTTACTAAATTTAAGGCATTTGGATGATGTTCAACAAATTTTGTTTTGGCTGAAAATTTCTAGGATTTGCAGCGTTGGCATTATAGGGGAAGAGGGAAGGTCGTCGAGAGAAACTCAAAGAATCCAGTGTAAGTGTATGCACGGAATATTGAGGGGCAACGGTAACTGATGTATTCTCTATTTCAATGATAATTCGCGTTGTCAAAAGAAAAGGAAAGAGATACGCCCCGAAATACCTAATTGGGTAACCGATGTACTCTCTATAAAAATGATATTTCGCGTTGTCAAAAGAAAAGGAAGGAGATACGCCCCGAAACACCGGTAAACCAAAGTCTAATTGTAATCTGAAATTATTATAACGGAAACAACTCCTTTTCTCACATTTACATAGAAAGAGTATCATGAACAATGATGTATTAAATTTATCGCTGATAAGACACACACAATGCGGTTTCGGATGGTACAGTAAAAAGAAAAAGTATGATAGATTATCTGAAATAAAGTAGATGGTGTGTAGACACTAAGATGATAAAGGAGGGGGATCGGATGGTGCGATGGCTAACGTACTGATTTCCCACTCAATAGGGCCTGGGTCCGACTCCTGGAGACAGATCTTTTTCTGTCGTATACCGATCCCTACTTCGGGTGCTTGGTAGAGCCCTCAAAGTGGTTACGCCTTCCGTCGGATGGGACGTTAAGATCTCTTGGCGTCTTTCGATAAGAGTAGGTTAATGCCAACTCCGGGTTTCTCTCCACCCTTCCTCCGCTCCCATCCATCCCATATGGCGCAAATAACCTCAACCTCCCCTAAAGCTACTACTACTATTACAAGGTAATAACGATAATTCGGATTTATTCGGGCGATGCTGAGACTGTGGCAATCCCTTCTTTCATCTAACCCAAATACGTTCCATGATAATATAATTACATTTAGTACTAAATAATATTAAAAGAGAACTATATAATGGCAATCGATTTACAATGAATATGCATGAGTACAAAGAGTGTAGAAAGATACAAGATATAAAAAAATATAAGGAGGAAGCCGCAGGTGGCACCTAAAATAGACTAGCAGATAATAGACATGACATAATATTTTATCACTCTTTTCCACACTCACCGATTGTGACTTGTGGATTGTCACGTAGAAGATTAAAACGTAGAATATTATCCGTCCACCTAATACGGTCGCCGACTGACTGGAAGGCCATGGATGGAAAGATAGATTCCCCAGAATGGACAATATGTTGTCGTGGAAATGGACAGTTTCGAGTGGAATTTCCGGTTTGAAATGACTTCAGCAGTCGAAAGACTTACCACAAGAATTAATGCAACAAATGAAAGGGAGAGGGGCGTGGTGTTTCTGTGTGTGACGCGCTGGGCTACTGACCGAAGGTCCCAGGTTGGACTACGAGTTAGGGCCCCGGAGACATTTAGATTCACCTAATATGTGTGATTTTTCGGGTACTAGATCTTTCTGGGCGAATTAGAACTATGTGTAGAGGCTATGATTTCTATCATCAGCCATCAAAACAACCGTTAAAGTGATTATTGTTATTAGGAAGAGGAAAATTACCGAACACAGATTTCAAAATATTTAATAGATATATCGTTTGCATAGAGCAACTTTAGTGTCATTTCCACATATAAGTATTATAAATCAAACTGCATTTTTTGGTAAATATTGGAATAAGAGAAAATGAGAGAAACATCTTTTCACCTCAGCCAAGAGTAACAATAATTACTTTGCGAATTGCAGAATCATTGTATTCGTCATAGAATGAGGATTAACCATAAGAAAACTAAAGTAATGAGATAATCATGAAGTGGAAGAATATAAACATAAAAGTTGGTCGGAAATAAACCAAAATAATTCAGCTATATAGGAAGAACTTTGGAGAAAGGTCAGCAGAGTAGTAGGGAGATTTGAGAAGATTTGGGTAAGCAAGAAAGCGTTTACAAAGAGTCAGGGGTTGATGACACGATTCTAAAAGTAAAGACGAAAATAAAAAAACTAGTGAAATCTTTAATAAAATGCAAATTTTTCTATGACTCTGAAACTTGGTCGTTGAGGCAGGAGGATAAGGGTCGATTGGAGGCTTATGAGATGTGTGCGTGTGCAGAAAAATGGAACAGATATAATGGATAGAAAGAAAACAAACGAAGAGTTCATAGGCAAGATGGATGAAGAGAGGCAGCCGTTGAGAGAAATTCGGAATCACGCAATTGGATGCAGGATACATTGAGGGGTTATGCAATGTTGAAGACTGTAATAGAGTGTAGAATGTTGGAAAAAATGGCGGAGAGAGGAAAAGTCCACGAATTTTCGTTGGAACTAAGGGATGTAGAAATTATGCAGAACTAAAGAATGAGTTCTTGTAATTTGTAGCATGGAATTCCAGGAGTTTTAGGATTCGTATTAGTTTGTAATACGAACGAAAACAGTACGATACAGGGCAGGGGTTCACCAAAAAAAGGTCCCTGATACGGTGAGCAACAGCTAATAAATAATAAATAAAATAACTTCTAAATTCCCAGGTAGTCTTTCGGCTAATAATATATACTTATCTCGTTCCAGAATTCCGCCTATAGGAGAAATTATGAGAGCGCGGGGCCATACGTTCAGTAAATGACGTAGACGGCTGGTTAAATTCAAGGGCCTCCCTTGGCAGTGGGAAAAAAATAAATTGTGGAAATAAAGAGCCCGTCCCTCCGGAGAGGGGAGACCTTCGGCGGCTGCGCTTTCGTGGGTCACTCTCCGAGCGGGAGACGCCAATTTTATTGCAGAGCGTCCCATGACCACAAGGCTCTCTACATTTTAAAGGTTCCGGCGGGGAGTTTATCCCACATTAATCACCATCGTCCACCATGGGAGAAGACGTGAGCGAGGTCTCGTCGCCCGTGAAGCTGGAGCGATTTCGGTCCTGCGTCGCCCTTGCCTGTCTCTTACTGATTTGGAACTCAAAAGCCACCGTTGCACAGCGAAATTTTGGGCTTCCTTCGCTCATTAATCTCTCACAACAGTTATTTTCGCCCAGGAGGATTGATTCCATCGTAAAGGTGAGTGCGATTCCCGAAAATCTCAAGTTCCTCATTGACTCCCAATCAGTTCTACTAAGTTGTGACGTAAAAACCTACAGTTCAGTCACATTTTGTTAAGACTGCGACTCGCGAGTGGCCGTGAAATTTCTTGCTGTGAGACCGGAGTGACCAGACTACCGTCCACCGAGAAAGCATTCTCAGGGTGTCCACTTGTTTTTCGGTTTCCTCTATTCGAATTATTCGACCTCGGTAGGGTCATGCTCGGGTAAAATTATTCTGGGGTGTATTCACCCCCTGGCATACACCCTAGCGGTGGCTTGAGGGTAAAAAAATATAGAAAATTATTTTCCTTCATTTTCCTGAGTCAGTTAATTTCATTCCGAAATGTCCCTTGACTGGTTGACCTTGGAATACGTATTTATTTCACTTATGCATAACCTCTACGCTTGGCGTTCCACTAATATCACTGAAGTTGCTCCGAAACTATAGTTTATTGTTCGTAAAACATTGGCTGGAACGCGAGATGCTCTTTAGGTAATATAAACTGATCTTTCGACTAAAAGTAAACTCGATCTCCTTGGAAATTCCTGTTTCGTGTTTTCCATTCCCAGATTTCCAAAAATAGTAGACCTTTTCTACAAATTTTTTATGCGGATTCAAAGAAACTGAATAAATATGTCAAAATTTCATCGATTTTTTCAGACAGAATAGCCACCCTAATTCATAAATGGACACTAAATCGCTATATTTGCTAGACTTCCGTCGCAGTTAAGGACAGAAAAAGATGCGAGGTAGCTAGGACGACGCTTGAAAAGTAGTTCGCAAAAGTGATCGCATAAATGGGAAACGGGTGACAAGTTTTAGTGGCAAGGGCAGTGACTCCCTCACCGACGTTCCATCTTTCATGTAATGAGCATATGAAGTGATTAGCTGCTAAAGAAAACATTGCGAGGGCATACCCAGAAAAAATTCTATTGGATTTGCTTTCAAAGCCAATATAATTTCTGAATCTAAACCAATGTATGCAAAATCCTCACCAAACAGAATACCTAAAAATATTTCTGCTACCAAATAAAATATTAGTTATTCCATTATTTCGATTCATCCTCTATGAGACGACGTTTACACTAAAATATGAATAGATGTTTTAATTGATAATGTCGACATATCGAAATATATAACGAAACGATCGAAAGATATAACGAAAGATATAATCGAAAGATATGTCGACATTACGTCGTAGTAACCCACCACTACCACAGTAATCAACCCGAAGGCTGATTTCATAGAATAGGTAACGCTCTCATCATACCCTAGTATGCGTGAAACTATACATCAGTGTAGAAGAACGGGTGAATTCCTTCCCCTATGTCAAATTTGGTTTTCCAGCAAGTTCTGATACGCAACATTTCGTGCGCAGCAGGGTGAAACTTCAGCGGTTCAAGGGTGTCACCAAGATTTGAACCCAGAGCATTCGGCCATCAGCCGAACTCTACCCAATATGGCGTCGTTGCAACAATGGAAGTGTACATTTTCATGATGTTACCCCGATCAGTCACATGAAATTCGTAAAACACAAACGAGATTAGCGTAATCCTCACTTTGCGATAGAGAATTACGTTGATTCATTCAAATTAAAGTCGTTTTTAGGACGCCGGGCAGTGAGAATTGTGAAAGGTCTACCTTGGTCGGCAAGACTATGTGCCTTTTGTTTCGAACGAAAACTCGATAAATGGCAAAGACAACTTCACGTTGCAAATTAATGGAGAAAAAACAAGTGATCAGTACTCCAAACTGCATCAATACATAAAATTTTAACATTATCGGAAAATTAATTTAAAATTTGATTTAATGTTGAAATTGAAATCTAATGAGGTTTAATACAAAATAGTCACTCTATTATGTTCCGCCTGACAATTTTATACAACGTGCGAGTAATTCTTGTATTCAATAAGGTTGTGGGATGTAAGAATGTCACTAATATATTTGTTGCTTTTTTGGAGATAAATGGAAAAATACATATCTATGATTATTGAAAATACAGTGCTTATAATATTTGCAGGTTCATGAAAATGGAGCGCAGTTTTGTACGGCATGGAAACGTCATTGAGGCAAGAAGATAAGCATAGGTTAGATGCTTAGAGATGCGAGTTTGGGGAAGGTTGGAAAAATTGGAATGGATGGGACGAAGTATTAGTCATGCTGAGGGAGAAGAAAAGATTGATGAGATAAACCCATATAACGGAGAAAAAGTATATTTAGAGAACTTTAAATGGGGATGAAATATTGACTGATAAGAGAATAAGTGAAAGAGATAAGAAATTCTGGGTAGGTAGGGTAGGGAGAGAGAAAGGATAGTCATGCTGAACGGAATGAAGGGTGACAGGCAGAATTGAAGAATGGCTTATGATATTAGTGTCATTATATGTGGGGTGTCACGCTGTGTCGAGCGAGATGACGCATAAATGTAGTGGTCCATGTGTCCATCTAGACCTAAGTTAAGTTTGAACTACCTTTGATAAATGTAATTAATAACCAATTTTTAATAAAAAAGTTGATCAATTCAACACATTTACGCTAGGCAAAAGCCAATGCATAAATATTTACACACCGCATGTACAGACTCATAATACGTGAAGCAGTACACAAACCCACGCACTCTGACAGAAACAAGTGATCGGACACACAAAACTCATAGAGACAACAACGCACACACACAAATTCACCACACATTTCGGGATTTGAGAACTTAATACAAATAGACATGAAGGCTATTTACAAGGTTGCATTATGGGCAAACAAGGAAAGCTATTGCGAAGAAACAATGCATCTACACAATAGTTTTCACCGAACCTATGGCACGGCAGCTTTTAACAAGAAGTGTCTAGCATGATCCCGGCCGTCTGTTCCGAGCACAAGTATGATAACTGAAAATTAAAGGATCCGCGCACCATACAAATGGCAGTAGGTCCCTCTTCGACGGCGTTTCAGTTTGCCCTAAGAGTACATCTTTTCCTCCAAGTCGGTCGATCTGGACTCAACCGGTCTAGCAAACAACGAAACCAGCCACACTGGATTCTCACTCTCCTCTCTCGAAGTCCCCGCCCACGCGTGACAACTTGCCATTGATTACCGTCCACTGATCTTCAATGCCGGTGCTACCGGTTCGGCTACCACCATAATTTCGAGAAGAAGTACAAAGGCGGTCTAAAAGGCACTCGTCCCAATGAGCGAAATCCTTCGCCAAAAATAGTATAGGGGCCTCCTTCTAATCCGACCTGTTTCTCCATTGGGGTGACACATCAATGAATCTAGATGTGATTCGTCGAAATATAAAGTTTCAACTATAAACATATGTTAAAATCATATCTCACACACTCGAACGTGTAGCTGGGAGTGTTGGTTCACCAACCATTCAAATAATGGGCAATGGAAAGCATTTGGGTACTTCAAACTGTCTTAAGTTGTGTTTCCTATTGCTTTGGCTTGAAATGAAGGAGCAGAAGTTTCGTGCTCTCTAACACGAGAGGAAAACGTTTTCTTTAATTGATCAATCAAAATAAACTCGATGGTTTCAGGCTTCACTTTGTGGAAATCCATTCTAATAAATCAAAAGAGAGATGGTACTTTTTTCCACACTTTATTATTTAAAATCGACCGGTTTCGTCGCATAGGCGACATCATCAGGTCCTGATGTCGCCTATGCGACGAAACCGGTCGACTTTAAATAATAAAGTGTGGAAAAAAGTACCATCTCTCTTTTGATTTATTAGATCAATCAAAAGTCAATTTTCCTCAAGTGCTCGCCATGGTCTAGCTTATCACTGTAATTAAGCGCTGAATATCTTGGGCGGAGAGAGCAAGTCACTCGGTGGTACGTGGAAAAGGTAGAAAGAGTGAGTAGAGGATATATTTAGAGGTAGGCAATGAGATGTCTAATGCCACGTTAGAAGGGAGAATGATATGTCAGCTGAATGATGAAGGAAGGGAGAGTCATTTTAGACAGCGTGGAGGGAGGCAGGAAGTATGAGGATGTGAATGCGTAAATAATGTAAGGAAAACAAAAGAAAGTTGACGAGAAGCAAAGTACTACTACGAACCGTCAAAAATCCACCTAAAATAGGTACAAAACTGTGATTGATAGAACATGAATACACTACCCAGTTCCTTAGTCACGGTATCTTCAAGAGAAACAAGATTTGAAGGAAAATACTGAAGCAAAAAAGGGGCTCGCTGCTTTATCTCAGCCAAAAGGTATCCCGAAATAAAAACAAAGAGCACATACCATTGCTGACACATGATATTCTATTATTTTAAATTAATCTTTCATTACTTGACAACCGTGCTACAGAAAAAACTCACTATTCGACATGGCTAGGTAGGTTAAACACGATTACATTAAAATATATATACACCTTTATTGCAAATTTACTGAATTTATAATAAAAAATTACTGAATAAAAAACAATCAACATTTTTTTCATATAATGGCCTGCAAATTATGTTTTTAATGTTTTCGGAAGTAGTAGGTGTCCTTAAAGCAATGCAATGTAAATGTAATATTATTATCAGCATTCTTTTAACCTTCCTCTCCACTTTGTTGCTCGCCGTATGCGAAGAAAGACCCCCCCCCCTTTTCCAACATTACGAGATTATCGGATTCGACATTAATATCAAAAGGTAACCTTTTTAAAAAAAAAAAAACAAGGAAAAAGAGACAGTAAAAATAAATGAAGAACGATTCGATTTAAAGAAGCGTTTTTCACTGCGATACAAGCAAATGATTTCCTTGTATGTCCATACTCAAGATGAATATTATCTTCAAGGTTAAATTTTTTATATTAATGACATTAGAACACAATATTTTCTCCGATGATCAGTGACTTTTACCTGATAATCAATGGCTGTAATACTGTAATAACACCGTGCATAAGAATCCTTCCGTAAACCACTTGTGCTCTCCCTTCCCTCCCCACAATTAAATGATAGTACACCCTCCCACACTCGAAAGCTTAGCGGAATTATAGTTCAGCCGTCCACGCCAGGTCCTCCAGGGTCTGGAGAGGAGGAGTATGTTGTAAATCAATTTGTTCTTACGAATACTTCTTATTGGTGAGGGTGAAAGAATGAGAAAAGAAAAATTTGTACTTCCACACACTTTTAATATAACACGACCATGGTTTCGACGCGGCGCATCATCATCAGGTACAATACAACAAATTTTTTCGACTTATATAGCCAAAAATATATCGAAAAAAATTGTTGTATTGTACCTGATGATGATGCGCCGCATCGAAACCATGGTCGTGTTATATTAAAAGTGTGTGGAAGCGCAAAGTTTTCTTTTCTCTTTCTTTCACCCTCACCATGAAGGAATTCCATGAAGTTAAGCCTGAAACTGTTAGCTTTAATACTTCTTATTATCATTAAATGATTATATAGCGTTTAATATGGGTTTTGGGTGGTTGTTACCTAAGGTCTGCCACATTTCTTAGCTTGGTCTAACAAGACACAACCTAATATCCCACACTACGGTAAACTTCTTCAATCCTGCATACATTCTATCGCCCTTCATTCCGTCTAATATGACAATCCTATTTCTGCCCATTCCTAGTTTTCCTAACATTCTCCCCTCTATCACAGTCTTCAGTATTCCACAGCCAATCAAAATGTGCTGTCTGCACCTTTCCTAGCACCGAGTTTCTCTCAACAATCCTTCCTCCTCCCCCGCCATGCCTAGTGCTTCTTCGATATTCAATTGGTGTGATGCTCTTGTTACTGGAAATTTTAGGGATTCAAATTTTGGCACATGAAAAGGAGCCGGTCCCCCAACCATAAGAATGTAAATTTAGCACGCCTGAGGAATTAGTTCGCGGGAGCTCCAAATAGAACAGTTAAACTGACCATGTTGATTACCTTGGAGGTGCTATAGGACGTGAATGAGGGCAACAACCTTAGTCTTCTCAGAATTTCTTACGTTTTGACTTTTCCTTTAATAGTAAAATATTTTTAAGATATCTATAGCGAAAAATTGAATCACAAGGTTTAGAGGATAGCAGTTTTCAATTCATTTAGTGGAATACCAGCGTACTCCAATTCCAAATATTAGAATATACATTAAATGGCTACCTAAAATAAAAATCAGAAGTCAAGATAAAAATGAATATTTAAAGTGTAAATCACCAAGGTCGCCCACAAAATTCACCTTGAAAAATTCAGTCGAGAATGACGCCTTCGTGTCCTGAATCACGTACTCAAAACGTCTTTGGGATCCACGAATTTCAACTAAGGAGCGGTTCATTTCTCATTTAGCCCATTTCAAACCGAAATTGAGTGCTGGTGAAACATACTAGTACAAACATCTCGTATGTACACTAAAATAACCAGTCATGTCATACTTGTTAAAAGATAAATCGCAGTAATTATTAGTTACATACTATAAGGAGGTGTTGGTTAGCCAATTACCTATTTCGTCGAATTCATTTATTTATTTACAATTTATCGAAAACATATTTGATCATCCCCTTGATTATTCAATGGCTTTAATTATATATTAAAGCTGATATAGTTGATATTATTATTATGCGTATGTCCCTGACTTATATCATAGAGGTTTGATGTGCTAGTGCGCTACACAATACTTTACTCGTATGCCCTATATAACATGACACAAAAATCCTCAAACTCCATTATTAGCAGTAGTCCACTGACTTATGGTAAGTTTTCTATGCACCATAACACGGCAGATTACTGCACTAGTAAGCCCTAGCTAAGAGGAAATTAAGAAAATTAAAACCCATCACTTCATATTAAAGTACATATTATTATTAGGTAATCTACCGGTTAAGGTAGGTTTTTGGATGGACACAACTATCAATTAAATATTTTGTAACTTCAAACAAAATCCAATCCAGCAACCTACTCTACATCAGGTCCCTCTTCATCTCTGTGTACTTCTTTCCTCCCTTCATCCGGTCCAACATCCCTACCCTGTTCCTGCCCTTTCCTCGTCTTCCTAACATTCTCCCTCTATAACAATCTTCAAAATCCCGCTGCCGATCAATTAGTCCTTTATCCCGTTTCCCTCTCTCCTTATCATTTCTCCCAACAATCCCCTCTCCTCGCCCAACAAACCTGGCGCTTAATCATTTGTTTTCCTTTCTGTCCACTTTATCGTCTCCATCCTTCTCCACACCCACATTTCAAAAGCCCCAAATCTACGTCCATCACTCAGCTTCAATGACCATGTTTCTACGCTGTACATAACTACGCTCCGTAGAAGAGTTTTGACGAGTCTTTTCTTGTTAGCAGTACATACATTTTATCTCCCCAAATTCCATTAAAAATGCCGATTCTATCCCTCACTCCACCTTGCTTTCCCAGCATTCTTCCCTGAAGCATCGTCTTTAGCATCCCATTGCCAAACAGTACCTACTGCATCCACTTGGCCTACCTTCTTCAAAAGTCTCCCATTAGTGTCGAGTCCCTCTTCCATACCAAGCCGAGAACTTCATCCCTTGAATTTCTTTCCGCGCATTTTATTTTCTTCACACCCACACTTCAAAAACCTCCAATTTACGCTTATATTTATGACTAAATATCGAGTCTCCAACATCTAAAAATGACGCTCAATATTAAGGTTTTCACTAGCCTTTTCAGTATTCCAATTATTTTCAATATCTTTAATTGAGGTGCCTGTCACCAACTCCTACCTCTTCCTAAACGCTACCTTACCCAACGAAATTCTTCTTTTTATGTTTGTACTAGTTTGCCCACATTCCTCCAAAACACTTCCTCAATATCAGGGGAGTTCTATCTGCTACAGTTTATGTTCTCCAATTTTTGTTTAACTTATCCATCCGACTTCTTAGGAATCACACTGACTTTGTTTTCTTACGATCAACTCTCATGCCATACCTATGCCAAAGATGATATATAATGGAAAGAAAAAAAATAAATATATATCCCCCTACCCTGATGCGTGAATTTCACACGCCGTTGGGCTTAGTATTGGGTGAACTCTACCAGCATGTAACAAACCGACCTACGGGTTGATTACTGTGTTTACGGTTTTTATGTAGAAACAGACAAATGTATATAGAGTATATACATACATACATGCATGCGTACATACTGCAGCCTGACCTGAGGAAGGCCTCGGAGTAGGCCGAAAGCTCAAACAATCTACAATGTGAGTGGTCATTTACGTGTTATCTATTGTATATGTATTAAATATACATATATATATATATATATATAACAGAAAGATAACTCAAGAATACAGTTAATCTACTGCTCATTTACAACTCATATATCATTTATTAATAATGATGGATATTGGTCTGTCGGCACATCCAGCTACTCCGTTGCACATAAACTGTTCCACCTCTTATGCATCAGGGTCTCCTGGCCAAAGGTAGCACTGGAAAATGATGAGATCCGTACTGCCCCGTGACTTTGTTATGCTGTAGTGTTGAGTAAGATGAAGACGAAGCTGAAGCAATGTAAAAGGCTTAGATAGGAGAATTTTGAGATGCGGCTCTGGAGAAGGATGGAAAAAGTTTAATGGGCAGAAAATAAAACAAAAGATGAAGTACTACGAATGCTGAGGAAGAGATGATTGCTGAGAGGATTCCAAAGGAGGTGCGAAAGGCGAATATGGGGCAAATTGATTGGCGAGAAAATGTTGAATAACGAGATGGTGAGTTAAATATTAGGCAAACGAGGTAGAGGAGGAAAGGATAATCATTTCGGACGTGGTAAAGAGAAATAGAAAGCATAGGGACTATTAGTCTCAATCCCATAATTAGGTCGATAAATAAAAGGGAGAAAACCTTTTAAAAAACACCTAGGGACAGTAATTTTCTCTTTCATTCCCTCACAGGAAGCAGAAACTGCCACCTATCCGCCGGATGATTTTCACCTGATAGTCCAGGATAAAATATCTCCGTCCACGCCGTTTCCTTGCGGGCTCAGGGAAGATAGACCAAAATGGAGGTCGGACACGAGACCCACGAGTGTACACGAGCTCAGACCTGGAGACATCGACGTGATTGCTGCTATGGGTGACTCGATATCCGGTGGTAACGCAGCCAGGGAGGAGACCTCTCTCGGGATTTTGATTATGGACAGGGGAGTGTCTTTCTCCGGCGGTAATTACGAAAATAAAGATATTTCTTCCTTCCAATACCAACTCCCGACAAATGGCTAAACTCGGCCGTTCAAATAGACCGTCTCAATTTCAGAAGGAAATCGCTTACATAGGAATTCTTTTTTTCAGGAGGACAGGGAAGCTGGAGGGAATTCACCACATTACCGAATATCATCAAAGTGTTTAATCCCAAATTGATTGGCCAAGCACTGGGAAGGGGTGACTTTTTGTCATACAACGCACAACTGAATGTCGCCGTCCCTGGGTCCCTCGATTACGAAATAATGAACCAGATCGGGTTATTCATGTTCAAGATGAAAAGAGATAAAAGGATTAATTTCTACAAGGATTGGAAGGTAAATTGTTTCTTAACTTTGAAACACGATCAATGACAAGGGTAAATCAAAAGCGGCTAGTTGTTCCGAAACTTTAAATGTGACCATTGAGAAGAAAATTTTTATTTAACCTCGCGAAATAATTCATTAGCATAGGAAAAATCTCTTAAGGTGAAACAAAGGTAAAATAACACTTTTGAGTTAATAATTACCGCAGAGAGAGGGGAGAAACTCAAGTATGATTTACGGAGTTAATCAAGTCCAGATTAATTCACTGAATTACGCTGCAAATAAAGTCTCTCAATCTTAATAATAAGAGAACCACTGTAAAAATGTAGTTAATATTTGCACACGAAACAACCAAAAGGAACAAGTTCTTAACCAATATTCTTCATCCTGATTCCATGAAACGAAATAAGCAAAGAGGAAAGAGGCCTAAAAATATTTTGAATGGTCTCTGAAAACCACTCGTGGATTTCGAATTTATAGTATATTCTTTTCCCTCATCCGAACAGATGCTCACCATTTTAATCGGCCATAATAACATGTGCTCCTACGAGTGCATTGACCGCAAGAAAAACTCGCCAGAGATCCACAAAAGTTCCTTGCAAGAAGCTCTCGATTACTTGTACAAAAATGTTCCCAGAATATACGTGAACATTCTGAGTGTCTTAGGTAAGTTTTTCCTCACCTGAAACTGTCATAAATATTTCCCATTCAAAAAAAATCCTATATACTCTAAAATAAAATATATAACCCACTCTAGAGGTAAAGTTGCGTTCTTTTCGCATGCATAAACGTGTACTTTTCAATAAAATAGTCATGATCGGCTATTGCTATTATTAGTACCTACCGAAATCTTCTCTCATGTCCTACCATGACAACTAATCAGCAGGGAATAAAATCCACTGCAAGCCTAAACTCGATCTCACATTCACAAGTATACATTAACAAAAATGCTAGTCGGCATTATGTCTTAAGCCACATTGGGCTGGGTCGCATTTATATGCATTTAAAGTAATGTCTTGAGCCATCTGAACCATAAATGTCCGGCAATTAACTCTAAAATGAACGAATGAATTCAATAATTAATGTCATCAATGCAATAAGGTAGTTTTGCTAACATTAACGGACCAATAAACTTAGGCAATTCCAAAATTTTTGAAGATAAACATGGTATTATGTCCTCAGATCCAACTATTCAGCAGAGACTCCCGATCAGTTTACCCTGCCAATTCTTATCAAGACTGGGGTGTACATGCATGCACAGGAATAGTACCTTAAAAGAAGGAATGGTTCAACTGTCCCGAGTTGTGCGCAGATACCAGGAAGCTGAGAGGGAACTGGTAACTATTATACTTATGTGACAAAATTTGAATGTAAGCAAAGAATGAACAAACATCTTGGTAATGTACATTTTAAGATAAATAGAGTAATTTAAATTAAGTACGCTGAGTGGCATCACGTTAAAAACACTGATATAGATAGGTGATAAATATAGGTAAATGCGATAGATCATACAAAAGGAAAAGACAAAAAAAGTAAACAATACCGAATTTTTAACTTTAAATAAATTATTTAACTTTTTTCCTTCGGTCACCATATTACCCCTACATTTTCAATGGTTTTTTAATCACTTGTCAATGAAAAACTTATGTAAAATATCAAACAAACACCTTCCGGACAATTATCGGTGCTGACATTATCCACTCATAATTTCTAATATGCTTTATTTCCTGTTGCTACATCGTATCCATTTGCATTGTAAAATATTCCCATATAATATGGAAAGGAAGAGGTACGCGTGACGCCATTGCAGTAATGAGATCACTAATCGAGAGGAATATAGAATGCAATCAGGACGTTTTTGCCTGTTTTGTAGATTTCGAAAAAGCGTTTGATAGAGTGAATTGGGAAAAATTAATGCGTGTATTGCAGAAAATAGGAATGGATTGGAGGGACAGGAGACTGATCCGCAACCTGTACATGTCTCAGACTGCTCAGGTGCGAGTGGGGAACGGAGAGTCCGGATGGGCAGTGTTAGGAAGAGGGGTAAGACAGGGTTGCCCATTGTCACCGGTGCTGTTCAACGTATATGTGGAGGAAATGATTAAAGAAGCATGGGAAGAACTGGAGGTAGGAATGGAAGTCGGAGGGGAATTCGTAAAATCGGTTAGGTTTGCTGATGACCAAGCATTAGTTGCTCAGCCAGCCAAGGGGTTGCAAGAATTGTTGAGTGAATTGGAGGTTCAGTGCGATAAATATGGGATGAGAATCAATATTAATAAAACAAAGGTTATGCGATTTTCCAGAAAGAAAAAGGCTAAGCTAAATATTAAAATAGGCGGGGAAAAAATAGAGCAGGTAGAACAGTTTGCATATCTCGGAAGTGTTTTGGACTAATACGGTCAAAGTGGAAGGGACGTAAGGAGAAGAATTGCGCTAGGCAAGGAGGCTTTCTCAAGGAGGAGGGAGTTGATGACGGGGACGTTGAGTAGAGATGTTAAGACAAGACTCGTAAAAACTCTGATATGGAGCGTAATTATGTATGGTGCGGAAACGTGGTCACTGAAGCAGGAGGATAGACGTAGATTGGAGGCATTTGAAATGTGGGTGTGGAGAAGAATGGAAAAGATGAAATGGACCGAAAGGAAAACAAATGAGGAAGTACTAGAAATGGTGGGGGAGGAGAGAGGTTTGTTGAGAGAAATCCTATGGAGGCAGGAAAAATGGATGAAAGGCGTATTGAGCGGTAGTGGAATGTTGAAGAAGGTAATAGAGGGGAGAATGTTGCGCAAGCGAGGAAAGGGTAGGAACAGGATAGGGATGTTGGATGGGATGAAGGGAGGAAAGAAGTACACAGAGATGAAGAGGGACCTGATGTAGTTTAGGTTGCTGGATTGGGTTTTGTTTGGAGTTACAAAATATGTATTTGATAGTTGTGTCCATGCAAAAACCTACCTTAACCGGTAGATTACCTAATAAATAAATAATATGGGCTGATTAAAATCAAAGTACATACTTTACAAATAAAAAATTTCTACTTCGTAATTTTGTCTATCCATATTAATTAAATGGATTTTCACAACGTGAAGGTTTCTACAGTCACCTTAATTCCCATGCGTTTATCTAAACGGCGCTTTAAAAAAGTTAGAATACAAATATTTGAGAACCTTTGGAAAATAACATTTAGCTGAGATAATTTCAACAAAATCTTACATTAGGCGCTCAATAAGTGAAAAAAAAATATTGATCAAATTTACCAATGCATTAGCCATATTGTCTCAAAGGAAGTGTAGAATCGACAACTAAGTTTGTAATACAACTTTATAAAAGGTGGTTTAATGATGTTTTACATTTAAAATAAAAACGTGAGAAAGCAACCTCAATTACATTCTGCGTTGGGATCTATTTTAATAACTTACTTTGGTTGATCTTACAAATTTTTCAATTGGATGCCAACGGAACCCGGTCATGGAGATACGGAGTCTCCCAAACAAGAGGGTTGGACAATTAAGACGGATGATATATTTTTTGGTAGTATAATTCATTGTGAAAATAAAAAGAGACGTAGATGATGTAGTTACATCGAAACCGGTCGTATTAAAAATTTTATTTAGTGGAAAATTGCCAATTTTTATTAATCATTGAGGAAACTTTTAATTTTATATAAAGATGTTATATTAATGTGTAATGTATACTCGATATAATTTTCATTGCTTTTAGTCCAGTATGGCGCCAACACCAACAAATATTACCGTGTGCCAAGCAATGTTAACATCTGTGTAAATTGTTAAAACGCAGTAAACCAATAACAAATAATGTCAAATATTTCAGGTTCTCGAGTTTCACCACTTCTTCTTAATGTTAAAAACGGTTTCGACCTAAAGAATCTTCTTCAGAATGAATAATCTTCGAATACGGACAAAATTGTTTTTATTAATAACAACAAATGCATTGAAATATTACAGCATACACTATTCTCAATTTACACACCGCAAAAACTCTCGCAAGAATGAGATTTCGTTCCAATGTTGAGTCACCTTCAATATAATTCACGTCTTCACTAAGAGAAAACTCACTAGATGCAGAAAGAAATAAAGCGTTATTTTTCCACAAAATACTTTATCCGCGATCGGAATCGATACATACGTCAAATCACCTTATGGGATACACATACACATACTTATGGGATATACATTTACTTCTGACTGTTTGCAATTTTGAAGGAAGGGAATTAAATGTTTTTTCTTCCAATTTCAACCTCCCTCAGTCAGAACTTGTATTTAAACACCGGAAAACGCATTAAATACGCCTGAAGATGATACAGTGCATCAAAATCAATCGCAAATAAGGTATTTTTTTAAACGACAACGTTATTAACTTATTGTTATTGTGAAGGCATTTTCTCAAGAGACGGAGCAGCATAGGACTTAAAGAAACACAAGGCACCAACTCGTCCGAGGGAATACAATAATCATGCTACGATTTGCTCACAGATAACTAAACAGATAAACTAATCCTGGAGAGAATGCAGAAGACTTGACAAGGAAGCTGCTTTGGAGAAGAGAATATCGAAGTACAACCTCAAGATTAAAACCATGGTAATGTTCTAGAGCCACATTAGGGAATATGGTGTTTATATAAGGCATGGAAATGACAAACCAAACAGTGAAAGAGTTGTGCAGTTAAGCGGAATTAGAATAACAAGGAATTTTTTATATTAGGAGAAATAACTACTGCATTAAATAGTACTGACATAGAGGTAAGGAAGCAATTTATTAAAACTTAAATAAAGAATCAGTTTTTCTAAGGATGTGACATTTGGACGATAGGGACGGAAGGGAAAAGAAAATTGGAGGCATAACTGATTGGAAATATGGTGTTTACAGAAGCATCATGTGAATAAAACATATTGGCCCAGCTGCAAATTAAATACTTGAAGGATTGACGCATATGGATGGCACTTACATGAATAAGAGGGAAACTAATTAAACATATCCTGAGTCAGGATATCTCACTAAGGACCGTAACTGAAAGAAACATAAGGAGGAAGAGTTACATAGGAAGTTCAAGGATGAACAACAAGAAGCAAGTAACAGAAAATTATGGTGTAAGGAGATATGAGGAAGTGAAGATACGTGCAGATAACACGATAATTTGCAGAGCTACAACCAGCCAATCCTAGGGAACACTTTCTCAACGTAATTGTGAAATATTTTTGCTTAAGAGCTCTGAGGGAAATTTTCTTCCAGAGCAATAAAAAGTATTTCTCTTCCCATTCCATTTCTATTCGCTCTATGAGATGAGCGCTACCTTCACCTATTAAACCTCATTACTCACGGAAATATGTTAGAGAATGCCCATAGGTGTTATATGTATTATCTTATTACTAACATAACACTGAAATTGCAACATTTGGAATGTTTGATATGAGCTGTAATGTATGAACTTATAAACCTTTTTTTTCTTATTCACTTTTCGGAGAAAATATTGTTTACAGGTGTTCAGTGGCAGATACGAAGGAAGGGAGGATTTCACTGTGGAATTTCAGCCATTTCTCCAGCTGCTCAACGGACCGACAGAGGTTGAAGAAAGTGACAATCCATTGCTGAGGGAACTGATAGATACGGAATTACCTATATGGAGTGCAGACTGCTTCCATTTCAACCAAAGGGGAATGGCAGAAGGTGAGCTCCAATTTCATCTTCCCATGGATTTCATCCAGTTACAACAGAGCTAAACGCCCACCCCTGCACCCCTTCTGTTTTCGCAATAAGAAAGTAAATGTTCAAATGTACATACCAGCACTACAAGACATTAAACCCTCTAATCACAAAAGAAAAATAGCTAAGAAGACTTTTAAAAAGTCGCGCAAACGTACTGTACACTTCAGATACAGTAATTCACTATTTCCTCACAATCTTACGGCAATTTAACGACTTTGATGTTACGAGATACAAACATCCAAGCTGACGTTTTTAAATACTCATTTGTTTCAATTCCTAATCAAAATTAAACCATGAATAAAATCCATTAAATCCATCAATTACAGAAGTATTTCTTATTACTACCAGCTTATTTTACACGAACATCTAAAGAATAAATAAAAACTCGCTACGAATGCATACGTAGTCTTTCTATAAAATCTCATTGTATTGTTCAAGAACGGCTCAAATGTCTTCATTTGAAATTCTTGTTTTGAGACCAGATGAGGATGCTTTCAATGTCACCGGAACCTTGAAAATTACGTATATTTCAAGCTGAACAAACATTTTTATTTAACTCCCTTACCCCAGAGGTTTTTCAACAATTTAATCCAAACAGGAAGAAGCAAACCGTACTTAGCAATCAAACTTTCCGGCTCCATGCAAACAGTAAACACCGTGGCCCTGCATAACCTTCACATTTTATTATAGAAATATTTCAATGAAAGAAGTAACTTGGCAATTTTACACGGACTTAATTAAAATATAACCTAGGTTCCGATGTTGGATTTACTTAGAAGTTACTTCTTCTTTCATTAATTATGTTGTGCAAATACAATGAAGTTACGCCGGAGACAACAAATTTTATTATAGAAAGAAAAACTTAAGTTTCGTTATTCGCACTCAGTCAAACCAACGAAATGAACGAGTATGGATCATTAATTCTGTTGATAACCTCCATCCGCGGTTAAAGAAGCCAATGAACGTCAGAGGGAAGATGACTTCGCAAATATTTTTAACATCTGATAAATTTTTTGTGAGGACCCAGAGTTTCTGAGTAATAAAAAGTCAATTTTTTTACAAGTATTATTTACCAGGTGCTTTCAAGACCTAATATCTCCTAATTATTTTTGGCAAGCTATTAACAGCAGAAATATTCAACTTCTGTTACTTCTCAACATAATCTTCTAGTACACATTTGTCACTACGAGTGCACTACGAGTGTACGTGCACGAGTGCACGTCGACGTTATGATTTCATGGCCGCGGATAGAGCTGTTGCAGAGGCCCTTTTTGTTCACTGAAAAACTGCTCATGGGTCTTAGCCAAGGCTGTCCTAAGATCATTTGCTTGCAACCTACGATTCTTGTGATGCTATTCAAAAAATTAAAGCGTTCTGTTTGCCTATAAAAATTACGGGTACCATTACGATAATATATAATCATGGTTTCACGGACAACATCTACTTACGGGAGGTCAACATGTTACGGTGGCTTATTTAATGGCTTCCCACTCCCAGGCCCGGGGTTAGAATCCCGAAGGTGACAGGTGTTTTTTAGAGATATCCCGATTCCTACTAGCGGTGCTTAGAGGAGAGCACTTCAAGTGGAGTACAACGTCCGTCGGACGGAATATTAAACTATGGACCCCCTGGCGCCTTTCTTAAAGCATAGGCTAATGCCAACGCCGGGTTTCTCTCTACCCTTCTCCAATCCTTGAGCATCATATCCCTAACGAATTACCCACTTATACTAAATGGCGTAAATGACCTCAGCTGTTGGTCATTTAACACTAATAACTTTCTTCTTTTTTCAGTTTCTCGCAGTCTCTGGAACAACCTATTGGAACCCGTTGGAAATAAAAGTGATAAGCCAGAGGCTTTTATATTTAGACAGTTTAAGTGTCCCACCAAAGAAAGACCTTATCTCTTTACCAAAAAGAATTCTGTTAAATTCCTCAAAGAAGGACATCAGTAAGACGCAGGAAAACCTTAAACGACTTAAGGCCACGGAGGTATCCATGCAACAAATGCGTTTCCTTCGTCACAACGTACTTCATCAAGACAGCAGAAGTCATATAGCAGCAAGAGTTATAATGGCAATCAATGATCTACCAGTGAATCACCAATACATTTAGCCGCTGACGAACGATGAATCTTTCAATGCATGCACAAACAAATTATTGCATTATCACTTAGGACTCCAATATTACAATGACTGTACACAATAGAATAAATTTACTATCACAGTTTTTCTAAAACCTGGAGAAAGGGGTGGATAAAAAAAGAATGGCTTATGCAAAATCTGGGTAAACATTTTTTTACCTCTAACGCTTAACGTAAAGGAAAATTTGTTAACAGCAGATCATGAAAATTATGTAATAACGAAGAATAAAAAAATGTTTGTACCCCCATGAAAAAATTTTTCGATTGGCATAATTCACTAAAAATTGGATTTATTTAAATTTCCAAAACGAAACAATTCTCATGAAATGTACTGTATAGACTTTAGCGAATTTACACAAATGAATTGACAACGGTAAGTGAGCATCAACACCATGTTCCAACTACAAAAAAGCATTGAGTGTATATTCCCTAAATATCTAAATTCCATCCAATATTTATACCTGGTGTGTTCTAGTGTAGAAACACAAGGGATTGGATATCCAATTTGGATGTTCCCGAATATTTTACGCATGTTTTATTTAGCTGTTAAAAAGGGCACATTTTAATGTTAGTATTTTTAGTACAAAAAATTGAACACATCATGATCCTATGGTTTCGAAGTACCGAGAGATATATCTCCAATACCATCATTATACTGAATTCAATCGATTAAAATACTGTAACTTATTTCCATCCGGCTCTTGCATAATAAATAAATTATAACTACTTAGGAGATTATGCTAAACTACACAAGGCTTTGAGTTCTTTGCAGCACCGACACCGTTTATCGCGGCTCTTTGAAATATTCATGAAAATAAGTCGAACCTATTTAAGAAAAAAAGTAGTTTTTACCACAAAAGGCCCCAATGGCCTTAAGCCTACATTGATAAGTGAAATTCACATATTCATGATAAAAATTTGGGCTTCGGTGTTTCCAGGTTCACCTTTCGAGTGAAAAGTGATGTGAGACGACGTGACAGAGCGTGATAAATTCCGGGTAGTGCGGGGAAGGCTGAAAGCATCACGGCAGGCAGCGTTATCACCTCTTGCCCGAGCTGATAACGTGGAGGATATCAGTAACTTTCTAACATATTACGCAAAATTGACATTTTTAATCTATTTTAAATTTTGAATAGCAAAAAACTCTATTTGGAATATAATATAGTACAGTAATGATAGCATACATTTAATAATTTCATTTTAGAAATTCGACACTAAAAATCAACAAACTTCGTCATTTAATTGTATCATTGCCTTACGAATAGAATTTTTTGAATGTACGAGGTGAGCTCAAGTTCTAAGGTTTAGCTTAGCTTACGTGAGCAAATTTTATTAATGCAAAACGAAGATGGTTATAACAAAGGGCTCGTGAAACTACCTCCCGATTGAGAAGCATATTTATCAATTGAAATGATATAGTCCCATGCACCAGAACAGTGTATGATTATTCGTTTCCGATACTTAAGATGGTTTAAAAACCTTTGAAATCCATCGGCAATTGAGTGAAACATACAGTGAGGGTGTCATGGCTGTGAAAAATGTGAGTTCGCGGGTGCGACACTTTAAAGAAGGCCTAATGTCACGTGATAACGTTCCCATGGCCAGAAGCCTCGGCCACGGGCCATCATCAATTTTCCAGTGGGTAAATGGGATCTCGGCGGCCAAGGAATCATGGCGAAATTGCTGTGAAAATATGCTCGTATGTCTACGAGGAGATTAAGTTGAAAAGTTGAAGAAATTTCAACTTTCTAGTGTACCCAAGTATTTTGTTCGTAAAAACTAGGAAACCATGAAACTTGAAGGGAACTCATAATGTTCAGGTACTGCAAAAAATACTATATAACGTTTTCTTCATAGAATACCTGTATTGAGTACTTATGGCACACTTACACTACAATATCTTACCTTAGCGATCGTCAATTCTTGTCCACATTCTCGAGTTGTCTCCATCTGGAATCATAAAAAAAATAAATGCCATTAATTTTCTGTGCATCCATTAATATATATTATGTTAAATTATAATACACGTATCGCGACAGTCAGACAGCTTCAAATAAAACAATGCAATATTAAAACACTTATTTCTGGTGAGAATACCTCGAATTCGTTTACCTTCGGAATTGAAATCCTCTCGCAAATATACTGACAATGTGGAGAATTAGAACGTTCCCCTTCATTGGATATAAATACAGTCTAACGCTAATATGAAAAGAAATATCGCTTATTTATCACATTATATATTTAAATTGGAGGAATAACATGAAGAATAAGAAATAATGGAGAAAATTAAAATTCCAATTATTGTACAAATGTAACTGCTAACGTTATCATCTATTTTAGCCTAATTTTAAATAGTGATTCATGTTCATCAATGCACTCTAATTAAAACGATAATAAGAACAGGTTTGTTGAATCCAATGCCGTTGAGAAAACTCCCAGTACCCAGTACTAAGTCCTATACGGCGTGTGAAATTCACACATCAGAGTAGGGGGGCTAGTTCCTTTCCATGTGCCGGCTATGGTTTCCCAGGAAGATCTGGTCCCCGGAAAATTACAAAGCTTGGGTGGAGCTGGGGGGGCCCAGGGGCATGCCTGGGAATTGAACCCGACCCCGCCGGTTATTAGTTCAACACTCTACCCCTGGTCTACCGCGAACTCCAATGATGTTTATGGCCAGTACACATTAAACCAAATTTATTATTTGAACCTAATAAATTATATAACAATTGAAAAAATTCTGCCACTTTATAGAGCCTCTCCAGAAGACTAAAGATGGCACAATACAATATAATTTTTAAGTAGTAATCTCAAAGCGTGAATAAGAATAAATTAACTTCTCAATCAGATAAAAGTTTGAAAAAAATGTTAGCGATTGCATGATTGCATTTTCCGGTGAATGTGATAGTAATAAAAATAACTTACTTCAACATTTCTACCTACTCTTCAGGGGTTCAAAAAATATTTTGTAAAGCCATGATGGTAGAATTGAACATAAATTTAAAGCAGTTTGCTCAAAGCGTCACCATTACAGTTAAAAATAAAGTAAATCGTTTTTTTAAATTCAACAGAGTAGACTTCCAAAGATGAATTAGCAAAAGCATTAATAATTATAAGAGCAAACTTCAGAATTTCGGCCCACTCTTTAGGAATGAATTTTTAAAATACCTTTAACGACACTTAAATCCAATCAAAATAAAAGTAGCTACCTCGGAGTCTAGTCTCTTAGAGGTGTCAAACGATTACAGTTCTTGCAAAGTAAAATGCGATGAACTTTTTAAATTAGGAAAAGTATACTGAATATGATCATGAATATCGTAAAATTAGTATTTATATGAAAGAAAAGTAAAGGGAAACGTTAGACAAAATGACGCAATATTCTAAATGGGCTCTCTGCTGCCTCTCTTTAGATACCTTTGGTGCGGAAATCCTCCATCCGCGAAGGCTGAAAAGCGGCATTCTTGTCGCCATGCTGGAGAGTATTCTACCTCCATCAAACACCATTGCTAAAAACTGGTTAAAGTAAAAAAAAAGACACTCGCTTTCAAGAAAGAAAATTCACTGAGCCTACACTGAACTGGCACCTTCTTCAAATCACAAATAAAAACAAACTCGAGAACCTTCACGAAAAATATGGAACAATAAAACAAACACACGCACTTTGGTCACTAAAAAATACACTCGCCTTAAATATAGCAATCACATCTCCCAAAGGCACTAGTGGTATTCACAAAAAAAATATAAGCACTTCCTATTCAATTGAAAGTAATGAAATGGAACTCTTGGGGATATCACAACACCGTAATATGAGCACTTTTAGCCGAATAGCAACGTGAATTAAAAACCGAATTCAAATGTATTCATGTTTTTCTTTCCGAGAATGCTTGTTTTTTTAATGTTACATAAAAGACGATAATGTCAACCCCACATAATCCTATAAATTTTTAAGCAAGTATGAAAATCAGATCAGAGGATCTTTCAGAACTATCTCACTCAAAATTGTAACTCGTGAAAAGTCGTCCACTCCAGCACCAGGAGATCAATTCCGCTAAATGTTGATGCGTACTCACGACACTGAGTTTGAATGTGAAACTGTTAATGGCGGCAAGACGTCCATTATTATAAAATGTTGAGTAACGACAACTTTTATAGTCTATATTTCAGTTCGAAAGGGCACAATTTTACGTAGATGTCGCAAGGACGTGAGATATATGCATACGGTAAAGAGTCCCACTGGTAGGCCGTCCATCGTATGAAGCTGAGCTTGGCGGACCCTTTTGAATGGGTTCCCATTTGAATTCGACCTAATTTCGAAAATTCGTCTCCACGAGAACATGAAGATTGCTCCCTGGTAAGTCTTCATACTTTATCCTACCTCTTCCAGCTTCCCTGTAACTGCAGGTGATATTACATACTTTTTATGGTCATAATATAATTTAATATAATTTAATTTATTTTGAAATATGTTCTCGTTCCTGTGCTGACATAGCGCCGGCCTGCATAGATTCACCCTCCAGAGAAACTAAAATTGTTTTTCCTCGTAGCCTTACACATCTCATATTGCGATCAAATGCATTATTTTCACTCTCACCGACAGTTTCAGCAATTTGTACCAAATTCAGCCATCTTGTGTTGACTGGTAAAATTACATCCTCTCCTAAGTGCTGTTCCGTATTTTTTGGTTGCAGTAGAAAATGTTACTCTCTCGCTTTTCTTGGGATAATTTCAGAAAATGATTTCTTCAAAAGTTGAAAAAATGATAATGTTCACTACGATTGGAACCAGAGGTTTCAATCTTAGCAGTCAGACTTGATGCCTATGTACTACGTCTGCTCAGGGTATTGGATTTTTTCATTCCTACGGACAAATGAAAAAGGAAATGTTAACATTATAAAACAATGATGATTAAATATATGTTGGACAATGTGATCTAAAATCTTAAAGCACAAGTTCAATAAATATAAAATTATCTAGCAAAAATCTTCTGGAAAACCAGAATGGTACGTTCAAGTAAGTAATTCAGAACATATTTTCATAATAAACGTAATATTATAATATTTATTTTATTAGGTAATCTACCGGTTAAGGTAGGTTTTTGGATGGACACAACTATCAAATAAACATTTTGTGACTCCCCACCTAGCAAACTAATCTATATCAGGTCCCTCTTCATCTCGGTGTACTTCTTTCCTCCCTTCATCCCGTCCAACATCCCTATCCTGTTCCTACCCTTACCTCGCTTGCCCAACATTCTCCCCTCTATTACCCTCTTCAACATTCCACTACCGCTCAATACGCCTTTCATCCATTTTTCCTGCCTCCATAGGATTTCTCTCAACAAACCCCTCTCCTCACCCACCATTTCCAGTACTTCCTCATTTGTTTTCCTTTCGGTCCATTTCACCTTCTCCATTCTTCTCCACACCCACATTTCAAAAGCCTCCAATCTACGTCTATCCTCCTGCTTCAGCGACCACGTTTCCGCGCCGTACATAGCTACGCTCCATATCAGAGTTTTTACGAGTCTTGTCTTAACATCCCTACTCAACGTCCCCGTCATCAACTCCCTCCTCCTTGAGAAAGCCTCCTTGCCTAGCGCAATTCTTCTCCTTACGTCCCTACCACTTTGACCGTATTGGTCCAAAACACTTCCGAGATATGTAAACTGCTCTACCTGCTCTATTCTTTCCCCGCCTATTTTAATATTTAGCTTAGCCTTTTTCTTTCTGGAAAATCGCATAACCTTTGTTTTATTAATATTGATTCTCATCCCGTATTTATCGCACTGAACCTCCAATTCACTCAACAATGCTTGCAACCCCTTGGCTGACTGAGCAACTAATGCTTGGTCATCAGCAAACCTAACCGATTTTACGAGTTCCCCTCCGACTTTCATTCCTACCTCCAGTTCTTCCCATGCCTCTTTAATCATTTCCTCTACATATACGTTGAACAGTACCGGTGACAATGGGCAACCCTGCCTTACACCTCTTCCTAACACTGTCCATCCAGACTCTCCGTTCCCCACTCGCACCTGAGCAGTCTGAGACATGTACAGGTTGCGGATCAGTCTCCTGTCCCTCCAATCCATTCCTATTTTCTGCAATACACGCATTAATTTTTCCCAATTCACTCTATCAAACGCTTTTTCGAAATCTACAAAACAGGCAAAAACGTCCTGATTGTATTCTATATTCCTCTCGACTAGTGATCTCATTACTGCAATGGCATCACGCGTACCTCTTCCTTTCCTGAACCCAAACTGATCATCCCCTAAGTAATCATTTGCCTTACTCTCTATCCTTTTGTTGATGATCCTGAGAATAACTTTAGCTGCGTGGGATATCAAACTTATTGTTCTGTAATCCTCACATGACGAAGCCTTTGCCTTTTTTGGAATAGGAACTAACACCGATCTCACAAAATCTTCCGGCCAGATTCCTTCCTCATAGATACTACGAATCAGTCCATATATGGCCGTTTTCCCACCTTTCCCTAACCATTTCAACATTTCTACAGGAATATTGTCCACCCCCACAGCCTTATTTGCTTTCATCTCCTTTAATGCCCTTTCTATTTCATCGTCGAGTATGCCTGGACCTAAGCTATCTTCTTCTACGTCATGTTCCTTTTCTATGTCTAACCTTGTCGGCCTAAGTTCTTTACCATACAGTGTTTCTGTATATTCCTTCCATCTCTCTTGGATTTTTCCTGGTTCAACTATTATCTTACCCCATTTATCTTTAACTGTTAGCACAGCTCTTGCCTTCTTACTTCCCGATAATAACTTAACCTTGCTGTATAGAGCACCAATTTCACCCTTCTTCTGTAAACTTTCCATATCCTCGCATTGCGTTTTCCACCATTCTTCTTTTGCTTTATTTGTGGCCCTTCTCAATTTATTGTTTAACTCTTTGTACTTCATTTTGCCTAACTCTATGTTTACAAAATGAAGTACAAAGAGTTAAACAATAAATTGAGAAGGGCCACAAATAAAGCAAAAGAAGAATGGTGGAAAACGCAATGCGAGGATATGGAAAGTTTACAGAAGAAGGGTGAAATTGGTGCTCTATACAGCAAGGTTAAGTTATTATCGGGAAGTAAGAAGGCAAGAGCTGTGCTAACAGTTAAAGATAAATGGGGTAAGATAATAGTTGAACCAGGAAAAATCCAAGAGGGCTTAAGTATAAGAGATCATGAGATAAGGAGATACATTCTCAAACTGAGAGATTTATGGTAAAATGTCAACTGAACACAAATGATACCGATCAGAGCAATCGTCGATGAAATCGATCTGGAAAAGATGCTTTGAATCAGATAGTCTCGTCTTTGCCTATTGTTCTATATAAATTTTATTTTATGTCCACAATTCGAAGCAGTTTTCTTCGTACGAGCAATGTAGTACATCAAACTTACACGTAGATACTCTATACTCTATTTTACTAAACACCTTTTCGTGTGGATTGCATAAAATCTAAATTGTTCGTCAGCTACAAGGTAGTAATAGTAAATTTTAATAGTTCGTTATCATTCCCAGATGCGAAATATCTCCCTTTTACATACCCCAGCGGTGGCTTGCAGGGAACCACGAAGATGTAGATCATAAAGCATTCAACTTTTTTTGTAAGCCCAAACTGCCAACTGTGTTTAAATTGCCATTATTTTATTTTTTATTTAGAGTTACGGAAAACAAAATAACCACCATTAAGTAAAATAAAATTATACATAGGAAAGCCTTTCAAAAACGACTTCAAATCATGTTTAAAATCGCATGAACGAATAGAAAAATAAGTACGAAAAATTTGCGAATGACCAGAGATGAACTCCACCAGACCATCTGAAAATAAGTCTACCGGAAGATTGCTTTGAAATCTGAGAGTAGAGTTCATACAAGTATATTAATATTTACAGATAATGGAAGGGGGTAGGGCCGTTCAATTCAACATCTGGTAATTCCCTAAAATAAGGCCTCAGTTTCCCTCAGTACCCAGTCTCTAAGGCACGGCCCGGAATACATCACAGTCTTCAGGAGATGTCCAATGCTCAGGGGTCAGTTACATTCATCATAACCGGGAGGGATTTTTTTTTCTCTAAGCAGGAACGAGTTGATCAAAGAAACATAACTTATTCCCAGACGAGGGATGGCACTCCGTCCACGCTATTATTTTTTAATGAGGAAGACCATACGGATGCAACGGGTTTTCTTTCATTAATCAATTAAGGAATGGGGAATTTACAAACTCCCACATACATTGATTGACACATATTAAATAGTAAACCGTCACTGGATTGCTACCTTATGATGTAAATTACTGCCTATGTAATATTTTTAACACCTTGGTATTGCCATACATATGGAACTCATCTTATGACTTCTCCATTTACTATACTAAAATTAGAGGAATATTACTCATTATTCTGATAACCAGTTGAAAATGAGAAATTGGTTTTTCCGTACATTTCTTATCCAAAATTTTACCCTTAGAAATTTTTATCAACCACTCATTTGCAAAGAATTTCATTAGTTTCAGTTATGCATAAATCCTAGGATTACACCAGGTCTTATATTTGATTCGGTATTTTCCGTGAAATATTTAGCTACCATAACTGAATTACATTCCACGATATAGTCTAAAAATAATAGCAACTCCTCAAATTTCAATTTCATATTTGCAGGTATTTTGAAGGAAGGTTGCGTGCCTGGCTTATTCCGGGAAAGATGACGACCAATCTATGGATGGGAACCAATCTATACAATACAAATGAAGATCGGGATGGGTGTGGCGGCTTCAAACCTAGAGGCCACGGGTTCGACTCCTGAATCCGGTAGATTTTTTAGTGGTATCCCGATTCCTACTTGAGGTATTTTGCAGAGAGCACTTTAAGTGAGTACACCGTCCTGTGGATGGGACGTTAAACTGTGAACCCCTTGGCGCTTTTCGTTAATAGCAGGCTAATGCGGACGCCGGGAAGTTGTACGTAGGGCGTTTTTATTAGTAATGGAATGCTGAAGACTGTGATAGAGGGGTGTACTTTAGGCAGTTATCGGAGGGGGGGTTAGAATCCTAGACGGAATAAAGGGGGATCGAAAGCATGCATTGCATTGGGTGTTAGGTTCTCTTGTTAGGCAAGGCCAAGAAATGTAACGGTGCTTCATACGCCCATCCAAAACCTACCTTAGACGATACACTATCAAATAATAATACTATGCTCAAAATTTACCAAACGGAAAATTTAAATTTACAACTGATTTTTGTTCCTCCTCGCCTGTTACTTTTTTCTAGCGAAATTTGAATGATAGTAAAGAAAATAGAGAATTTCCATATTGTATAAAGAACGGTTATTCACCTGAAAAGTAACTGAATGGAACTTGGAGGCGATGGGTGACGTAATATTTGGGGAATTAAAATAAATGATGCCCTTACTTCACATACAGCAGCATATATCATCACTATTGAAGGGAACCACGGTTCTAATCCTGTAAACGGGCAACAAATAAGCGCCGAGAAACGGAATCACGAGTGAAGTCAAAGAAAATATTATGGTCCCCTGGAACCAAGTTGAGTCGCCACCCCAAAGACTAATTTACACAATGCACACACTTCAGTATTGAAATCATAATTCATTCCACTATAAAAAACCGTACATTTTAAAATTGACAGTTGTGTTCATAAATTAGTTGCATTCGACTCCCAGAATCAAAGACAGTAATAAGTGCGATACATGTACTTATTCTCTAATCGATTCTTAAATACAACTATTAATCAACGATGATTAGGAAACTAACCTATCAATAGACTGTTGCTGGAATCAAAAATATTTGCAAACAAAAGTAGCGACGAAGCAAGAACAATACACAAGTGTTTGCGCTAACATTGAAAGTTAATAGTAGAGTTAGATCATTTTTTTACAAGGATTTTTAAAGCGTTCATCCAAGGCAATGCATCAAGTTCTCAAATTGAACAACCTGATTTTAGTAACGGAGGTCTCAAAGAATGATGTAAAATGGCCTTAAAAATCGTTTTTGTAAAATAAAATGTATTCGAACTCTTCAAAGAGTAGCCAAACTCTCCATCCACGCAGTAAGTTATTGAAAATAGGAAAATCTTTGTAAAAATACTCTTCTGGAATTTTTTAGTGGAAACTTCACGGTGTGCTTCGAAATGGATATCATTATTAATTAAGAGTAATCTACCGGCCAAGGTAGGTTTTTGACGGACCTAATACTTGACTCTGGTACAAAACCCCACCGAAAAAATTTATAAAACTTCCATTATAATAAGCTATTGTTCAAACCTATTTATTTCCTTCCTATTTTTATTCCTTATATCATATCAATTCTTTTCTGCCCGTGCCTCGTCGGCCCAACATTCTACACAACCAAATTTTAATAGTTCATTGTCGAGAAAGAAATCAAGAGCTCTACAGCCTCAGGTTAAAATAATAAGGGGGGAAAAACTCCAATGGCCGTAATAAACAGTCGCAACTCTCGTCAGACTAATTGCTGTGTTGGTTTTCGCGGGAACCACAAACACAACCTCTCAACTAAGAATACTCTCTGTGGTGTTTTACGGGAAATTAATCCACGCCAGGGACCACACTCAGCCACACACACACACCATCCTGTCTGGAATCCTTCACGAGGCTGTGAAACCCCGTTAAAGATTCTAGGTGGAAATGTAATCCTTCACGAGGCTGTAGGGAAGACCCCGTTAAAGGTACCAGGATGTTCTACAAGTACACACTATGTGCCTATCCACGAATGACTGAGTTATACTATATATATATATTGGGCGTCTGTCTTCGGTGGTTACTTTTAACCTAGTGTTGGAGGTGCTTTTTTCCCTTCAGTTCGTTGAAGAGGGCCACTTTGTGGCCGAAACACGCGTGTTCGACGCGTTTCGCGCTCTTTGTTTTCAGATTCTCCCAGAAGTTGGGCCCTTTGAGTGTGTGTGTGTGTGCATTTATTGAGTGCTAGTGTGTGTGAATGGTCTGTGCTCGTCCTTCGTGGATAGGCACAGAGTGTGTACTTGTAGAACATCCTGGTACCTTTAACGGGGTCTTCCCTACAGCCTCGTGAAGGATTCCAGACAGGATAGTGTGTGTGTGTGTGGTCCCTGGCGTGGATTAATTTCCCGTAAATCACCACAGAGGGTATTCTTGGTTGAGAGGTTGTGTTTGGTCCCTTTTGTGGTTCCCGCGAAAACCAACACAGCAATTAGTCTGACGAGAGTTGCGACTGTTTATTACGACCATTGGAGTTTTCCTCCCTTATTATTGTAGCTCATTGTCTAACAATATGCTCTGAAACCATTTTTCCTGCCTTCTTTGAATTTCTTACAAAAGCATATCTCTTCTCCTACCAAGCTGAGAACTCCTTTATTCTACCTGCCCGTCCTATCGTCTTTTTTGTTTCTTTTTCTGTCCGCCAATTTCAGTTTTCCCATCATCCTCCACACCCACATGTCCAAAGTCTTCAACTCAGGTTTGCCCGCTTGAAATAATATGAAGACATATTGATAACCTGCAATTTAGAGGCCTGAAATGTAATATAGTAATTAACAACTTGATCATCTTTAATTAAGGGCAAGAAAATAAAAAAACGGCTCTAAAAATACCCTTTTTCGACAAATTAATGTGGGTGTAATGTTCAAAAAGAACTGATCCAATACTTAATGTTCACCGATAAAATAAAAATAGTTAAGAAAATGCATGGACAACCTCTAGTAATTTTCTCCTGACATATTTGGAAAAACGATGGTTAAGATTAAAGGAAACGAAGATGTTTTCGAAGCATTTATTCGAGACATAACTAATCAGTAAGCAAAAGCTAATGTACGAGTATTTCAACGAAACATTTCTCTAATGTTTACATAATAATACCGTTCTCAGTTTATTTTTCTAATATATTTTGCGTTAAAAAGTCGGTCGGTAATTGGTCAGAATATTACTCTCCGATATTTAAATAATAATATAATATTGTAGAAGAAGGTAATAGAGGGGAGAATGTTGGGCAAGCGAGGTAAGGGCAGGAACAGGATAGGGATGTTGGACGGGATGAAGGGAGGAAAGAAGTACACCGAGATGAAGAGGGACCTGATATAGATTAGTTTGATAGGTGGGGAGTCACAAAATGTTTATTTGATAGTTGTGCCCATCCAAAAACCTACCTTAAGCGGTAGATTACCACATAATAATAATAATATTGTAGACGGTTAGTAATGTGTAAATCGCATACGAACGTTTAGAGAAATGTTGTGTGCTTCCTGGAAGGATACCCAAACTGTCCATCCAATTTCTATTTTTTGTGGATACAAAAACATGCATTGTCGAATAGTTCACACAATGGGGACAAATTATCAAGATTACATATTACCAGTCTCCAATTTCAGAAATTCCAACGAAGTGATAAAGAGACCGTAGCGGCACTTTCCACTAACTCTTCACTGGTTATCTACTTAGATGTAAGATATTTTCGCAATCCACTATCTCTCATCCAATCAATCAAGCACTTTGTTCATCACCTTTCAGGCCTCCTCTCTCACCTCACTCTCTCTCTTCAAAATGAGGTGTAAAATTCGACCTGAAGTACCAGTACGCTCTGCACCAATGATATGAGAAAACGGCAACGTATGCGACCTTATAATTTCCTGGAGATTCGCTGTAGACTCCGTTATCGCTACAGCTCAAGACCCACTTACGTATTCCTTATCCCAAGATTGATTTACTGCACTGCCAATTTAAAGAACAAATTGAAGATAAAGGCAATTCAAGATTAAGATGTTCTCCCTCCGGATTTTCCACCTAGGTTGACATCCTGGTCCTAGAGGCTTCCGCTGATAGAAGCATATTCGTTTCAGTTTGGCCGCCTTCGGATAAGTATCCCATACGTTGTACCGTGCGTAGTCCACCGAAGCCCTCTAACTAACCTATGCATAAAAGATCCTCTTCCATATTGAGGAGATGCAGTATCCGTCTTCACGCCTGATGTTATCACGGACCTCCATTATTTATACTACTTCAATGTTTATTTCTGGGAAAGCACCTATTTTCCCTTGACAAGAATACTTGCATCTTCGAGATTTATGTTGTTGTCCATGTTACGACTACGCATGATCGGCTATGGTAGAGAGACTAAATAGTTCCTTTTTCATAGCTAGCATTACAAGTTCCTTCAATCTCTATTCCAATCGTCATACCGTACGTAGGTATAGCTTTCCACGGGAGAACCAAACTGATTTAGTCTTTGGTAATTAAGAAAATTGTTATGCAATCTTTCCTCTAGAAAATGATGTATCCGACTTTCCGTGCCGTTGAGAACGTCATAACCAAGTTGTTTTCAAAATAATCGTAATCTTTTTTGATATTCCTGAAACATACGAGATTGCGGTGTATGCGTCTAATTTTCCTCTTTCGTCCGTGTTGCTTCCGCACCTTCACCAGTTCAGTGCGCCCCTTTTGCGTTCTTCCTTTTTCTACATAGTCCTTTATACAGGGTCCGTCCGGAAAATAAGTGTACTGAGCTCAGGAAAAAAAATTTATTACACTTTTACATATCTTAAGCTAATATTCCTCAAAATAGGACCCTTGTGAGTCGATACACTTGTTCCAGCGGCGTTCCCATGCCTGGAACGCTCCCGCGAAGGCATCATCGGGAACCTCTCGAAGACACGTCGTCACGGCCTCTTTGACGGCGTCCAAAGTCCCGTCCTTTCAAACTCCTCTTTATCTTCGGGAACAGAAAGAAGTCCGATGGTGCCAAGTCCGGGCTGTAGGGCTGGTGCGGCAGCGTTGCCACGCCGTGCTTGGCCAAGAAGTCCGACACGACAAGCGCGGTGTGAGACGGCGCATTGTCGCTCAGGTTGTCAGTCATACGGTTGATCGCTGGCCGGACGCGGGCGACTCGTTTTCGAAGCCTGTCGAGTACTTGGACGTAAAATGCAGCATTTACAGTTTGTCGTTCAGGTACAAATTCGTAGTGGACGACTCCCCTTTTGTCAAAAAAGACAATGAGCATCGCCTTGATCCGAGATTTGCTCATGCGAGCTTTCTTTTGACGGGATGATGATGGGGTGTGCCACTCCGCACTTCGTCTCTTCGACTCCGGGTCGTACTCAAAGACCCACGTCTCGTCACCCGAAACAACGTTCTCTAAAAAATGTGGATCATTTTTGCAGTGATTCGCAAGTTGTGTCGCGATTTCCAAACGATTGAGTCTTTGATCATCACTGAGCACTTTCGGCACCAACTTTGCACAAATTTTTCGCATCTGTAATTGGTCCCTAATAATCTCGTGCACTATTGTTTTTGCCACATTACACTGCTCTGCTATCATCCGAACACTAAGACGACGATCAGAGTTCAGTGCATCGCGAACTTTTCGCACATTTTCGTCGGTCAGTGTCGTTGATGGGCGTCCAGGCCGTGGTTCCTCGTCGACCTCTTCTCTGTCCTCCACAAACATCTTGTGCCACCGAAAGATCATGTTTCTGGACATGGCTGACTCCCCGTAAGCCTGGTTAATCATACCGACAGTTTCGGTAGACGATTTCCCAAGCTTTACCGCAAATTTGATGGAATAACGCTGCTCCAAAAACTTCGGCATCGCGTTCCGTGACGTGGGTCGAGCGTGGAGGTTCGCGTTAACAGAGCTCCTCACTACACCACAGCTCAGAGCCGACTGCCTTTTTCAGCGTCGCTTGCCAACATACCCCCCTCCAATCGCAGCCCGTCAGAGTGGTGCTGGGCGCGCCTGGAGCGGCGGGAAAAAATCAGTACACTTATTTTCCGGACGAACCCTGTAGGACCTTTTGAGATGAAATGGACGTATTCGTCCCTAAGGTTTCCTCATTTTACTAGATATCCGTCACAGCTTCTTTTATTGGAGTAGCCTACGTTAAGTTCACGTTCCGAGCACTATTTTCCCAGAGACTGATAACCTTGCGGTGAAAAAGTACGATTTGAAAATAAAAAAAAGATGAGATTACTGTTTGCGACACATTAACGGAAAGTTAAACTACTAAGGCAAAACCACAGAGTAATTAGAGGGAAAGATTTATTACCCCGTACGTGAACATCAGAGCTCGTAAAAATTCAAGGATTGGACGAATAAAATGAGATAAGAAGCTTTCCAAAGTATCTGATCCACACTGAAGTCATAAAGCATAAGCCGAGAATTAAGAAAATATCTCACAAAGATGTTCACATATTCCTATCAGGCTATGAGAATGCTCGTTGCCAGCTTTGGACAGAAGAATTAATGCTATAAATAAGACGCAATGCGAATTGTTGAGATTTCAAATTACTTAGAATGTCGCTACAAAATCTTAGAGCATAAATAAGTACCCGTAAAATAACGTATTGAGGAGATGGGATAAATAATCTTGAAAACTTTCGAGGGACGACATAAAAATAAAACTTTCCCTCTTTGCCATTTCAAATCAAGTATAGTTAAGGTAAATCTATTTTTATAAACATTGTGCGCTTGCAGTAGAAAATTAATTGAGAATTACTCTTCGTATACCTTAAGTGAATTTCTTGATGATATGCGCAAAGTAATTCCAGATAATACAAGAGTAAGTCAATTAATAACTCGCAAAACTGGCTAGAGGCATTAATAATTAATCAAAGTAAAATCTTGAAATTTATTTCACTTTTCTACACATTCATCCGGTACATTTAGGCATTTCTTCTTTTTACAAACTCTTAATGACAGACAGCAAAGAAGGCTTTTGTTTGCTACCGCAGTCAACAACCTCGGGGACTACGGCATCATTACTTTGAAAACGCCCGCCCGCCCAAATGATTTTTTAGGGCCTAAAAATGAAATTCACTGGGGCTAAGCCGGGAATGTACGATGGATTTTCCGAGCACTCCCAAAAAAATGCTCGTAATAGCACCTATGTTTGTCTGTGACATTTGCGACTTATTTATTGACTTGCCCTCATATTTAATCAAAAACAATTGAGCAATTATTAATTCACCAGCTTTATGATCATTTTTCAGACCAATAACCGTTGAAATACTTTCATAATGGACATCAAATAATTGAAAAATAAAACATTTTCTGGCGTAACTTGGTGGAAAATCTTCATACTGACGTTTTTATAAATCAAACCACTTTGATTTTCTACATAACCTGACGATGTTATGCCATAACGAAACCTGGGTCGTGAATATAAAAAGTTTATGCGGAAAAGCAAAGTGGTTTGATTTATAAATACGTCAGTCTCAAATAATTGATTAAATTACCATAATTTATCATCTGCCAGAGCCCACATTTTGATCATATGATAAATAGAGAAGAGGATGATGAAAAAATGTAATTACTGACGCTACAAAACGGAGTACGAGCACGATACACGTGATCTTATCATAAATACAGCAGAAGATGATAAAAAAATGTAATCTATTACTGACGCTATAAAACGGAGTGCGAGCACGATGAATGTCAATAAACTAACCGTCTCTTACGAAGCAACATTGACGAGCCTGCAATCATGAAAGGTAACTCGTTTTGTGATTGTGTATAATGTGTCCTCGACATTTAGTAATCGTGTTTTCCCATTGGCGATTAGGATGCTTGTAAAGGGTACGCTAATGTTATACATACAGTTGGTTTGTATACGAGTATAGAGAACCCAAAGGGTGGCCCAAGACAAAAATGTGTGCGCTCTCGAGAGGATCTTAAAAATCTGTACCTCTAACCATTAAGTTTAGTGCTTAGTAAAAATATTGTTCCGTTTATACATAATACTATTCATAATTGAAGTAATACAAAAGTTTTAGTTCTATAAACAAAGGGAATTATATAGTAATTCAACCTTATATAAGGGTTGAAAAACTTAGTGGTAGCTTCTTTCATATGACGAATTAACCAGAAAGTAACTAATGGACGTGCATACCAACTGGATTGGCAAAATCGGCATAAAATAGTAATGAATTTAATATAAAAGTGCAGAATGGCTATTCAAAGGAGAGTAGGAAACTGTCTAGTTTACTTAACCAAGCTATGTCGTGCTTCACAATAAGCAATTTAACATAGCATGACAGCCTGGTAGCATTAATTCCTTCGGAACAGAAAATATGAGGTTTTCGTGACGAAAAAAGGCTAAATTAAACGTTAAAATGGGAGAGAAAAAACTAGATCAAAGTGCAACAGTTTACCTATCTTGAAAGGTTTTTGGGCCAAGATGGTCATAGCAGTAGATGTATCAGAAGAAGAATTGTGTTATACAAAAAAGTATACCCAAGAAAGAAAAAATTGATTACAGCACAGGGACGCTGAAGAAGGATATAAAGAAAACATGAGTGAAAAACATTGGTATTGTATTTGGTTTCGCACGTAAAGGAAACTTGGTCAAAAAGCAAGATGATAGGCGTAGGGAGGAGGCTATTGAAATGTGGGCATGGGGGAGGATGGGAAAGATAAATGGAACGGAAAGTAAAACAAACACGGTTAGGGAAGAAAAGGATTGTTAAGTGACATCCTAAGAGTGCGTTCGAGAATAAGTGCATTTTGAATAAAGATGGAATATTGAAGACTGTAATAAACGGGAGGAAGTTTGGGGAACAAGGCAGGGTTAGGAAAATCATAGGATTGGGGAAATATATATATATATATATAAATTGATAGTCATAACAAACACAGAAACCAAAACACACAAAAGAGGGACTCACTGGTTCTCGAATTTTCGGTGGTCCAACCACCTTTCTCAAGAGGAATTAGGAACAGAACTCTGTTCCTAATGGAGTTCTGTTCTGTTTTGGATTCCGAATGGACCACCGAAAATTCGAGAACCAGTGAGTCCCTCTTTTGTGTGTTTTGGTTTCTGTGTTTGTTATGACTATCAGTGAATTTACATTACACGTTTGTGGGTTTTCCAAAAAAGTGTATATATATATATATATATATAGATGATTTCTTCGAAGTAACACGGAAGTGTTGAATAAAAAACTTAGACAGTAACACACAGCACGAGAACACATAAAAAGAACACTCACAATAATATCTTGATAATTTCGACATATATATATATATATATATATATATATATATATATATATATATTTGGACGACACAATAGAACACAAAAAGAAAATAGATTCCATCTAAAAGGACATATTGGATCGTAGATTTTCGCGGCGTTCAGATGAATGACTCTCCATTCTCGGGAGTCACCGCGTAGGTTGTTTTCTGACAACAGTTTCGCCCGTGTTTCAACGAGCGTCTTCAGGTCGATGTGAAGACGCTCGTTGAAACACGGGCGAAACTGTTGTCAGAAAAACAACCTACGCGGTGACATCCCGAGAATGTAGAGTCATGTAAAAGGACACTCACATTTTGGAAAGTTTGAGCTTTCGGCCTTCTTCAGGTCACATTGAAGCTAAAAATTCACCTCTACACGAGGGAACACTCCTGTGATAGGGAAATTTTGTCAAAGAAAATTCTCACTACAGTATAATCATAACAGATATTAACTGAGTAAATGCCGCGACTTAAGCCAGTCCTGTCCCTTGCTTTTCCGGGGCATGTAAAGTAAGATAACCTATGTCAGAGACTAAAGCCTCTCAACTAAAAAGGAAGATGGTTCCGAAAGGGGAAATCGCGATTTGAGTATTACTATCAGCTTTAAATGTCCAACAACTCGTTTTTCTTCGAATGTCGAAATTGAAATGTACATAACCTTTCATATTATTTACTGTTTCTCTCTACTTCGGCTACCTTATAATGTTTCTCTTTTAATTTTTATATGCGCTAAAGATTTCGAATGAAATCTATAATGCAAAAATAGAAAACAATTCTGCTTTTCTATTTAGCCGAGGAGAAGTAACTTTGTCAACAAATTGTATTGAAGACAATTACCAGTTCAGTATTATTATGTGAAATGATGATCTTCGTCCAGAGTGAACGGGCATAAGTTAATCAATTCGTAAATTAGCATTCTAATAAATTGAAAATTTTCGTATTTTCATACGAAAATTATCCTTCCTTTTCTGGTGCCGCTATAATAAGAACAAATCAAGTGCATTCTTATGCGGTGTCTAGTCCAAATGGGAAAATTATATTTTTTGCCCAACTTTCTCAAATTTAGTCGTGTTTTGGTTTGAATCAATTCGTTTCCTTTCTTTTTTTAAGGTCGACAGCTGCTGCAGCTCACTTTGATGGCAGCGCTTGCTTGCATTACTGCGGCAGCATCACACAATATGGATGAGCATTGCGTCAGTGTTCAGTGCCCTCCCGACTTCGTTGGTCCGGTCCCTAACCCCACAGATGAGTGTGGCTTCTGTTTTTGCGACCAAGGAAACGGAATAGCTATGCCTTGCCCACCTGGCCTTGGCTTTAATCCAAATAAAAACCAGTGCACACTAAATGACAACTGCAAATAATCAACAGTAAGTTTTTTTAAACATTCATTATGTTTAAAACCATGAATTAATTTACGATCGATGTAGGGAGATTATGCACCCACTACAACGAGCACTTTCTTTCCCGTAGTGTTTTCCTGGATTTGGGGGATCAGCTGGTTTCCCATGGAAGAGGGTATACTGTCCACCGAGTGGTCTTCTATCTAGGCAGCAATTTTTCTCAATCCTAAGCCACAAAACTTTCCTATACAGTTTAAATAGAATCTGCGTTAGAAGCTAGCATGAAGTTCCTCAGTATTTTCAACAACTTGTTCCATCCGGAAGAAATAAAGCATTTTATTTCTTATGGAAGAACCTTTTCAAATCAGCATCCACGCCAGGAAATTTACTAAAGAAGAGGTTCAATAGAAACCGATGGAAGCCTTTCTTATTTTCGTCAGCTATATTCCTTCAAGTCCTTTAAATAGTGTCGTAAAATGCAAGGAATTAATCCGACGAACAGATGTTTACATTTCAAGACATAAGTTCATGTAATTACAAAAATAATTTAAGATTGTATTTTACTATATATTTTACAACGTACAATAATTAGTGAAAATAAAATTATTCTATAACCAATCAATGACCGTACGATGTCGTAAAGATTTGAAATTTCTAATAAAAACCGAAAATTAGAGGCTGTTTCCTTCCCGCTTCCTTTAACGATATTATGTTTGCTCGGATGGGGAATTGAATGAAGAACAAAATGTATTTTTCCCTTGTTCTTTATTTTCGTACTACTAGTTTCAACGCTTAGGCGTCATCATCATGTACTGTACTAAGTACCAAAATAAAGAAAAATGGAACAATACATCGTGTTCTTCATTTAATGAACATGAACTTCCACAAAGTTGAGCCAGAAACCAAATGACTATAAATGTCAAAGATGACAACAAAGTAAAATTGTGTGGATCGAATATGTGGAGAATGGCATTACCCCTTTAATGGGATAATTACTCCGATGGGGCTTCTCTTAATTACCTCCGAATTGAAATTCGAATGATTATGTATGCAATAAAGAGAATAATTTATCCGAAATACTCGCAACGCAAACCAATTTGCTGCACAACATTCTGAATGACGGAATACTTAAAGCCTTTTCAAAAAGTAACATATTTTTCAGCTAATGAGATGACGACATATCAAACAAAATGGTGAAACGCGACGATTAAAAAAATAATTAAATATGTTCATTTAAAAAAAAGAAAAAGCTAAACATTAAAATAGGAGGGCAAAAACTAGAGCAGGTAGAACAATTTACGTATCTCGGAAGTTTTTTCGACCAACACGGTCAAAGTAGTAGGGATGTAAGGAGAAGAATTGCACTAGGCAAGGAAGCTTTCTCAAAGAGGAGGGAGTTAATGACGGGGACGTTGAGTAGGGAGGTTAAGAAAAGACTCGTAAAAACTTTGATATGGAGCGTAGCTATGTGCGGCGCGGAAACGTGCTCGCTGAAGCAGGAGGATAGACGTAGATTGGAGGCTTTTGAAATGTGGGTATGGAGAAGAATGGAGGTGAAATGGACCGGAAGGAAAACAAATGAGTAAGTACGGGAGATGGTGGGTGAGGAGAGGGGTTTGTTGGGATAAATCCTATGGAGGAAGGAAAAGGCATATTGAGCGGCAGTGGGATGTTGAAGACGGTAATAGAGGGGAGAATATTGGGCAGACGAGGAAAGGGCAGGTACAGGATAAGGATGTTGAACGGGATGAAGGGAGGAAGGAAGTACACAGAGATGAAGAGGGACCTGATGTAGAGTATGTTGCTCGATTATGTTGTCTGGAGTCGCAGGATATTTATTTGAAAGTTGTGTCCATCCAAAAAAAACCTACCTTAACCGGTAGATTACCTTATGATAATAAAAAAATTATTTTTTGATATCTATGGCGTAAGTCTGTATAAATGAAGCGATATAAATTGATCTCATTAACTTTTTCTAATTTTTTTACACTCGTATTCCCGATTCATCGTATACCGGCAACTTATGTATCTGTAGCACATTATATCATAATGTATTTTATAATTCTATAGTCACAAGGTACCTACGTCTTTCCACGATGTATGTATATTATTGTAGATATTTTCCTTTGTTATGCAAAGCATGGAATTTCTTATGGTAACTTCAATACGACTTATTGCAAGGAGAAAACAAGCCTTTATTTCAGATACTAGCTTCTTTTCTTATGTATTTGGAAGAAATTTATTATTACTATTAATTTCTGTAGAAAGCTCGTGAAATTCAAAATAGCTTATCGCAACAAACTGTTCGTAACACCCATGAGCACATATTTTTTCACATTCATAACAATGTCACCGTATATCTCACCCAATTGGCGATTAATTTTGATGGACATTAAAACACTCAAATGGAGAGCACGGATGATTACTCATTGCTCTTGTACGCCATGCCACCATTTTAACTACTGAAAATGCTCATTCTAGCGCCAGCTGCACAAAACTAGTACACTGCACGGTGCAGCCATCTATGCCTTGCCTAGAAGAGTTCTCCACGTATTTGAAGCCCAACCACAAATTTATGCCGACTCCCAGTCCCAATAAAAAATAAAACTACCAGAAAAATTGAGGGAATCTCGTAGTTACACATTCAAAGAGAATTGTTTGGAACCTTCGAAAATTCACTTTCATCTTTCTCTCAGATTCTTTCCTTTGCAGCTTTAACGTGTGAATTCCTACACTAAATGATACCTGTCGACGGTAACGACAAAATGCGACTCGGATAGATAAAAAAAACATTGACTCTGCCATTTCATTTCTGGCACAGTTCACTTTATAACGACAATAAATTAATAGCATTTTTTATTATCTTTGATGTACATCGATTTTTAAATAAACAACTTTAATAGATGCAATAAAAATGATCTGTTGTTTTAAAATTCTCAGTTAGGAACCTCATATACAACGTGAATAGTTTCAATATAGCATTAGATGTTGGTACTCACTTTTGTGGGATATCAGAGGAATAAGAGGAGGGGATGATAAAGAAATTCTAATCTTTGGTTGGGGCTTAATAAATGAATGCGAGAGTGACGCACGTCAATTGAGGATATTACCACTGGGGAGCCAAGACAAGGAATCCGCAGTCATGAAAGGTAAGTTGTTTTATGATTACATCGTAAAAACCCATTCCATATTCTTGTTTGATGGGTAAAGCTTTAGATATAATTAAGCCAAGTTAAGGTAAAGCGCTTAAAGATATAATTTTATGACAAGCGTATCCACATTTCTATAAACAGTACACAAATATGAAGGACGCAGTGACAGTTTAGAGGACCCCCTGCTTCGAGTTGTCACGCATGAGGTACCTGATTTTGTATTGTAATTGCATTATTACCGGAGAGCCGTTACAGAGGTGTGCCCTAGGATGTGTTAAGCTGGGAATGTTACCAGCTTTTACCTCTGCACTTTTCAGGAGCCAGAAACTTTTAATGTATTATTTATTATTACCAGTTAAAATTTAAATAGAGAATATCAGAACTAGTACGATAGGTGTGGGATGAGAAGATGAGAAGTATGCAGAATAAGACAAGAGTAATGAAATTATCAGGAAATATGCAGACTAACATTAGCATTAAATTTGGGGGACATAAACTTGAAAAGGTAAAACAATTCACCTAATTTGGAAGGGTTTTGGATGAGGGTGGACAGTGGTGATTAAAAGAAGAATTGCGTTAGGTAAGGAAGCATTTTCAAAGAGATGGGAGTTGATGACGGGCACAGTAAGTAAATATGTTAAAAAGCACTAGTAAAAACTTTAATGTGGAAACTAATTTTGGAGCATGGTCCAGAAACCAATTAAATAAATTTCACCGTATGTATTACAATAGTCTTGGGCTCGATCTTCAGAATATTAATTACATTTCATAGCTCGTAAATAAAAGGAAGATATGTGGTAAAAGAGGTCGTATTTTGTAATTGATGGAACTTTTGTAAATTTACATCTTACACGAGATACAACATTCGTGTGTTGTTATATGGAAACTGATGTTGCAGAATTATAAGTTTTACAGAAATATGTAAGAGCGAGGTCTACCCACCGAGTACAATCAATGGCACACTGCGATGATATCAATTTGAATTAACGTTCTGCTTCACTATCTGGATATCCACGTAATAATTATCGTAATGAAATACCAAGAACTGAGAAAAATGGCTGATGTCTTTACGTGGCGGATTTAGTATAGAAACGTCGCCAACCTTAAAAAAACACGAGCTATCAGTGGCTTGCCGAGATAATTAAAGCAGTTGAAGCAGAGTTGCGATTAGATTCGTTCCATCCAAGGCCGTTTCCACCATCCAAGGCCACAGAGAGGAGGTACAGTAACACCCCAAGATATAGAGCAAAATGTTTTTGTGCCCTGTAGACGCTTTGCGATCGTCTCCGACAGACATAACTGCGAAATTTAGTCCCGTCTAAATTATTTCCACCCTATCTTAACACCATTCCCTGGCTTGCGTCACGTAATACCGTTTCATTACTTCCAAGGCTCCCTTCCGTTTTTCTGTGATGGCGAAATTCCGTAAATAAATACCTGCTAGCCTTTCCCGAATATCATGTCATAAAACTACCCGATAAACCATTGTTGTGAGAACTCACCAAATGTAACTTTGATATGGGTATGATTTCTTAGACGGGTTTTCAATGGCCAGTGAGAGAAGTTGGGAGAGACGAGGCGTGGGATGAGGGAAGGGTGAGGATTAAACAGGGAAATGGGAACTCACGGGATTCGAACGCTCGCTGGAGAATCCTTCAGCGATTGGAGCGTGCAGGACCACCTGCATATTCTTGTTGCAGTTGTACTTTCACTGTGTCTGAGCGGCATAAGATAACAGGTGATCACCGGGGTAAGAAGGAGGTAAGCGGAAGGTAAAGGTAGGCGAGAGACAAAATGTGTTTACGGAAAAATGAAAGGAACATAGAAAAAGAGGGAGTTGTAATCACAGATCGTATGGAAGTAAGATGGAAGGGAAAAAATGAGGCAGAGGAGGAGACGGCAGGAAGAAGGGGTAAGTTAAATCCACGAGGATAAATGAGAAGAGAGATAATGCTCCCCAGGTCTGAATTTAAACTATTATCAAATTTGCGAATGGAAATGGATTCGTAGGAGATACGGATATGGTCGGGGGGACTTTTAAAGAATTGTAAGACTGGGGGATATGAAGCGGTTGGTTTCTATTTGATCGGTGATCTGGGATTTTGAAGTATGCCACATATTCCGTGTGCCTGGTGAGAAGTTGGCTCTTTTTTTGTCCGATTAATGCTTTGTTGCAGGCGGGGAACATATTTCTGAAGGGTATTGGTCCCATCTTTGGCACAGAAAGCAGGTTGTTTTAATTTGAATTTGTTCGGAAAAGATACTGATGATATGTCGTTTAAAATAGAGTGAAAATCGTAGGTTAAAGATAGACAAAAAGGAAATTTAATGAATTGTCTGTCGAATTTTGGGGAATGGGTGGTTGAAGACTTTATTAGTTTTTTTTATTTGTTCCATGAGTGTTCGGCGTATTAAATTGGCGTTGTAATCTATGGTTATGGCTATTAGTTTCTCTAAACGTTGATGCTATTTGGAAAAAGAGGAAAGTAAGTGGGATCGAGAGTAGACAGTTTATAATGAAATGGAAGGCGACACAATTTTTCTCTAATGGAGAAAGGAGTTAGAAAGGATGTAAAGGTTCCATAGGCATAGGATGATAATATCCTAAATATTTTGGAAGACAACAAATTTTTGGGGTTCTTTTTCAACAAAATTTCTAGGAAGAGTAGATTAATGTTGAATTTTGTTTCTATGGTGAAGGAAATGGATGGGAAAACATGATAGAGGCTCGTGAGGAAGTAAGTGGACATCGGAAGTGTCAAAGATGGTAAATATGTCTCCAACGTAACGGAAGAAGGTGGATGGGAAAGAGTTGAAGGAAAATTTAAAAATGCCTTAAAAATTATTCGAGTATATTTCAGCTTAGAATTGGAAAAGATAGTTACGATTTAGTACCAAAATATTGCCTAAAAAACTGGTTGCTAAACTGGAAATAATATTGATACATGGAGAAGGTGGTAAGGCGCGTGTATCTGTTTACGAGTATTGGAAGGTGTATTTTAAGTATTTTTTGTATTTTAGCGAGTTTTAAAGCAGAGGAAGAGTTTCGTTAATGGGGAAATTGAGGAATAAATTTTTGACGGCGAAAGAGATAAAGATTTCTAAGTCCTTAAGTGCTAAATCATTTGGTTGAAGGGTCAATTCCATAGAACTATCAACGGAAAACATGCCAAAATGTCTCGATTCCACAATATCACGCCTGATTCTTCACTTTTCGAAACATTATGCGCTGAATTATGAGACAAGCCAACGCGCTCAGAAGTAGGTCGATGAATTTAACGCGGAAATCGGGATAATCACCATCCCGGGCAAGGCGAATGATTTTTACTCTTTTAAATTGTTGCATTTTAATTCTAAATCTTAAAAATGTTAATCCCTGGAACCATGCAAATGCAACACAGAAGAATCAGAGCACACGCAAGCCAAATCGTCAATGATATACACACAAAACAAGGTCTCTAATTTCGACGACGTTAATAAAAAAAATATGCATTGGGGCAGTATTACATATTCTTTACGACTGTTCCAAGATTACCGCATTATATAATACTTTATAAACAGATACGTCCTAAAACAGCCATTTAATTTAATTGTCCTTCGAAAATGGGAACTGCGTTCGATTTAAATGTCCTCTTCACTTAAGACAGTTAATATTTGTTTGTTTCAGTCTAATATATTTCTGGGATTTAATATCGGGAGACCTTTTCATGTTATAAAAAGATTATAAATTATTATTATTATTATAAAAACGGCAGACTTCTGTACCACATACTTTCTAATTTGTTTCATAAACGGCAACAACTTCCTTTTTGGTATCCGTTATTGAATGACTAATTGCAACAAGCTTCTCTATAGTTTTAACTTCCAAAACAGCCATTTTTGGTTGGTCGTCGACTCCTGCGCATTGGTGTTGCGTGAATAGGCTCTTTGGCAAGAGCCTATCTATTGCGTGAATAGGGGAACTTCATATTATAAAACAAATTGCAGTCAACAATGGGTACAGGAAATAATGATTGACAACATGTACAACAGAAAACAAACACAGATAGCCCAGAAAGATATAGACCACATATTTAAACTCGACGAGCACTGATGGCAAAGAATTCCATTTCTTGGCCACATTTCACTCGGGATACAACAAATATTCTCCAAGAACAAAATCAAGATAGCACTTTACAACACACACACTTTAAAAAACATAATGGGTTCACCCCAAGACAAAATTGACATAATGCAACAAAGCGGGGTTTATAAACTCAACTGTATGGACTACAATGCCATCTTCATTGGACAGACAAGGAGGACTTTTCATATTAGGATTAAAGAACGCTGATCAAGGTTCACCAAGAAAGACTACAGATCCCAATTCATCAAACACCTTTTGGAAAAGAATCACACCAGTAAATTCACAGCGGACATTCTTCACACAGAAAAGAAAGGACGCAGGTTGAATGCTTTGGAGGAGTTGGAAATTTGGCAATCCTTTAGTCGGACAGATTGGAGGTGGTCAACGAAACAATATAGCATACCTCTCTTGTTCCCCCTTACTAAAATTCCTAAAAATTCTTTCTGCACCAACCCTAGCCCCACCAAGGTAGTGATGACATCGACTATCCCTTCATGAGAGTCAAGCCATTGCAGACAAACACCCACCCCTCATTAAATGAAGAACATAATGTGTTTTTCCACTGTTCTTTCAAAGAACAGTGGAGGGATACATTGTGTTCTTCATTTCATGAACATGAATTTCCGCAAAGCTGAGCCAGAAATCATCGAATTTCCCCTCGAAACTCCCCCTCCCCTAGCCCACTAATAGGTTGCTGCACCAGTACTCAAATTACTCCCTCTCCCTTACCCCCCCCTACCAGCCTCCCCTGTTGGAGCCAGGCTATATAAGTTGAAAAATTTTTCATCTCTGTCACCTGATGATGATGTACAGAATCGAAACTATGGTCATGTGAAGTATTAAATCTTTATGTGGAAGTGCTAAGTTTCTTTTTCTCCCCTCATAGTATCAAGAACAAAAGTTTGGAAAAGGGAGTGAGAACATGTTTGGAAACAGAAGATGGTCACACATGATACATAGCAGTACTGAAGCCAGCAGTTGAAAAGAATATGACCCATAACCAGGATGTATTTCTATGCTTTGTATATTTTGAGGTGTTCCATAGAATATATTGTGTAAGACTTAATGAATGTGTTCCAGAATATAGTAGTAAACTGGAGTGATAGGTGACTAATGAGCAACCGATACATTTCTCAGAAAGCTCAGGTATGAGTGGTGGATTGGGAATCAGGTTGGGCTGTGTTAGGAAGAGGAGTACAGGGGACAGGGGTGTCCATTATCACCGGTGCTGTTGAATGTATGTGTGGAGGAAATTATTAAAGAGGCATGGAAAAAACTGGAAAGAGGAAATAAAAGTTGACAGGGAATTCATGAAATAATTAGGCTTGAGAATGATGAAGCACAAGTTTGCCAGTCAACCAAATTTGTAAGCATTGCTGAGTGCATCGTACAGTGCAGGAAAGTCAGTGCAATGGGTGCCGGATGAGAATAAATGTAAAAAAACAAAAGTAATGTGTTTTTTTAAAAAAGAGAAAGGTAATAAAGTTAAATATTAAAATAGAAAAATTCAAAGAAACAACAGAAGAAGCCATTTCAGTAACTTTTGATCACGTCATCATCTAATGTGCACCATAAAGCAATAATTTCAAAGAGTAGAAATCATTCGCCTTGACCAAATTTCAGAGTTTAAGAGGACACCATGGGAGCTTAACTGGCTAAAGCACTGAGCCAGACATCAAGGGATTAGGGTTCATATCCTGGTCAAGGAAAATGATTTTTACACTTTGAAATTGTTGCATCACAATATGAGTTGATAGAGCAGATGAAACAGCTTACCTATCTCAGAATTGTTCTGGACCAAAATGGTTACAATAGTAAGGACATCCACAGAGTAATTGTGTTAAGCAAAGTAGCTTTCACAAGAAGCAGGAAGCTGATGACAAGACTGCTAAGAAAAGATTAGTGAAAAATTTACCATGGAGCATGGTTTGTATGGTACTAATGTTTAGTTGTTGAAGCAAGTTGACAGGAACAGATAAAAGCCTTGGAGATGTGGATGTGGAGAAATGTGGAAATGGTAAAATGGATGGGAAGGAAAACAAACGAAAAAGTACTGGACATGGTGGGGGAGGATTGATCATAATTGGGAGAAATCCAATGAAGACTGGAAAGTTAGATGCAGAACTTTTTGATTTGCCATGGAATATTGAGGACTGTGGTAGAGGGGAGAACATCGGACAAGCAAGGTAGGGGGAAGACATGGCTAGACAAGGTGGATGGAATAAAGGGTAGCAAAATGCACACAGAATTGAAGAGTAAGTTATTGAATTTTTGGGTGTCCCATTGTACCTTGTGAGGTAAGGCTAAGAAATGTAGGGATGTTAAGTTTGTATTCATTCACAACCTAACATAAATAGTAGTCAAACTAAAAATAAATTCTAGCAATTAATGTGGATAGACTTAATAAAAGTTTTACAGAAAAGAGGATTAGACTGGAGTGATACATGATAGGTCCATGTGGCAAATAAAGAGGTAGAATAGGAAGTGTTAGGAAGGGGATACAGGGGAGTCCATTTTTACCCATTTTTAAAAATTCATATGCAGAGGGTATTGAATAAGAGGCATTTGAAGAGCTGAATATAAGAATGAAAGTCAGTGGAGAATTCATATTATCAGTTTAATGTACAGATGATCAAACTTTGTTTGCTAGTTTACCAAAGAGTCACAATACTTGCCATTATGCAAGTCCTTAAGTCCATAAGACATTCAATATGATCGTTATGGGATGACAATCAATCTAAAAAAAAAACATTTTTGACACATAAGAAGACTAAGTTAAATGTTAAAATTATAGGCAATTAAATGGAACAAATGAAACAGTTGACCTATTTTTGAAGTGTTTTTGGCCAAAATGCATAGTCACATTATTAGAGACATAAGAAGGATAATAGCAATGCACAAAGAAACTTTTACAAGGAAGAGGAAATCGAAGACAGGAATATTGAGCAAGGATATAAGTAAAAAGTTGTAAAAACTTTTATTAAAAGTATAGTTGTACGTGGTGGAAAAACTTGGCTCATGCCATCAAGATGATAGGCATGATTGGATGCTTTTGAGAGGCAGGTGTGGAAAAGAAAGGAATAAATAAACTGGACAGAAGGAAAACAAATAAAAAAAAGCTAGACGTGAAACTGGAGGAGTGACATTTTTTTGGAGAAATCCAAATGATATAGGAAAGCTGAATGAACAGCATTTTGATTGCTGATAGCATGTTGAAGACTGAAATAGATGGGAGGATGCTAGGCAGGAGAGATAGGGTGAGGGACATGATAACACAGGCCTACAAAAAAAATTTTTTTTTGGTGCCGGGAATCTTTGTGTTGATTTTAACTATATTTGTAGAGCTGAATCCAAATATGAAATCCGTTTTTATTTAACAGCTCTACTTTTTTAGATATGGCACATCTTATGATTAGTTGTTTTAATATTTGATATATTCCGGAAAATAATTTTCAAAGTTAAATTCATCTATAAGTATACATGGGAATATGTGGTAAAAGAAAATAGGAAAAATATTACAGACTTTGTGAAACGTCAATACTTGGGATATTTTGGTGTTAAGCTTGGTGACGAAGATAAAACATGGGCACCGCATTTTGTGTGTAAAACATGTACTGAACATCTGCGGCAATGGACAACAGGACAAAGGAAAAGTCTAAAATTTGGTGTGCCAATGGTGTGGAGAGAACCGTGAACCATAATGACGACTGTTATTTTTGCATAGTAAATGTTTCGGGAATTATTCGAAAAAATCGCCACAAGTGGACATATCCAGATTTGCCTTCAGCTAGACGCCCAGTACCCCATTCAGAAGAAATACCGATCCCAATATTTCAGACGTTACCAGATATATCTAAGGAAGAATTTGAGTTATTTGAAAACATTTCTCATTCTATTGACGATAGTGGCAGTGACTATCAACCTAGGGGGTATCAACAATTCCTCAACTATTTAATCAAGATGAACTAAGCGATCTTGCTAGAGAACTGAACTTATCGAAGGAAGCATCCGAACTACTAGCATCAAGACTGCATGAAAAGAATTTAATGCAACCCGGTACAAAAATAAGTTTTTATCGCACAAGGGAAAAGGATATGCTACCCTTCTTTACTCAAGAAGACAATCTTACATTTTGTTTAGATATTAAGGGTCTTTTGGAAAAAATGGGACTACTATCACAATATGATGCTAGTGATTGGCGTTTGTTTATTGATAGCTCCAAGCGTAGTTTAAAATGTGTACTTCTTCACAATGGTAACAGGTTTGGCGCAATACCAATTGCTCATTCAACTAAAATGAAAGAAGAATACGATACAATAGCATTGGTCTTACAGAAGATAAAATACCAGGAACATCGCTGGGTGATTTGTGTAGATTTAAAAATGGTGAACTTTCTTCTTGGGGAGCAAAGTGGCTACACAAAATATCCTTGTTTCTTGTGCCTCTGGGATAGCAGGGACAGACAAAACCACTGGATTAAGAAGGAGTGGCCTAAGAGAGAAAACTTGGTTGTTGGGAAAAAAAACATCATTGCTGAATCTTTAGTTGAAAGAGAGAAAATCATCTTACCGCCTCTACATATTAAACTAGGCCTAATGAAGCAATTTGTAAAGGCTTTTGACAAGGTTGGACCATGCTTCGGCTACTTAAGACTAAAGATGCCCCATATAAGTATTGAAAAACTTAAAGCTGGTATTTTTGAGGGGCCACAAATCAGACAACTTACAAAGGATCCTGCTTTTGTCGAGTCAATGAATGAGATTGAAAAAATTAGTTGGATGTCATTTGTTGAGGTCATAAAAAATTTTCTAGGAAATCACAAAAGTGAAAATTATATTGAGCTGGTAAACATTATGCTCAGTAACTTCAAATCACTTGGATGTAATATGAGCACAAAAGTTCACTACCTACACTGCCACTTAGACAATTTTCTTGGAAATTTAGGAGACACAAGTGAAGAACAAGGTGAAAGATTTCACCAGGATATAAAAACAATGGAAGCTCGCTACCCAGGAAGATGGGATAACCATATGATGGCAGATTACTGCTGGTGCTTAAAACGAGACTGTTTGAACAAAGTGCACTCAAGAAAATCGCGCAAAAGAAGCTTCCGATGTGTTGAGTGATGTTTTTATGTATTTTTTTCTTTTAAATTTGTTTTATTAGAGTAAAAAATGTTAGTATTTGTGTTCAATTGTATTGTAAAATTCTGTTGTGTTTGTGGGTGATTTAACAGCCCTAGAAATAAATCAAGTCTTTATATTTAGTGGGTTTTATTATTAATATAATATTCCCATATCACCATGTAGAAGATTTTTTTACGTAAGTAACAACATATCTATATCTTGAAAACTATAGCTGATAGGAAAAAACTAGTGTCATAATTAGATTCAGCACCCCAATTGTTCTTTAAATCAGCATTAAAAGCTTCGGCACCAAAACCACTGTTGGCCTGTGTAATAGGTAGCTAGTATGGAATGAAGATAGGCACAAAGTATGCAGAATTTAAGAAGTGTGTATTGTAGTGAGGGATATTGGGTTGTATCTCATTAGACAAGGCTTATAAATGTAGTCATACTTGTATCATGTCTGTGTCTTTCCAGAACCTAGATTAAACAACAGACTACCTATAAAAAAAATAACACAGAATAAAAGTAATCTAGCCCTTCCTTCCTGCATAGGAAGTAGAAACCAGCACCTACCCACTGAATCATTATATGATAGAATAATAAAATAATTAGAATAACAATCACATAATAATAATTATTATTATCATAATCATAAAAATACCATTTCTACTTGGATTCTTGGAAAAAAGATAATGTCTTTAATATAAAATAATTCAGAACCTCTCCTACAATATTACTGCAAAGATATTCCATACATGTGTCTTGTTTAAATGGGAAATATGTATTTATCATTAACAATTCAAGCCTTGTGTATGAATCCAGTGAATTAACTAATTTCCTTTATTCTCTTAGGTCAACAGTTCTTGCAACTCATGCTGATGGCATCACTTGGATCCACTCTTGTGGCATCACTTCCATATGGAAGTAAATATTGCACCAATGATCTATGCCCACCACAATATAATGGACTGGTGCCTTGTCCCAATAATGAGTGTGGCTACTGTATCTGCTATGATAGTCTCGCTCAATTTATGCCTTGCCCAGTTGGTTCTGGATTTAATTCAACCACAAATACTTGCCAACCCGATAACAACTGCATGCCATCAACAGCCATGACAACAACTCCCTACACTACCGCCTACACTACTGCCATGTTTAGTGATTAGTTTACTGAAGACACATCATGGAAATTTTACTGCATCTTTGGTTTCAGATGGATTATACAAAGGAAAATCAACATCAGAGTTTCTCAGCAAAGAAATGTTTCACTAAAAAACGTGTACCAAATGAATAAACCAAATTGAATTCCCTAAGAACCCTGTTGTGAATTCAAAATTTCCACAGTTGTTTGAATGTGAAGTCTACATGTGGAATATTTCTACAAAAAATTAAAACAATATCATGTGAATTTACCAGTATTTTATTTGGAGAACTGATGCTTTCTTTCATGCTACTTATACTTGTCACCACGGTGCCTTATTTCAAAAGTGTGCATATGACCACAAAAATTATACCAATAATTTTTTAGGTGGAAAAAAATGAGGTACTATATGATACAAAACATAACTAGATTAGATTAAAATAACCTTGAATCTATAAATTCATGTAAAATCACATAAGTAAAGGTATTGTGTTATTTACTTCTTGCATTCAATGTAAGCTTATTCTTAATGTAATTCCAGAAATATTGGAATGGGAATATACAAATGTATATACCAGAAGATATAGCAGTAGTAATATGATTTCATATCATTAATATTAAGTAATCTACCAGTTAAGGTAGGTATTCGATGGACACAACTATGAAATAAATATTTTGTTTCTCCTAAAACATGACCCAACATCCAACACTACAACAAGTCCCTATTCATCTCTTTGTACTTTCTCCCTCCCTTCATCCCTTCTAACATCACTATCCTCTTCCTACCCTTTCCTTGTTTGCCTAACATTTTCTCCTCAATCAGTCTTCAACATCCTTCTTCTGATCAATATGATAAATCTTGAGTAATAATCAATAAATCCCTCTCTTACAATAGTTGTAAGTGTATAGAATACTCCCTTTGCAAACACTACCACCCTATTTCCCATCCATTCCACCCTGCTGCACGCCTTCTCGAAATCCGCAAAGCAAACAAAAACATCAAGGCTATGTTCCCATTACTTTTTATGATCGCTTACTGTTAAGCCATCAGAAAGTTGTAATGGTCAAAGCAGATTTGATCATCAAAAAAGTGGCCATTTGACATTGGTAGGGGAAAAAGTTATCAAATAGTGACCAATAACCGTGTGAAACCACATGATAAAAAAGGCATTTTAGAATAATAGTAGAATGTAATTGACAGTAAAATATTATGAGGACATTCATTGTTTATTGGAAAGTTATAATCATCATAAGTAGTGTCTACAAAAGGGTATGCATAGACCAAAACCACAAGTACTAATAGAGAAGCTAGTGGAGGTTCCCTACCTTTGTGACCGATTGGAAACATGTTGCTGTCCGCCAATTTGTAGAATATGTCTCAATATTTGTCCAGAAAAAGTTTCCAAAAATACAGTGTAAATCTCTAACAGATTGTTCTTAGGTTACCTCAATCATTCAAGTTATTCTAACATGTAATAGGTAGGTTTTGAATGTGCGCAAATGGCCATTTTCTTCTAAATATCATGAGAATTTCCTCTTACATTGCCTTAGGTTATTTCCTTCCCTATTCCTTATAACTTCTTCCTGCCTTCATGCTATTTAAAAATTCTATTTCTTCTTCTGTTCTGCTTACCCAACAATTGGGGCCTTCAAAATCCAAATACCTTTTAATATTTCCTCCACTCTACCTTTTTCCTGAAGTAGTCTCTTTTTGTTATTATTTCATTGATTTAATGTAAATGTATTATTCTACGGGGATTTCACTTTTCCAGACTACTGAACTTTCTCCATTTTTATTCAACTTTTTGAATTTTTCCTCAGTAACCTCCTTTCTTTACCCTACCTATTTTAATCTTTAGTGTTTGTCTTCCTCTATATCCAATTTATATATCCTTCTTTCATTCTTTGGTACTTCACCATTCCTCCTCCATTTTCTGCCACAACCACATTGAAAAAAATCTCAAATCTATGCTCATTCTCTTGCTTCAGAGACCATGTTCCACATCTACAAGGCTCTGTGCTCCATACTTAAGTCATCGATTACTAGAGTTTTGGAAAAAATTCCAATTCCAATCCTGGACACATCACCATGATGTACCCCTTTCATTCATGCACACACCCTCAGTGCCTGTGACTGAAAAACTTCCTGCACATATACAGTGATAATTAAAGTTTTAGTTTCTGGTTTTCCACTTCTGTGTTGTGTAACTTCAGCAGCTTAAGCCAAGAAAATCTTTCCTGTCCCCAACTGCCACATAGTCCCCCTTTTTGTTTTTTTCCCCCAGCCATCATTTCACTTTGTGCACCCCTGGGATGCGTGCCACTGTCCCCACCCCCTTATACAGCATTGCCATTGAGAAATGCTCCTTTAAAGCTGCATTGAGATGTCAAGTATACATATTGATAAAAACTTTTTGGAATTTGTTGTCTAAGTTTGCTCTATCAAATAACAATGATTAAAGAAGAAATTCCCCTGTCAGTTTTCATAAAAATTGAGTTCAAAAATTCACAATTTTATACACACTCTAATGGCAGTTGAGGACTGCCACCAGAAGAATTGAAAAATAACTATGCACAAAAAAATATAATATCCAAAAATGGAAATCTGTGAATGCTAGTTTTCTTTTCCACAAACAAAATTCTACTAAAAATGCTATTATAAAAGTTTAGTTCTCTCAGTGATGAGTTAAGAAAACCACTGTATAAATTGGAGACATCAAACAGAAAAGTCAGTCATTGGGCTAAAACAAAGTATAAAATTGAAGTGGATAAAAGTAGTGTCTTTGCTAACACCCTATTACATAAATGGCCCATGATCAAATCAATCTGTACTCCTTGATTGTTATTTGAATATTTTTAAGCGGAAACAAAGTTATGATGGAAGGGGAAAGAAAAGGTTATTAACAGAAATTTGAAGAATGTAGGAAAAGCAGCTGTAGAGGAGGTAATCGAATGTTGAAAACTTTGAAAGAAGGAATAATGTTATTTTAACTTTGTCGATTGATGAGATGTCGTAAATTTTGGGTGGAATGAAGGGAGACCTGAAAAACAGTTGACTTCAGTGGGGGCTACTACGATATCTAGTGCATTGTTGGGCTGGGCCTAGAAGTGCGCCAGAATATACACTCAGGAAACCACTACACTATGCCGTAGTTGGTATGGGTGACTCGGGAACTTTTCTACTGTTCCTATGTCACGAAAGTACTAACTTCAACAATTTCCAATCCAGAAAAATTCACTTGGTTCATTCAAACTTAATTTACATTCCAATAAATACATACCTGCCCAAGCTATCAACAATCCTTCCGGAATTAAAGATGCTCCGCCGCAGATTTCTGCAGCAATGATGATTCTTCGATAGCTCAAGTGGTTTAGAGTATCGTCCCCGCAAGTCGAAAGATACTCAGCTCGAGTCCAGTTTAATGAAACTTTTTTGCACTTGTGATCTGCTCGATTCCACCTTCTCCACCACTCCTGTGTTTGTCCTTTATGTGTGTTCCTATCATTTTTCCTTATCTTTCGCAAACAAATGGATCCTAAACTCTATCTTATAAATATATCTAGCAATTCACTAACATTATAAATTAATCAAATTGACAACAATTCAGTACGTAAGACCACATAAAAATTCCACAGGAGTTACGGTTCACATGGCCTAAATTCCTAAAAATTGTAAAATTCTAGAATTTTATGGCTTTAAAATAATTTCGGTGCAAATTTTCCCTTCGCTAAAATACCTTACATGAAAAAATATGTATTTTTTCGGTAATATTTCACTGCCTCGGGCTTGACCGTTACTAAATGGTACCCAAATCGCGCGGCGCACAGATGGCAGGTCGTATATAAAATAAAAGAATCGTGTAGTTCGTACTTATTTACCATATTAATGGCGGGAAAGAGGGAAACTCGACCTTATCGTATTCAATAAGCCGGTTATTTTCCATTATTTTCAATTTATTCTAAAATAATGAGTTGATTAGCAGACTTGATTCCGTCGTGTCTTTCATTAAAAGAAATGACAATAGACGGTTTCAGATGGTTTGAATGCACGGGAGTCATAGACTCGAATGAATCCTTTAGTCCCCGTTCATTTCTACAAAGTGGCGAAAAAGAGTTTATCCAAGGAAATGTCGGAAGTAAAGATTCGGGATTTCAAAGAGATATTTTACTCTTTGGACGAGTATTTGATCAAGGCTCTGCAATACAGCACACAAAGCTATTATTTCAAATGGCCAGGTAACTGACTACTGTTGATCTTAGGATGTGGTTTCCTGAGACTCAGGAGCTCCTAATGTGATATTACAATATTTGCGAATTTTCTCTACTCCATATGTGGAAGCGATGTAGTTAGACTTTGGTTTTGTTGAGTATTGGGCCTCCAGTTACGAGTAGCATTACTATTAATCAACGTTTGTTTGTTCTAGGAAGGAATTCAAAACGCTGGAAATGTCCTTTCATTCTACATCAGATGGAGCCGGGCCTACGAATGGTGATATGACTGAAGAGGAATGCCAACAAACTAGGAAGCACATCTGTGGATTATTTGATTATATTCGTGTGTTTTTATCAAGGTTGGAAACCAATTTCGCGTGCTCATAAATCAATTTCTCGAACATTGTTAAAGGAATAATTGTATTTCAGTGTCCCTTTGGAGAAGAAACTATTAATGGATGATCTAAAAGGGAACATAATTCCTGTACTGTCATCATTTCATAAATGTTTGCCGAAATTATCATCATTGCCGTCAATTCATCACCAGCACTTTTTTAAAAAGGTATTTTTCGTATAACTGTACAAGTGCATGTACGAATTATTACTTACCTAGTATCTTCTATAGCCAATACTGTCACGTAGAAATCAAAATACGGGCGAAAACTTGCAGTGTATGGTAATTGGACACCTATAATAAGATATATCTGCTTCTGTTAATAGAGCTTCATCATTTGCATTCCTTTGTAACTCAGTGCGCAAAGGTAACCAAAAAAAATGAAGCAATTAAAGTAAAAACGAGCCGAAAAGCTATTTTTGAGAAGGCACTGTATTATTTGTTTACAGTATATTATGCTTGGTGTCCCATTACCGAAGACTCATTGCAGACAGACAGGACATGAGTGGTACAATGAAGTAAACACAAATAGCAAACTTCACAAATAAGTGTCCCGCATCAATCGTATTACCTATTTAAATTCTACGTTCAACACTGAACTTTGCTTTTGACTCTCTCAATAGTCCATTCCATGCCGTAATATTTAGTTTTGCCTTAGCTTAACCAATTAATTTTAATTCAAGCTCAAATTCTGCCTGTGCCACCCATAACAATTCCTCAACATGTATGTAAAAAGTATATTTGATACGATGAAATGCTGGAGAAAGTCTGTAACCCTATTAGTTTCTAATTTCCCTTTCAGCACATCATTCTTACATTTCTGTGAATTTTCTTAACACTGTGTTTTGGCCAAACATTTTTCTCCCAAAATCCTTTTGGGTAATGAATTCCTCAAGTAGAAGTAATCATTAAATTTTTATCAAGAGAATTGGATATGGACCTGACACCCCTTGCTGAAGTTGATATTTACATATGTGGTTTACACCACCACACATGATGCAAGCATTAAAAGTTTACCAGGTATAACTGACCTTTCTATTCTGTTAATTCTGGAACAAAATCAGATTGATCCTTGCCTTAAGTCCTGGTACTTAAACTGTTTAGTGAAGGATAACCCATTGGGAAGGATTTTCCACATTAGGAATAGGTGGGTAATTTGGTAGGGGAAGGATTTTCAGGAAGTGAGTGAAGGGTGGGGAGAAATGCGGCATTGGCTTTAGCCTACTCTAAACAAAAGGTGTCAAGAAGGTACATATTAATGTCCCAACCATCAGATTGTGAGCTCCACTGTCATATGCTCTTCACATGACATCCCAAAAAGGAATTTGAATAACTGTGAAAAATTGTCATGGCTGGATTGAACCCTGGCCTTTGAAGTGGGAGGCCAGTACACTAACCACTGAACCAGTCAGATCCTTGTGGCAATAATTCTTGAACATGTTTTTGTTAAACTATCTAATCAATTATAACAAAATGCGTATATTTAAGTTTTACCCCAAGTAAGTTGAGTTTTGTAATTTATTACAGGATAAGCTCATAAGGGCACTGGTGACCTTTTAACGCTATACACTCCTTCAGAATGTGCTGTATTTAAAATGTAGTCACCCCTATACAAAAATATATAACTCCTTTCAGGGTAGTATGCAGTTTTGTTAATGATGAATTTCAAATTTTTAGTCAGCATATTACTTAGAATAATTTTGTTTCAACATTTGTTTTAAAAATAGCAAATGAGAATTGTGTTGTTTTATGAGTATAGTCTTTCGTCATAGTAGGTAATAAGTGAGGAAGTAAAAATAATCTAGTAGATTTGAAAACAACGCATGGGTTCCTCAAATAAAATAATTAAATGAGAAAAATTGAAGTTTCTTTTTCCAAAATATTGAAAAATGAAGTAATTTTTACTTTTTCCAAATGAGAATTCCACTGTAGTATTATCTTATTTTAATTATATTGGTTAGTTTTACAAAGTCATTCCTGAATTTTAATTATATTTTTTGCTTCTGTGAATACGTAATGCATTCATAAATATTTATATGACCTTAGAAAATGCTTAAGAAGCAATTTTTTATGAACACTTAAGTTTTTGCCCTCGAAAATTATCTATTTGACCTTGGAAATCCTGATTCAGCTGTATGATAACTGATTCATATTGAAACTGTTAGCGGTTATAAGTCCCTTCAAACATTTAATATCTACATTAAACCAGAGTTAGTAAAGAATTTTTATGCTACATTTATCACTTTTTGTAGGAGCCTAAAATTTAACCTTTAGCTTTGAGGAGTTTATTCCATTGAATGAATGGCTTATTACTAAGTATGATACTAAGGTACGAGTATGTTTCAAATTGTTGGCTTGGCATTCATTGTGATAAATATTCTCTTGTTTTATAGGGTTCCAGAGGCTTTTACCACATGTTTCACTTGAACTTAGATGTGCGCTGGTACTACATCAGCATCCTTCTTATAGTAAAAAACTATGCTGATTTGTTCAGCGAATCTAATGATTCAGGAATGGGATTTTTCATTGAGTCAAGGAAAGTGAGAGAAACTAAACAACTGGAATGTCAGATCCATTCTCTATTGGTTGAACTAACTTCAGTTGCATTGGCAAGATATGAGGTTAGTATTAATATGTGCCACAGGTGTTAAAAGTAAGTGGAAGGGAGATACCAAGTCTTTTGGTTTCATGGTCTCCTTTCTCTTGCTAGGGTTGGAATTGGAATTGATGCTGTAGAAACATTTCATTTCCACAGTTTCCACAGAATTGAACCTAGGATTCTAGGATGGTCTTCTTAGAACTGCTTTAAAATGGGTTTGATTTCAGTTTGCAGCCTGAGACTCCCTCAATAGTTCACTGTGACAGCACACTTGGAAGCTGGGAAATGATCACAAACAAGATTTTAATTATCCTTGTAGTAGATTCACAGACTATTATGCCCTTCTGAAATTATTTGAAACAAACCAAAATATTTTCAATACAATGTTACTGTAGGCATTTTTTTGGAGACTAAAAAAAAAGTCATTGCTAGAGCTTACATGTGAAAATGGACACAAGACTGGACAGCAGTTTTTAATACCTCTTAACAGTTTGATACATGCTAGTAGGCTTATTACAGCCAAAGTGGTTTCATCTTTACAGAATTGTTTGCCGTGACTCGGTAAACATCATGCAATATTAGATCAGACTTCATTCATTCGTTTTTCCTCCACAGTTGTCATTGAAATATGTGATGCAATTGAGAATCTCTCCAGCTGAAAGTTAATAATATAATTAGATTGTTGCAGGCCAAAAAGTGCGAAACAGTTTGCAGTTAACATTAAATTTATGAAGTTTACCGGATATGATGGGCGAAGGTGATTAGAGAAAAGTATTTCAAAATACAGACAGGCCTATATCTACAATAAGGAGTGCTCATATCATCTGTAATAAATGATGAACTGGGACCGAAAATTGGCACAAATATTCAAGAGACCCACCAATTTGCCACTAATGAAAAATCTGTTATGGAGGAGAAGGGGAGTTTTGATGATGGAAGTAATGGAAAAGGGATAAACAAATTAGTAAACAAGAAAGTAACAAAGGTGATTCAAAATCAATGTCATGGCATATTGATCTTAGGTGATTTTCCTGCATGAAAATATCCACCTGCATACTGCAATTTGTACTCAGAATTTTTCACAGCAGTTTGATTGGGATTATTTAGACCACTCACCATTCACTCCAAATTTGGAATCAAGTGAAAGCTGCTTCTTAATGAACCTAATGAAATAGCTTCCATCGCTATGCTTTGAAAATGATATGTAGTTGTGATTTAGTATCAGTACAGTTTAATACCAGTACACAAGAATAGTTAAAATTTTGAACCAATATTTACATTTTAGTTTAGGATAACTAATCAGAATTTACTGTGAGCATGGTAAAAGAATTTCATGCTGCATTAGAATTTATTTATATTAATTACAAAATTATCGGAATGCTATGATAATTGTCTCAATTTAAATGGAGTCAAATGTGAAAAATAGTACAAATGTTCATTATAATAAAAATTCTGTTCTTAACACTATTTTTTTGATAACCTAATGGACATTATGATGAAATGCATTCTTTGCTCGATGTTATCAAATTAATTTTTATTTTCAGGCTAATTCAAATGACCTCTCCAAAGAGACACCCTTTACATGTGCCTGTGTTATGGAAATGTGGCTCTTGCTTCAACTTCTGTGTGACAGCCTTGAGGAAAGCGGTGATGGGAAGGTAGGTTTAAAGCCATTCTTCATAGTTTTTGTTACATACATTCATTCATTGGTAAAATTTTCATGATTCAAAAATTAAATCTATTTTTATTTTCAGATTAGTAGTGTCTTGCAATAGAAAATTATGTTTACCCATCTAGACTGGAAAAATTGTATTGATGCCTGAAATTGTTGTCAATGTTGAAGAAAATTGGTTTAACATTTGAGAATACATTTCTATTGCAGGAAATACATTTTTCAATGAATTTCAATAATATACTGAATGCTCTAGTTTGTGATTTTACAAAACAGCTAAATTCCACCTCAATAGAAAAATATTTATTCTAATGTGATATTTTCTGCTGGCATAGTATTGGATTGTTGGCTGAATTAAATGATTTCAAAATATTGAAAGATTGTACGTTTACTAAACCATAATATCCATGTCCAGGTTAAGCATTTATGGTGACAGGAAACAAGTGGAATTGTCATTATCTGGCTGATTGCATTGAGTCTGTGCCTAATAATACATTTTATTTCTTTCAGTCTTTCTGGGCTCAGGTCAATTCTCTGCTTGACAGAGTTCAACCCATATCCTCCGCTCAGGGATCAACTGAACATTCCTCCAATGAATCCAGTGGAAAGGAGATTTTTCGATGTTCTGAACCAGTTTCTTTCTCCCTATGGATGCTCTTACATCTTTCTCATCTGTATGGATACAGTGATCAAGGGCACTTTCTCGGGAGGAAAAGCAAAAGGGTTAGTATGCATTAGTTCCAAGCCACCTTGCTTTTTCTTCCAGTAAGAGAAAGAATTCCCTTGAGTTCTAACCATAAGGGACCATAAAAAAGTCTGTCAAGCAATTAAGGGACAAGAATTTCACTTGAAATGATATAATTTGAGTATTAACATCATTAGAAGTCGCCTATATAACTACAACATAGCTGGTTTAGTATTGTTATTCCTCTCATTTGAACTGCGTTAAAATCTGAACTCATAGGTTTGGGCTAATCATGAACATTTGTAGACATTTCATTGAGGGTAAACATTTGTACCTTACAAAGGGCAACATGTTATACGTAATATGTATTTGGGTCAAAAATCCTTCATGAGATCTTTGAAGGTTTTAGTGTGTGAAAACTACCTACCTTACAATGGCATGGTATAGATATTGGTTATAGAACCAATGTTTTTTTTGGTTTGATTCTAATTCTTGTTCTAATCTCTAGAACCAGTGGTACTGGGAGCCAAAGAACTGAACCAACAGGTCACTAAGTTTCATGCAACTTGTAAACATTACTACCCAGGTTACCCAAGTTTTTTCCCTTTCCTTTACTAATTTTGCATTAAATAATCCTCTCACCTTTGAAATTGTTAAAAGAAATTTTTTCTGAAGTTTTTTCCCTGAGATTTAAAAAATATAATTGGGAATGTTCTTTCAAAAACACTTCTGCCTCTACTTTTGGTATGTGTTAACATAGAAATATATTCCAAATGTAGGTGAAGAGTAACTTTGGACACCTGGAGAAGATTCTGTCAGGTGCAATCAGCCATGCCTCTCAGAGTAGTAGTGAATCGAAAGTTGAGCTCCAGATGAGGCAGTATATATTCATGACCTCTGAGCTATGTCTAGGGAGGTGGTGGGAGCCATTAAGGAGTGAGCCAGTTATGATATTTTGGGAGTACTTCCACAGGAGGTTAAATGCATCATTAATGATTCCTGGATCAAGCCCTGCAGCACTGCAAATAATGAGGTAGGAAATGAGTTGCTTTTAATGTTTGAGTTTTGAATTGTGCTCTTATAATTTTTGCATTAAGTTGTTACATATTTTTTATCGTGTTCAATATTATATAACTGCTGTAGAGGAATTAGTTTAATAAATTTGAACCATTTTTGCTCTCAAATTATTTGTTTTATATTTTTGCATTGAAGAGATTCCATTGAATTACTAATAATATTTAAGTTTTGCATTATGCTTAACAATTTTTGTATTATGTTGTCACTTATGTTTTTTAATCATAATCCATATTATATAACTGCTTCAGATGAATTAATTTAACAAATTTGAACCATTTCCCTCTCTAAAATTATTTGTTTTATATTTTTTCATTAGTAAAAATGTCTTGTGAACAAAACACATTAGTTGGAGTGCGTTAAACAACAAAACATGTTGTGTTATATTAATGTTAGATTGGGTGTAGTGTTTAGCTCATGAGGATTCATGGCTCAACACCTTGGCTATGGCCAACATCATCTGAAGATCTAAACAATGTGATTCTCTAGTTTTGAAAACTTTATGGGAAACCAGAGATGGTCCTGGGAAAAAATAGTCCCTTTACATGTATAGATTTCACATTATGCATGACTTAGTTTGGGTTTAGTTTTATTTTTACCTTTCAAAACAACCTCATAGTTGACTTATTTGTTTTTATGACAAAGTTTCATGATGCATATATTGTAAATTGTGAATTTTACAGTGGAGCAAATGTCAGTGCTATGAAATCCTTCCTTCATATGTATGTACATGTTCGAATTTAACTATCCCAGGATGCCTTTCATGTCATACGGTATTAATTCAAATGCCTTACTTCAACTAAGTTCTAAGTTTTGCCAATCACTGGTCATTTCATCAGTGCAAAATTTATAACAGAGGATGCTGATGGAAGGAAATATATGAAAGTGATTTGAGCTGTCATTAAACAGCAAAATTATCTTGTGATCTCGTTTCAAAAGTTTTCTTAAAGCATGAAATAGTCATGCTGAAATTTTAAGTAATGACCAAAAATGCAATAGTTATTTTTGGTTTATGCATGTCTTGCCCGGGGCAGGGGTTTTTGGGTTACTATCAATTAGGACAATTGAATTCATGAGCATTGATTTTTAATTAATGGGGCTTGGAAATATTCTCAGTGTTGACTAACTATCTCTTTTAAACTATGACTATGTATTGAAATTTTCCAATCCCCATAACATATATTGGCTAAAATATTTGATAATGTTGCTGTGAAACATACTCTTAATGGAAATAAGATTTTAAGAAATGTAAATATAGTTTATTGAATAAACAGTTGCCCAGTGTTATGCAATTGAGCAGTAATATTAAGAAGCTTGCAGGCAAAACATATGACCTCTTAAAACTTTCTAAATGCAGTGCTTAGCTCTCTGATGACAGTTCAGCATCTGCTCAGTGATGACATAAATATGTTAATTTTATGCCTGTATGACTATTCTACAGTGATCATTGTAACCATGATATGTTGCTTGTAGAATAGACAATTTCCAAATATCTTTTCTCTGATTGATTGCTATAGTTAAAATATCATTACACCTGAACATGTTAAACTTTGGACTGAATTTTGTTCACTAAATATAATCTTCCTTAATGTTGTACTTCATTTGATATTTACCTGATGGATTTAGCTGTGTATGTATTTTTTTACCGTTTCAGCAAATCGGCTGTTGGAATGCTAGAGCAAATAAAGAAAAGTTTGTCTCAGGGAAATAGCCATGATTGTAATTTTGACAGCTTCTTTTTATTTATGAAATTTTTGGGTGAGTTTTCTTGCATATAATTCAATAATAAGGCATTTAAACATAGGATAGTTAAGTTATAACTAAGTTTTTCCCTACTTAATTACCTGTGTTTTACTATGGAGTAAAAATTTCTTTCAGTGGAATGAGATTCAATCTATGCAGGAAAATTCCACTAAATTTAAATCTGTTTATGTATGACTGTTGAGTCAGAGATGCAATAAGTGAAATTCAGCAAGGTGGGTAAGAGTTTGGGAAACCCGATTGCTAATGAGCTATGCTCAATATTTTCTAACATTTGTCAGAAACGCAGTGTGTTCAAGAATTTTCAAAAGCCAAAGCAGACAGATCACAATCCAAATATGCATAGATTCGTATTTCAATGACAACATGGCAGCGTATTGAATGCCAAATATGCACAAATATTAAATATATGCCATCAGTGAAGATAATCTTGGATAAGTAGGAACTATCTGTCTTTAAAAATATGGTAAATAATCAATTTGTTCAAATGCTGTCCCTATTCAGAGTGTTTTTATAATGCTTCCATTTTTCCAGCAGTACATTTGGCCACATTTCTGATTTTTTTTGTTTGTCTTATATGCTTATTTTAGCTCCAAAACATATGACAGCAAACGTTATTGGTAATGGAATACTCACTGATTTACATATTTAAAAATAATCAAGGAGTCATATGGAAGCTACTTTTGGAAGTGTTGTCAGCTGGAATTTATCAGCAATCAATGTTAAAATAACAGGAATAAAACACCTTTATGGTGCATTATGACATTCAGGGGATGTGATGAAAAGGAAATGAATATTAAATTTGCATATTTGCTTGTATTCATAGTTAGGGAGTATCAATTTTTTGTGTTATTCTTATTTTTATTGGAACTTTATGCCAAAAACTTAATTAGGTATAATTTAGCTATTTCAAGGTAAATGTGTGCCTATAATAATTCAGTTTTGTACCTATGTCATCGTTTAATACGTCTTGAACAAAAGTTATATTTTTATTTGATAATTTGGACTCCTTTATTTAATTTGTTTCCTTTACAATTATGGATGCCATAATGAGTTGTATAAGAGTTGCCTCTATTACCAATTAAAATAAGTTGAGTATTATAGAATAAATTAAAATAAAATGAATATCTATTTATGGCCAACCTCTACAAATGGCAATCAAATATTTAAAACAGTCATAGTATACTTATGGAGGGTTTTGTTAAGAATTATTTCTACTCATTATTCAGATGCTAGTACAGAAAATGTACTTCTATTCCTTTCTCTAGCTTGATAAATCCATGCATTCCCAATAATATAAGTGTAAACATGAAAGTAAGACTTCCAGTGAAATTATTCTCAAAATGCAGTTGTTAGACACTGTGCCTCATTGTGTAAGCATGTTGAAGATTGTGTTCTATTGTTTTAAGCTCAACTTTGTGGAAGTTCATGTTCATTAAATTAAGAAACACAATGTATACATCCACTATTCTTTATTATTGTACGACTAGTTTCAACGCTTAGGCGTCATCATCAGGTAAGGCCTGATGGAGGTGGAGGATGGAGGAGGAGGTACCTGATGATGATGCCTAAGTGTAAATAATAAAGAACAGTGGATGTATACATTGTGTTTCTTAATTTAAGGTTGAAGATTGTCTATGCGACTTTCCATAGACATTTTTTTACTATTTAAGTCTATTTATAAAATTGTTGTAAATATTTCAGGAATTTATTTAATGAGATGTAGAGCAGAAGAAAGTTCCTTGGAAGATAATGAATCTGGTGTGTTCCGCCAGTGGCAGCAAATAAGAGGGCGCATATATTCCAAGCTAGGTCCAGCAAAGGTGAAAGGGTTGTCACAATGTGGGCTTTACCGATTCATAAGCCTATTCCTAATGCTGAGCATCACTGCGGATGTGAAGGAAGTAGTAAGTTATGAATGAGTTTTTAAATAATTAGTCAACTTTAAGTTTTCACATATCTGATCTGACATTGGAATTAAAGGATTTTAGAGGCTATCCATTACAACTATGGAGGTAACTGACTGGCTTCCTAACCGTTAATTTCGAGACAAAGCAACAAAATACTGGTAGCAGTGATGTAATAATTTCCATAAAATCCTAATATGTGAAGTATAGGAATTAAGAAACATTCCTATTCATAGCCATGGGTTAAACTTCTTCATTAGTTGGACAAAGACCAATATAAAACTGTAATGTTTGTATAAAATGTATTAAAATACTTCATACTTGTAAATGCAAGATATTTAATGTACAATTTGTCGTTTATTCATTAATTTCATCACTGAAATTGATTATCATGAATAAAACTTTGATGCATCCCTCTGTATACAGTCAAATAATCATTAGTTATGACCTGTCCTCCTATTGAAACCATAACATGGTGTTAGATTACTTAAGGGACTAAATCTTATATGGTGAATATTAAATAAATCTACAATGAATTAGAATTCATTGAGTAAATTTTCATTATGACATTGAGTGTTAGCCTTGTAAACATCACCAATAATATTTATGACTATTTTTGACTTGTTACCAGGGAAAGAAGATGCTGGAAATGTTGAGTATGTTACAGTCATGGGATCCATCAGGACGTGACTTTCCAAAGAGGGAGCTGGTGTGGCAGGCATATATCTGCCTGGTCTGTCTCCATGTTGAGAATGACAATGATATAGCTCAAGTTTCCACCCCACTAATGGAGGAAGTTCAAGCAGCATGCAACGAATTAGCCAAACTGTCAAAGTCAAACTCTAGTTCCTCATCCTTGGACTCTTGGAAAATAGATACACACAACTCGGAAGGATTCCGCAAGCTGCTTTCCTTGTTCACTGAAGGGTTAAATGAAATAATGGAACTGAGCCCAAGGTTGGGTCTCTCTGAATTTTGTTTAATAGGTAATGTAAAACTGTAGCCATTTATTTTCTTGAGTTGTAGCATCATGATAGTATTTCAACATGTTTTAATGATATCTATAAATTAAAATGAAATCTTGCTCTTGCAGTGAGCTTGCCTTTTGAAAATAATAACATAATATGCCCAGTAATATTAATTAGGCTTTATGCTTGTGAAAGCATTGTGCTTTCACCTTTCCCAAATATAAAATAAGGAATGGTTAATTGAAACAGACTCATTCCATTACAATGCAACAATTTTATAGTGTAAAAATCATTTGCTTTGACTGGCATTCGAACCCAGATCCCTCAATTTTGGAGTGTAAGTGGACCCTCGATAGCTTAACTGGTTAAAGCACTTGGCTGGAAATTGAAGGATCTGGGTTCAAATCCCGGTCAAGGCAAATGATTTTTACATTCTGAAATTGTTGCTGTGTAGTGCATATTAGCTGATGTCTCCATCAAAAGTTACTGCTGCAGCATCTTATGCAGTTTTTTGGAATCTTACTCATTGGTCTGGAACAATAAGTTCCATAGAATATGATATAAATGTATGACTTATTATTGAGATATTTAAAATTGCATTACTCAGCATTATAAATATACAGTATGGCCGCAGTAAATTATTACTGAAAGATATGATAACATATGTTACCTCTTACTGTGTACATTTTTACATTTTATCTAAAAAGATTGCAGGTTAGACTCCTTTGATATTTTCAGTATGTAAACATATTAGCTTGAAATTGGTTAAATTACTAGATATTTGAGTATCAAATTAATATAGAGATAGAGGATATGATACTAGTTTCCATATAACTGATAACATACTATATATTTTGCAGCTATGGTGTTCAAAAAAATAGAAATGCCCTTATCCTTTGCTTTGTTACCTTTCAGGGTAGGCCATGGCAAGCTCAAGTTAATAGTGTTTCCAGATTATTACTCCCCCTTAATTTAACATTGTTTTTCACTTCTGACATTGACATCGTTTATGTAAACTTAAAATACTACAAATAGAGTGAGAAATGAAATCATGAGTATCCAATATAAGGGAAATGGGACAGCATTATTATTATAAGGTAATCTACCAGTTAAGGTAGGTTTTTGAATGTACACAACTACCAAATAAATATTTTGTTACTCCAAACAAAACACAATCCAGCAAACTACTCTACATCAAGTCCCTCTTCATCTCTGTACTTCCTTCATCCCCTCCAACATTCCTATCCTGTTCCTGCTCTTTCCTCATTTCCCTAACATTCTCCCCTCTGTTAACGTCTACAATATCCCACTGACGCTCATTTTGCCTTTCATCCATTTTTCCTGCCTCCATAAGATTTCTCCCAACTCTCCTCACCCACCATCCCTATTACTTCCTCATTTGTTTTCCTTTTGGTCCATTTCACCTTGTCCATTCTCCTCCAGTTCCACATTTCAAAAAACCTCCAATCTACATCTATCCTCCTGCATCAGCCATTATGTTTCTGCCCATAACTGCACTCCATATTAAAGTTTTCCCGAGCCTTTTTTAAACATCCTTACTCAACATCCCATCGTCAACTCCCTCCTTGTGAAAGCCTCTTTGCCTAGTGCAATTCTTCTCCTTACATCCCTACTACTTTGACCATGTTGGTCGAAAAAACTTCCAAGATACGTAAATTGTTCTACCTGCTCTAGTTTTTGCCCTCCTATTTTATTGTTTAGCTTTTTCTTTCTGGAAAATCACATAACCCCTGTGTTATTAATATTGATTCTCATCCCATATCTATCGATCTGAATTTCTAATTCACTCAACAATGCTTGCAACTCCTTGGCTGACTGACAAACTAAAGCTTGGTCATCAGTCTTCATGAAACTACCACCAGTTCTTCCAATGCCTCTTTAATTATTTCCTCCACATGTACATTAAACAGCACTGGTGATAATGGGCAACCCTGCCTTACACCTGGTCGTAATACTGCCCATCCAGACTCTCCGTTCCCCACTCCCACCTGAGCAGTCTGAGACATGTACAGGTTGCAGATTAGCCTTCTGTCCATCCAATCCATTCCTATTTTCTGCACTACACACCATAATTTTTCCCAATTTACTCTATTAATCACTTTTTCGAAATCTACGAAACAGGCAAATACATCCTGATTGTATTCTATATTCCTCTCGATTAGTGATCTCATTACTGCAATGGCATCACAGGTACCACTCCCCTTCCTAAACCCAAACTGATCATCCCCTAAGTACTCATTTGCCCAACTCCCTATCCTTTTGTTGATAACCTGAGAACAACTTAAGTGGTGTGGGATATCAGACTTATTATTCTGTGCCAACTATTATCTTACCCCACTTATCTTTAACTGTTAGCACAGATCTTCCCTTCTTACTTCCCAATAGTGATTTAATCTTGCTGTAGAGCGCACCAATTTCACCCTTCATCTGTAAACTTTCCATATCCTCACACTGCCTTTTCCACCATTCTTGTTTTTCTTTATTTGTGGCCCATCTCCATTTATTGTTTAACTCTTTGTACTTAATTTTGCCTAACTCTGTGTTTACATTCTTCAACCTTCTTCTCTCAATAATCTTTGCAATCATTTCATCAGTGATCCATGGTTTCCTTGTCCTTGTCCCATTAATGGTTCCTATAGTGTCTTTTGCGGCTTTCGATATCACTTTCTTGATACATTCCCATTTATTTTTGACAGTAATCAGCTCTTTGCCATCTTCCATGATTTCCTCTACAGCCTGCTGATACTCCTTCCTTGTTAATCCATTTAATGCTTCTACATTCCATTTCATACCCACTAAATTGTGGTCAGAGTCCCCATCTGCTCCCAGGAAGCTGTGCGAATTTATCACACTGTTCCTAAACCTGTGCCTAACCATAGTATAATCTAACTGATGCCTTTCTGAGTCCCCTGGCATTTTCCATGTATACCTATGCCTTTTGTGGTGTCTAAACCATGTGTTGGTGATGACTAACCCCTGTCTCCTGCAGAACTCAATTGCTTTCTCCCTGCGGTCATTCCCGGTGCCTAAACCGTAGTCCCCCATCTCATCACCATCTCTTTCTTTGCCTGCCGTCGCATTCCAATCCCCCATCACTATCAAATATTTCCCTGCAGGAACACACATGATGATATGATCTAACTTATCGTACATCCTATCGACTTCTTCCTCCTTGTGGTTGTGCGGTGGCATGTATACCTGAACAGTGACCAAGTTTGTCGGTTCTGCTTTAATCTTTATGAGTAATATTCTATCCATTGCTTGCTCTGTGTTGACAATGCTTCTTCCTACCTCTTTATTTAATATTATGGCAAACCCTCATGGGTTTGCCATAATATTAAATCACCGTCCCCGCTGCTGTTTATTATTCTATAATTATCACTCCAGTAATCCCCACCATCCTTCTATCTATATTTCCTCTTTCCATCTCTTGCATAATATTCTCTAATTTTCCTGTCCTCAACATTGTCCTAACATTCCAAGTTCCTATTCTAACTAATTTCATCTTCTTCTTCTGCATCTTCTCTCCTGCTGTTGTCAGTACCTCAGTGAGGCAGCTGCAAAGGTGTCTGACCCCAGTGGGGTGGCAATTGAGTGATGATGGTGTCACGTTAAAAACACTATTGAGGAAGGCAACAGGAAACCACCTCAATTATCATTCCCAAGATTATAATAATAATGGGACAGCATATAGGTATTTATATCTTGGATGTGGCAACTTTTAACATTTTAAAATATCTTGCTGGGATGGCAAGGAAGCATGACATTACAACGTACCACTAAGCATGCAAATGCAAAGTAGTAGCTTTAGTCTGTTGACCATTTACCTAGCAAAAAGAAATTGAGTGTTTTGGGGACAGAGATTTTGTCAAGAAAATAATTAGCAGAAATTCAATAGCTTCATAATAAATACATGCAACTTTGCAAGATGCAGTGCTTAATGGTGTGATATATCTTGATAACACTTTTGAAATAAACAATGTTTTCCAGTCATGGAACCATATAAAGGCTTTGAAGTTCATTGTAAATGTGTTTTAATTTGTCCACATATTTAAGGACAGAAAGACATATACTTTTGGTCTGAGTCTGCTCTTAGTTTCTAATTATATGACATGTGATTAATCTGGATACTAAGATGTTAAAATGACTTGGTTTTATTTAATGCTGAAATGGCAGCTGCCAGCTTTTGCTGAAGAGAAAGCCATTAATGCATATTGATGGAAACTACATTTTGATGGAACATGTTCCCAGGTATATTATCCTTCCCTAGTTCATTTATTTCTGAAAAGAGGAAATTTCTGAGCCTTAAGCTCTACAAGGCTGAGTTCTGCTGTGTTAAACTTGAAAAAAAAATTATAGTTTTCCATGAGTGTTTGAATTATAAAGTGGTTTTCTTGGTTTTTACTTTAAGGTCCATGGCTCCCACAGTGGTTAAGTGCTTGTTCCTTGTCTGCAGCACGTAGACTGATGGATACCCTTCTTGCTGTGGTTGACAAATTAAGGAAATTGCGGCAAAGTTTAATTCAGCAGAATGACCTCAGTGACTTATGGGGAGACTGTGATGACCTAGATATGTTTAATGTTGGAGGAGAGAGTGATATACGTAAGTGCATTGTTTTTCTTTCAATGGCTTTTGAGTTTATCCCACATAGCAAAATATGCAAATAGAGCAAATTCATTTCTCTTAATGGTAGATCCAGTGTGAAAGTCATTTTAGTAGAGCCCTTTTGTTAGCTTATTGTTCTGAGTGAAGCATACACATATATCCACTCCGTGCATTCTCCATTTGGTCCTAGTTTGTTTAGTCTGTGATGTATACAGTAAAACTTCCTTTTGCCAGATGTACATGTATGAAATGCGGATTTTTTTGGGAGAATGATGAAAAGAGCTTTATTTAAAGTATGCTCCATTGCTAGTTAGACATTTTTCCTATCTTTCAAGCAATTTGTGTATGCCACGCCAGTAAAAATCTTTCCCTTTTGCCGTGAACCATTCATCAAACCTTTTTTTTCACATCCTCGTATGAACCAAATCACTGCTCAGCAGTGCATGACCCATGGATGAAAGCAAATGGTAATCAGAAAAAGCCAAGTCAGATGAGTATGCTACTTGGGATAGAACTTCCCAGCTGAGTGCATCTAATGTGTTGTGAACTGGTTTTGCCATATGTGATAGAGCATTGCCATGAAGAAAAATGACCATGTATTGCCTTTTTTAGTATTCTTGTCTTTTTTCAAGCAGTGAATGGTTCAAATCAAACAATTGGTGTTGGTAGTGTTCAATATTAACCATTTCACTGGGTTTTAAGAGCTCATAATAGACACCATCCTTCAGGTCCCCAAAATTCAGAGCATCATCTTTCTGTACAAGTGATTCAGTCTTGTTGTTAATATGGATGGTGCACCTGAGTCTACTCATGATTTTTTGCAGTTAATTTTCTGAAAATAAATTCTCTTTTCGTCCCCAGTAACATTATAATGCAAATATGACTTCCTTTTGTGTCATGCAAGCAAAATTTCACATGTGTTTTTGCACCTTTCTATCTTCTGTTGTTCAACTCATGTGGTACCCATCTGCCAGTCTTCTGAATCTTTCCCATCTCTTGTAGGTGATTGAAAATAGCTTGTTGACAAACACTAAATTGCTCTGCAAGTTTTTTTTGTGTTTGTGAATCATCTTCATCCATCAGTGCTTGCAATTCCGCATCTTCTTACCTTTTTGGTGGTTTTCTGTGTTCCTTGTCTACAACATTAAAGTCATCTCTTTTGAAATGCTGAAACTATTGTTCATTGTATCGTTTGATGGAGCATGTTCACCATAAGCTTCTCAAAGTAATTGGTATGATTCAGCAGCAGTTTTATTTGAATTAAAACAAAAAATTAATGCTGTCGGGGAATGCTCTTTGTGTGGTCTAAATGTAGACATCTTAAACACAGCAACACAACACTATGTAAACACTTGTTCAATTTAACACTAATGCCCTTCTGACACTTGTTGGTGGCACAGCAATGGCAAAAGTGTCAAATCTTTATACCACAAACTGCATTTGTGCACCATCTGTTGTCTAAAATCTGCATTTCATGCCTGAACACCTGGTAACAAAATTTCACCCTGCAGAAATGATTTCTTCAATCCCATCAAAATTTATAGCAAAATCATATTTTATGATGGTTTCAAAAAATTTCATAATTGTGTAAGAAGGATAGAAGGATGAGAGAAATCCTTTTTCATTAAATGCAATCAATTGGAGGTGGAATTTTGAATCTAAAAACAAAAAGGAGAACAGGTGGTAAAGGAATAAAGTAAGAAGGTAAGCAGTTATGTAATTCTACAGCATAGTCTGCATTAAATTACTAAGATGTTCAATTTATATATCCTAGTAACAATTAATGATTATTAGGCATGACTTAAATGTGTGTAGATTAATTTTAATCATTGAGATAATAAGAGCCAATAAGGTATGGGCCTCTATTTTTTCCAAACTTCTCCTGGAAGATGCCCTTCAATTTTCATAATTTAACTAGGGGTTATTCGTCATTCTCTCCCTTGTTCACTTCTGTATATTTTCATTGGAGATAAATCTGATAATTTGCAAAAATTCACTATGCATTCATCCTAACATGAGAATTTTGAGGGAAATGTATAGACTATGATTTAGTTGACAAAGCAAAGAATATAGTCATCCACTCCACCAGTGTCTTAGTATAAGCCACAGAATGAACTTCTGCTTTGTTGTTAAACAGGTCTTGAATTCATTATATATATTGTTGTAGGAATTTATTCTAAAAATATAATGCATGTAATTTTATAATATTTTTTCTTTTTCAGTGAAGGAGCAGTGGAATAAAATGGAAGCTGCTTTAACTGAGCATGTTTTACCATCTGTTCGAAACCATTGCCTTGGAGCAAATCCTCCTTTTCAAGCAGCTGATTTGGGTGTGTCGTTCACCCTTTCTGCCTTCAGTGGTGATAGAGATAATTATGTTCAACTTTTCTCGTTTTTTGTTGCATCTGATTTGGTTAACCATAGGTGGGATGTTTTAAATATTCATTGGTTAAAATGTTATTTTGCATACCTCTTTATATCTTTATTTACTAATGTATTGATTTTTCCATTTGGTCAAAATTAATTCCAGAATTAGTCGGCGGTACCTGTGTCAAATTATGCCTTACAAAAACTTTATGAGTGCATTGTCACTCAAGCTAACCAACTACCAGGATATCATTATCCAGGCATGGATTAGGTCTGTATTTATTTTCTTTTTTGTCTTAGTCTAATCGTTCTTGAAAGAGACTAAAAAGAATGCTTAGTATCCCAAGTAGTAGGGATGGGTTCATCATTCAAAGAGACGTAGTTGACTCCAGTTGAGATTAAAATTAAATCCTTTAGTGAAAATATCTGTCCTGGTCATGTAGGCTGCCTTTGTACTGCATCTAGGCAATATGGAAAGATAGGTTTTTAAACTTAGAGAGCTTAAGTTCTATACACTTTCGACATGAGCAATTTTCAATAAGTTCGATACTCTTTTCATAATAATAACTGTCTTGCTTCTCAAAGTAGTCATTAACTGCTGACATCACTTCTTCCCGGTTGGAAAATCTTTTACCACCGAGATATTTTTACAAGTTTGCAAGCAGAAAATAATCTGAGGGGGCTAAATTTGACAAGTATTGTGCATGAGGTATCAATTCAAACTTTAATTCATGAATTTTGGCCATTGCAATAACGGATTTGTGAGCTGGTGCATTGTCTTCATGAGACAACACTTTCTTCTTAGCCAAATGCGGCTGCTATTGCTTGATTTCTTCACTCAAACGTTGCAATAAGTTTGCATAATACTTGGCGTTTACACCTTTCCTTTTTCAAGATAGTCAATGAAAATTATCCCATGCGTATCCCAAAAAACTGACTCGATAATCTTGCTTGCAGATGAAACAGTCTTCACCTTCTTTGAAACCATTCTTCCTTATGAAACCATGTTTTGATTGTTATTTTGTCTTGGGTGTGAAGTAATGGACCCATGTTTCATCCATAGTTATGAAAAGGCGCAAAAATTCTGCTTTGTTGCTATGAAACTTTGCTGAACATTCAATTGAAACATCTTCACGACACTAGTTTTGCTTGAGTGTGAGAAAACACGGCACCCATCTTGCACACATCTTTCTCAAGTCCAAATTTTCAGTTAATATGCAATGTACCACACTTTTTGAAATGCATACTCTCTCTGCTTGCTTGCGCACTTTCAGTCAACGATCATCCAGTATCACTGTGGATTTTCTTCACCGTTTCTTGAGTCATCACTTTTTTGGTCGACCAATGTGATGCTCCTCTTGACAGGTTGTATGGCCTCGTTTAAACTCTGCTACCCAATATTTTACTGTTGAAAACGAAGGAGCAGACTCACTCAGAGTAGAATCCAGTTCAGCTTTTATATTGGTTGGGCTGAAGCCTTTCAAAAAAAGTATTGTATCACATAATGATGACCAATTTCTCCATTTTCACAAATTCACTGAGTGGTCACTATTGATGGCTGCCAAACAAATACTAAACAATGTTGCATCTTCAAATTTGAAAAATATGCTTTATAGATTGCATACTTTCTAATACAGTAATATTTTGCAAACAACTACCACCATCTCTAGGTTAGGCCGGGTACTTCTGGGATCACCTATGTAATAGCAATGAGCTTAATAATATCAATCCCATCTACAACACTCCTCAATTGAAAAATAAATATTGAATATTAAGTGAATATTTGACCAATATATGGATTCCAAATAGGTAGTACTGACCATCTAGGGTAAAAATAACTTAAAGTATTGAGCATTCATCCATGAAGTTTGAACCTTCACAGGTAAGACCGGTAATTATTTGAGCCATAATTTTGGGAAAAAGGTGCATCTTATGTGCTATGTAATTCAATACCTAATATGTGGTTCTCAGTATTTTAATATGCAAATGTAAACCTGGCAATTTTCACCTTTGGCCTCTGCCACCATCATAGACAGTTTTCATTGTTCAAACATTTTCTTTTTCATCATTCACAGAGTGCATCCAACCTGTAAGATTGAAACAATTACTGCTTAATGGTACCAATAGATATTCAGAAGTTTTTTAAAAAATTAACTTTGAAATTTTTTCAATATGATAATTTTCTATTGATGCATGAAACTTTAAACTAGTCATAAACAGTATATTATTCAGAATCAATATCTAAAGTTGTTTCTTACAGACTTGAGCAATCATTGTGATAGCAAAAGTATTGATACTGAGTAATAAACTGCATTTGTTGCATTCAATTATGTGAGTCACAAGTTAACAAAGAAATAAATGAAAATAAAGAGGCATTAATTAATTGACTTTGATTGAGGGTCATCAGTCATGTACACACATACTTCAGTCACAAATTGCAGCTTTGGTTGTAGCAACCTTTGATCAATAATAAGAAACATGATACTAATTATTTTAGTTTATTTATGCAAATGATATATGTATATATTTTTTTTTGACCACTGGTACTAGAATGATTTATTGAATAATTTCTGAGAAGACCTACATGCATTTAAATTTTCAGTGTTATTTGTAACCCTTTAGTGAATCACTGTAGCAAACATGAAAGTTTCACACTTCGTAAAATTATTGCTATCTACTGAATATTTCATGAATGTACTGGAATTATATGGTAGTTATCATTCATGTTTCACTCAGTGTGTGTTTTTTGTATCTACCATTATTTCAATGTTATCTTCCTGTGGCCATTGAACTTTACTCTTCTGGTTTTTCATTATGTTCTTATGCTACGAATTTTTTTAACTGAAATCTTAATGGTATTCTTACAATGAAGTTGAAAATTATGATTGTTGGATAGAAAGAATATCCATGTATTTTATCTTTTCAGGAGTTCATTGTTATCTATAGAGGAATCTGCTGTTGGAGAATTGAAGGAACTTGCAGGTTATGTGACCAAAATGACCAAGGTTTCGCAACTTCTTAGCAGCCAGATAAGTTCATCGAGCAGTAGTCCTATCCAAATCCAATCTCTGAAGCAGTTTTTAAAGGCTATAGGGGAAAAGTACGAATCCTTGTCAGTAAGTAATTTTTTATGTCCAAATTTTCAAATTAAGTGCATATGCTTTATATTCTTAAGCCAGAGAATAAATAATAATGAGTCCTCATCTTTTGATATGTTTATTTTAAATTCCATTAAAAAATCAACTCATTTAGATTCTTTTTTTACCCTCACAATCAACAACTGTGTGCCTATTAAACAACTTCCAATGAACAACCCATTGTGCTTCATCTAAAATATCATTGTCAAGTTATGATTGTAATAGCAGAAGATAGGAGTAGACTAAACAGGATTAGCAACTTATCCAAAACTTTTATTTGTCTCAGCCTGCAAAAGTAAGGGAAAAAGATGAGGAAACGGCATAGTGATAGATAAAGACTTCCTCTGTTGCCCTAAGCTCTTTGTATACATTGAGGAAATGGTAAAATATGTATGGAAGAGCTGCTGGTAGGAATGTAAATGGACAATATCATAAAATCAGATGCGTGGATGATCAAGTTTTATTTAGCCAGTCAACCAAAGAACTAAAATCATTGCTGAGCACATAAAAAAATCAGTGTCATAGGTGTTGGATGAGATTCAATGTAAATAAAACAAAGGTAATGATGATCTTATGAAATAGGAAGACTAAGTTAATCCATTAAATTGGAGGAGATAAACTGGGGCAGGTTGAACAGTTCACCTATTTAGAAAGTGTTTTGGACATAGGTGATGAAAGTATTGGGCGCATAAATTTGCATAAGAATTGCATTAGATGAAGAAGAGATTTACAAAGAGAAAGGGAGTTGATGACAGAGAACTTAAGACAATATAAATAAAAGATAAGCAAAAACTTCTACATGAAGAAGAGTTCTGTATGGATCAGAAATGTGTGCATCGAGACAAGGGAATAAGCATATATTTGATAAGGATGTATTTGAGATGTGGGTTTGAAGGTTAGAAAAAATTAAAGAGAAAGGAATGTCAATGAAAAAGTACTAATCTAGATTTAAAGACACGATATGAATGTATAATTAATTCTGCGCATGGAAGGAAAATAGCCATACACATTTTATGCTTGCTCATAAATAAGTTCTAAATGCTTTTGTTTTCATAAATTCTCATGAATTATATATCCGCAGGAACTGTAGCCTTAATGTTACACAAATGAAATCTAAATGTCTTCTCACAGAGAGTACCTGGAATTACCTGGGAGGTAAAGGTTTATTTTTGCATAGAAAATAAACTTAAAACCTTAGAGGAAAGGGAATAGGCATGCTGGATGGAATAAAGTTAGGCAGAAAGTATGCAAAACTGAAGAAGGGATGATTGTTATATAGTGTCATTTTGTGATATATTAGGTTAGACTGAGAAATGTAGCAGTGGCTAATCAATGTGCCTCTAAAAACCTACCTTAATAAGTACACAACTTTCATTAATAAAATAGCCAAATATCATATTATTAAGGTAAATATAAGATGTGTAATTTTGTGGGACACTCGACAGGATTGACAAGAATTTGATGAGTATAAGTTTTCTCTTTAAAAGAAAGATCAAACAGTGTTCCAGTATGTGAGTTGTTAATGCAATTTCAGTTATATCTCTTGACCCAAGAAAGTGAAATTATTTTTATTTCACCAATTGAATATGTATTGAAATCATAATGACAAACTGAGATCAAAACTTTTTTACAAATCAATATTATTCCTTTTTTCTTTTTAAAGGTGATGTGTGTTTTTATATGTACTTCTTTGTTTTCATCTTCTCAGTCTGTATTGGAGAGATCAACATTCAGAGAGAATTGCTCACTATTTTTCAATAAATTAGATAAAACTATTGGGCCTCCCATACGTTCACCATCATCAGAAGACATTGTGAAGAGTATATACCATTGTTGTGGCCTAATGGTGTTACACTGTGGCAACATAATTTATACAAAGGTGTGTTTTGGGTTTACTATTATATTTTTTCATTGTTGAAAACTATATTAATGATGTATTGGTATCTACAGATGTTTAATTTCAAATTTTGCTTGGCCATAGGGGAAACCCAACTGTCTCCTGCCAACTATTCTCACCCATCTGATACTACCACCACAAATATATAACCCTGATGCCAACATACATAAGTACCTCCTCAGTGCCATAAAGGAGAGCATCCACTTGGTAATTATTACTGTTTCTCTATCTCCTGGGTCCCTTCCCCTTCATGTTTTTTTCAGACTTTAAAGGGTGTGGGAAAATTGGTTAGTCAGTTGAGGCAAATGCTAGTGGTAGAGTAAGATTGCCTCTTTCCTGTGTTTTTGGGACTTAACTATTTTATTTTGACTATTTGTCAATGCCAATTTTTCCTTTTTCCATTTGATTATATATCACCTTACATAAGGTTTTCACTGGGATTACTTGATTACTAAGGAAGAATAGACTCAATTTCAAATGGCAAGCTAGTCTCCTAATGTATGTGGGAAATAGGACCCTGGGAACAAGATTTGGATCGGGACCATCTTGACATAGCGAGAGGTGCAGTACAATAGACATGTTCATTTTGTTATTTATGTCTAACAATATTTTTTATTGTGTAGGGAAAAAGGTAATCTGTATAACTAAGTGATTTTGCTGATGTTTATTTTCACAGTCCAAGATTTAATATTTCATATTTTGTTGTCATCAGATGACAGAAAACATTAAGTAATTTATTTAAAAACACTTTATAAAGAAACAGTGTGCCAGCAGTGGACACAAGGGGTGGGGTAAAGCATGCAGCAATTTGGAGGATAGGGAGGGGATGAAGGTGGTCATCTCTGGATTGAGTTTTCAAGTCTAGGGTAAATGATGTGATGAGGATTGGAGGAAGTGATGGGAGGAACTTCACTTGACTTGGTCTCTATCCCTTACATATGTGAATGCTCCATCCATTAGCTGTTACCAATTCGAAAAAGTAATTCAATGAGATGAAAACAATAAGGAATGGGAAGCTTTCAAAGACAGATTTCAAAGGATCTTAACTGCTGCAATCAGTGATGAAATCCTAATTTTGAAAATCTAATTCACTATTGATTCCTTGGAATTAAGTGTGTAATGTGTTGGATGAGGGAATCCTTTTCCTTATCATTTAGACTCTAATCCATAATATTAATTATTGTATGTGAAGTTTACCTATGGTATGAAGGCTGAGCATGTTTAAATGTATTAGAGCTGTGAAATACTAAATGATTGAAGATTTGGTGTAAGATTTCTGGAAGCTTATTTTTATTATCTAATAAAATTTGGGAAAATAGCATGTTTTTACGTGGAGTAAACATTTTGTACAACTATCTAATACTGTAGCCCTAAAATTATTTTGTAGCCTAATTATCAGGCCATTTTTACATTGTTGTGATTTGCCAATGATGAGAAGACCTTTCATAATTTTAATATTAAATGTATGCATATACACAGATATATTTGTTTGATGTTACATTGAAGATATTTATCTGAAATATATTTCAAATCCAATGAATTTCATTTTTAGTTATTATTTTTACTAATCATTTTATCTTTGGTTTAAAAAATTTTGAATCTTGCCTCAATGAAATGATTGTTGTGCTTATGTTAGATATGACTTGTAATTTATTATATAATTTTTGCCTTCAAGCTTTCAATAAATAAATCAGTAGAGGTAATTATTTTGAAGAAATAAAGCATTCTTTGACTTGAGAGAAGTTGTATTTTTCATGTTCTGTAATTACATTTTATAACTGAACAGAAGTTATTGCGAAGTTGGTAATCTGTAATTATCTGCAGTATCTGCATGGGCTGTCCAAACTCTCTCCAAGCAGTAACCCATACATCAAGAGGTGTTTGCAAGATATCATCAAAGTCTACATACCTAGATTATATGAAAAGAATCCTGGGATTGCTTTTAATTCCCATAAAACTCATCATCACCCTCTTTTGGTAAGCTGTAAATTAAATTACTTTGCACCTTAAAATGTGTATTTCATTGTGATTGTTTTAAAAGATTTGTAAATTTAAAATGTAAAATTAGTTTTACAAATTATAACTCCAGTTGTGTCTTTTTTACATTTATTAATGGATTGTGGTCAATTGATTGACTTAAATGCGTGGCTACATAAATCTCAAAGTTATAAATGTCTACATAATATGTGTGCATACAAATAGTGAAACAAAATAATACAATTGGGCCAGTACCTTTATTGATTCTCAAATTACTGTAGGACATTGTTTATTTATGCCTAAAGTAATTTGCATACATTGAATCATGATGAACACACACATCATTGTGAATTAAACTGAAAGATGCAAGATATAAGATCTGTTTATTAAAAACAAACTTAAACCGTAAAATATTTGTTATTCTATTATTGTCACAATCAATCATTAGATTCACATTTCTTTCTGCAGTGCTCTTTAGAATAGCTTGCAATACATAATGATTTTTCTTAAATGTTGGCTTTTCACCCAAATTCAGGATTTAATGAAAATAGGCCACTAATTTGTAGCAATTAAAAAATGTTCAGTGGCATGAATTTTTTCCATAAATGTAGACTATTATCAATTTGTCAATTGCTGTGGTGTTGGGCGTGTTGATTTCATTGATTTATGTAACTAACTATAATAGTGTCCTTTATTAATAAAGACTTTGGATCTTGGATTCTCTTTTCACATAGTGGGTATATCAGGTAAATGTTTGGAATTTTATACTCAGTGTTTCTATAATTCTGAAAAAAGTAATGAAAAAGCCATTTTCTTTGAAATTGGAAATATGATATGGGAATTGGAACTTCTTGGTGAAAATAAAGTTTCTTTTGGTTGTGAGATCAGTTCATGTTTTCTATAGGCCATTGCACATGCTAGAACTGGAAAATACTGAAACTAATGTATGACCAATATCACTTATACCAATGACCTAAGAAGTGACAAGGGATGGTCCTCTACCTAATTAGATTTCACATACATGGAGAGAGAAATGTTAAGGGAAAAGATGGTTTGTTCATTGCGCACATCATGTTTTTTTTTAATTGTTTTTCAATGTGGAAATCATTTTTATAGGATTGTTGAAGGAATTAATGGATTAAGTTTTGCAATCTCTTTTTTATATCATACATTATTATTTTTTTTTGGCTAAATTGTGGAATAAGCTAAGTTGGTCAAATGCCGGTCAACAATTCACATAAATATGTAAAGCCATAGCCTCTGTAAAATCAAGGTACAAGGTGTTACTAATATTCATTTTTCTTTCCACAGGAATGTTTTGAACCCTCTGATAATGAGAATGAAATTTTGCAAAGTATTTTGCTTGAAATAATAACAACAATACTTAAGTCATCAAGAGGAAGGCAGATTCACATGCATGCAGCAAAGGTATTTATAATCGATTGAAAGGTGGTTATGTAGGTTTTTCTTGATTGCTGGGAATTTACTTTGTGTTTATAATGGAAATTAGTACAAATTTTTGTTTGTTGCTACATCGCGTGGTAAAATCATTGACACACATGATGAGTTCCAAGCCCATATTTATTCAATTGAAACTGGAGAAAGTAAAGAACATTGTTTGAGTCTTTTTTCATTTACATTAATTGTCAAGTTATCAGGCAAAGGCAATACCTTCTGTTATACCTACTACAAATTTTGACTTCCAACTAAGTGGTCATTGAGATTTATTATGAACAAGCAATTATTATTTTGAATTATCAATCCAAAGTGGCGAACTTCTTCGTCTCTGTAATGGTGGGCACCATAGCACAACCTTTGTCCTTCCTCACAGTGGACATCTCATGGTGTTCTTCACCATGTTCTTGCTACCTTTTTCTTGGACTTTGATAGGCTGCCATCTGTACTTTTTATTTAGGAGGAATTCTAAAGAAAAGGGAATTTTTCCAAAAGCACTAGAGGATTCAGCAACAAATCCATCGTAATTTTCCATTTAATATCCAAGTCTAGAGAACTACAAATGATAGGCAAATGAGTATGGCATAGATCTTTCACATTGCCAAATGTTCAGTGATAGTGGTGTGCACTGTCATCTTATCATGCGTATATGATCTAAAATCATGCACATACTTAACTGACTGTCTGGATTCAGCACTTCACAGACGTCAGGAAAAAATTGTTACTGGTACTTTTTATACATACTTTGTAATTATTTCAAAAACATTAATGAATCTTAGATTGATTCAATGTGTTTTGTAAAGAATAGATTTATATAACAAACATTGCAAAAATTATATGAATTAGGATCATCCACATATACTATGGGCTTGCACAAGACATTCCTGGTAGTGTACTTTCCAGATTAGTTTGTAGTTAATTTTCTTTGAGTGATTTTCAAGTGCAAATAATCATATATAACATGTTTTGCATACATCCTCTAATATTCATTGAAGGATTAACTGAATTTCGTATCTAAACTAGGGAACCTTGTAGTTCTTCCTAGCATGTTTATGGGTAAAAGGCACCTTAAATCTGAAAGATCTGACATCAGTTTAATTAATTTTTTTGGCCCACTTTGTGAATGCATGTACATACATATGTTAAAATATGAATGATTAAGGGCACTTAAAAAAAGACAAATCATTTTTTTTTAATTTCAAAGTGGTGTTAAATCTTCTTTCTCTTAATATTTCTAACTTCTAACTAAGGGCTCTAAGAACCTTAGTAGTGCTTTTCATATTTTCAAACTGTCATGTATTATATGTATTCATTTAAAAAATGAAGCTATTTTCAGTTGGATCTCATTCATTATTTTTACTTGGATCGGATGAGAGAAATCAAATGGAAAGAGAGATCAGATCTTTGAAATAATTACTATCAACAATATATGTTTAATATTACCAAATTTATTAGTCTGAATGCAGGTTGGATGTACGAGGACCCTTCAATAAGATTTTAATAATAATTACTGGGAAATTATTAAATCATTTTGCTCCAAGTCAACTTTATTGTTACATACACAGTTATTCCATGATTTTTTCTTTCTTTTTTTGAACATTATTATTTGTAAACCTTTGTTGTATCTATGTGTTGTATATATTTTTATTCCCCTTATGCTTTTTGTTACTTAGGATAAATCAACTCTAATTGTGAGTGATTCATTAATAATTTACCTTTGATATTTTAGGCAATAGGGTTAATACAGCAAATCACCCAATTAGGTCGAAGAAGAGGTAAAGATGAAGGCAAGGACCTTGTTTGTCCTCTTGCTATGACAGCACTCCCTGCACTGTTTGAATTTCTTATAAATGTTAGCGATGATGCTCAAGAATGGAAAATGGCATTTGATGCTACAAATTCTCTCATATTCGCTTTGAAAGAGACAAGGAGTTCAAGTGAATTCAGGAATCAAAGGTATGTTTAGATCTCATTTTATCCTCCAGTCACATAAGAAGTTCATACCCAAGGATGCCGCCGAAGCTTCGAAACTAGTTGTACCTAATAAAAAAATTAGTTGAAAGATACATTGCTATTTTTTACTTCAGTGATAAAGGATTCCCACAAAGTTAAGCCTGAAAACATCGAAAAGATTTTCATGCTGTAAAAAGAAGAATCTATATAATTGGGAAAGATATCGTGATGATCAAGTTCAACTTCCAAATCTGCTACATGTTAGGGGCCTAGATGGTATCCAATGTTAGTTTGAAATGCATTAATTTTTTGGGGATCATAATATTGGATTTGTTAGAAATAGAAAATTATATTCAGCCTTTTTGTATATTTACCATGAGGTTTTATACTACATTATGGTTTTGTTTTCTGTTTGGTTCTATTTCCTGAGATTGTTGATGCAATAACTTTTGGCAGAGCAAGAGTAGCATTGACTGATTTCGTTTTAAATGAATATACTTTGTAACTTCCACACAATTTTTTATTCATACTACCTGTTTCAACGCTTCGGCGTCATCATCAGGTACAAAATTTTTTCTTCAGAACAGGGTTATATATTTTCGCACTCTTCGGAAGGAATGTCGGGGGAGGGGGGGTGGTGGGATGAAAGGCTAATGGGAGGGAGGGGGGTTAGGGGGAAAGCCGCGTGGCTTGCTGGTGAAGGTCCGTTGGGGGGGGGGGGAGAGAGGTAAAAGAAAAAGGAAGTTTTTTGGGTGGGAGGATGAGGAGGTTTTGAGGGGAGGGTAAAAGGTTTACCCTCCCCTCAACCTCCTCATTTAGCCCAACCCAAAAAACTTCCTTTTTCTTTTACCTCTCTTCCCCCCCCTCCCGCAGGTTGTAAATATTATAGAGCATTTAATTGAGTCAGTCAAAAATACAATAAACCTTGATATCATGTGCATCGCTGATTGGTCAAACAAACTCATCAGCTGGGTTCATTGGGTGAATTCACCTTATGCATAATTTTGCCCAACAACATATGGAATTCAAGGTAGGAAGGCCAGTTCTTATTCTTGTCCCATTTGTCTCCCATGATATTTTGTTAGTCAGCTAAGGTGTAACTGGCAGCATCCTAAGGTATAATTTATTTATTTATTTAACAAAACAGCCAAAAACGGCACAGAGGCTTTTACATTGGCTGACATATAACATACACTGAGAAAAAGAACAAGTAAAAGCAAAAAACAACAATGAAAAGTTAATAAATAATGTCAAGAACAGATATAAGAAGGCAGGAGAGCACATATGCGACCAGAAAGAGCTAAGTTACTATCTGGTGTTTAATGAAAGAGGTGAAGGCGTTGAGGGAGGAAGAGAGGTCCAGGGAAGGATACTGAATGCTTAGGGAATTAAATGTAGTGGGAAGTCGATAGAATAGGGTACGTTGAGAGATCGAGAGACGGAAATTTGGAATCTGCAACAGACTCAAATTACGTATTGGCCGAGGGGGAACACGAATTGAGAAAAGAGGAAGAAGATCGTTGGTATGGAGAGTTCCTTTAAAGATGCTATGTAAGAATTTCATAACACATAGTAATCGATGGTGGGGGAGAGGGGAAATTTAAATATGAATTACAGACCTTCTGATTACTATTATAACCATATTCATAGAACTACCATGCCATGATAAATTTAAGTCCCACAGAGAATTGGGGTGTCCAACAATTGCAAACTTGAGGATTTTAACAAAGGTAAAAAGTGTAGGAATTAACTTTGTCCATTGGAAATTTTCCCCTGATCATGTATTGACTAATTCCAAAAAATGTATTATTATAATGTACAAAAAATGTATTATCTTGGCATCAATTATCGACTAGCAAATTGTAAACCAAACTAGTACCAACTAATAACAATGGACATTAAATGTTATGCTTTGGGTTTGCAGTATCATTGTATTGATTGGTTTCATCAAGTGATTTCTTTTATATTTTGGTCCTTTATTTGCATATGTATAAATAAAGGAATAGGCAATGCTGAAGAGTAGCACCAAACATGAGCAGAAACAAATACAACTTTTGTTTTCAAAGGTTTTGCTTAACTTGATTCCCCAATCTCCCCTTAAAGTTAAATTTTCTATTTGTTTTGCTAAGTGCACCCTGCTCAGCAACAATGATAAAAAAATGGGGTCTTAACATGTTTATTTCATGGAAATTGAAATAAAAAAGTCAAAAATTTGCACATTTTATGCAAACGAGATTTGTAATTTTGTAATCATAACAGCACATAACTGCCTTTGTTTGAATGATATTAGTTAATTTGTGAGGAAGAAAACAGCTGAACTCCTATAGTTTCTAAAATTGTCTCCTCTAAATTAATTCAAAAAAAGTATTCAAGTACATTAGAAAAATTAATAAGAAGCCTCATAGAAGGCTTAAGAGCTGTATATTCACATCATATTTGTTTGCAAACTATTCATGAATGAGTGTTATTTTAATTTCATGAATTACCATGAATACAATAGCTAAGGTGACATATTGACTTGAGCAGTCAAAATTGAATCCCTCAAGCAGAATGGCAATCTTAAGCATGAGGACTGCTTCTCTGTACTCAAGAATTGAATATGTCAAAGTTGACTTCCCTCTAGCTCCATAGATTTTCCTCAAATGCAAAATATTATTCCATACATGTGTGGGGTAAATATTTTTGCCAGAAAAATCTAGAATTATGAAGGAATTTTTTATGCTCCATTTGATTTGCTCACTGATGGTTAGCAAACATTTGAAGAATACCTTATGTATATTATAATGTATCTAGCAGCCAAGCTGAGGTGAAAGACCTTACCATTTCTTGGGGCATAATGTGCCAATAGCTTGAAACAAAGCTTTTTTCACACAAAGGTTTAGCCCATAGGGTTAGTCATTTGGGTAATGTCCTCACCTGCTAATCCAAAAGTCATGGGTTCAAGTTCCACCTTGACCGTGGGTTTTGTGTCAACTCGGAAAGGTTTGGGCCCTGGAAAACCTGTTGAAGAGCAAAAGACTTACCAGGATCCCAAAATGTACATGGACTACCATAAATGTCCAGTGAGCAAAAAAATCTCACTAAGTAGTGGAAGTTATGCTTCTATTTGTCACATCTCACAAGAAATTGTTTTATGTTAACAAAAAGTGAGCAATAAGAATTAAGATCTTTGTGGGATAGTTTTACTCTCTTCTGTGAAAAGTAGAGAACTAAAAAGATAATGCCTTAGTCATGGACACAAAAATTTCAACACACTGAATATTATTTAACTTGCCAAAAGATTTTGAAGTAAACTAAGTTATTAATTAACTAAGAATTAAACTAGACTAAGGACTGGATCACAATTTCAATTTTGTTGTTGACGTTTCAAATAATCTGTACTTAAATGGACACAAAAAACCTTTGTCTTTAGCTGGGAACTGTTTGTAGTTCCAAATTTTATGCGTCAAGCAGGATCTGTGTAACAAGGTTTTAGTGTGGATTTGGAGTATCATAAGGAACCATCCAATTAATATACCCCGCTCTATTCAGTGTAATATTTGTCCATTCAATTACGTACATCAGGAGATAAAACTTTTAGAAAATGACCTGGAGGTTAATATTAGTGCATGCATATTATTTACTCAACATGCAGGAAAACATATTTTGCATCCTATTCAACATGAATGTACCTCATAAATAATCATTTGTGTTTCATCAAAACATAAATAACAAAACATTTAATTTTGATACTTGTGGCCCCACTTATCAAAAATATTTCCTCTCTGTATGACATGCTGGGGTAGTTCTTTGATAACTAAGAAAAAACTCAGAATGGTGCATGGGTGAATTTGATTTTTAAATATTGTTGAATATAAATGCCTCATATTTTCAGGATCAGTAATTGCATCACATCAGACAGTGGCTGTGAAGAAAGTTTTGCAAAAGTTCCTAAAGTGGACAGTGTTGGTGAAAATTGTGGCAGTTGTGAATCTAGTGATCAGTGGTCTGAAGTGCTCTCTAGTGTTGTGAAAAAATTGTGCCAGCGCCATATGGCATTTTCAGCATCTGTCTTATTTCGATTGATGCAAAATTTTGTTCGTTCCAATCCCAGTGTTGTACTTGTGGCGTATAAACATTTAGTTGATGAAGTAAAAGAGGTGGAGAGGAGAAGAGGTGTTGGACTAGATTCATTTCTCAGGTAAGGCAGTCTTTCTCAAAACCATAGCTTTAAGGTTGCTTGTCATTTTTTTTGTGATAATTTTTGTTGCATGTATCTGATCCATATTGCATTTCACATTTTGTTGCATCTCTTACATAAATAATAAATTGCAATAAAGTAATCCCTACCATCTAATACATATAATAATCCCATACATATTGGGTGATAAAAAAATACATAATTTATTAATTTATCACCCAAAAATTGATCTGAATATTGGAAATCAGTTGCATTTGTTCAATATTTTCATGTCCCTTGTACTCTTTAGCTTCTAAAAATTTAAACCACAGCTATAGTGAAACAAATTTATGTAAAAACAAAACCTGTTTATATCATTCTTCAAAATTATTTGATCTAGGTATTACAGCCATGCTTCTTAATCAAAAGCAGATATATTTGAGAACTATTCAAGGAACTATTTTCTGAATGGTTCACCTTAAGCAGTCTGCAGATGTCTCATTAATTAACTTTTCTTTAGCACCACTATAAGTCCAAAAAATGGTGATCTACCTTCATAAGCTGGGTGAGCATAATTACTATATAGCCAATCTTCATTCAGAAAAGAATGTTCTCATGAGTTTTACAAATGAATGTAAATAATTGTCCCAATATGTAATTATCGTTTTGAAAATTAAACCGTCCCTTGTTATGAGCAAGATGTAATGCCTGTATTCCTGGGCATTTGCTTGGATATTGATAGTGTTTTGGAAATGGTCTTTTAAACACAATTAATGTATCTTGCATAGCCATTAGACACATAAGAAACAGCCATCTTCTCCATTACTTATGAAAAGGGCAGATGGTTCACCAGCCTCTAGAAATTAAGGATAGCTGCAAAATAAGCAAGTGTACTTGATGGTTAACCATTTTTAACGTTTAGCAGTGGTAGTTTGAGAATATATAAGTCCATCCTTGTCTTAATTGGCTATAAAACTAAAATACTCTACAAAGGTGTTGTGATCAGATGATGGCAGCTGCAAAACAGTAGGTTGCCAGTTTCCTAGAGAAGGGGCCTCTACCCTCTATTAATATGAGTGAATATGGAGATCATAGTGTTGGGTACATCCTTTTTTATTTCATTATAGTTGTGGTGAAAGTTGCTCTAATGATTACTGTACTGTGGTGTGGATCTCTACAGAAAACTAGTACAATACCATCCTAAGGAGCACACCAGCTCTTCTTTCTCACTATACTTGATTTAGAAAATACACATGATGGAACTCTTTCCCCTAGAAAAGAATGGTTAGACCACATCTCAATTGTAATTATTAGACTGATTGAAAAACAGCCAGTGAATGTTTTGAAATGAATTATGCTGAAGAAAACCTGTGAAAAGGAAATCCAGGATCACAGATGTAGAACAGCACATGCCAGGAGAAAGTACAAAAAGTGGTGATGAATGGCGTATGTGTTAAAAAAGGTTGAGAAACAGAATGAGCTGATCAGCAAGAATAGCAGGTAAGAATGGATGAATACTTAGTGCAAAGAAGTTTAGCATAAACTTGTTTATGGAAAAGTTAAAGCAACAAACAGAACCATGAGTTGATATTTCCATTCTTCTTAAATTCAATAAAAAATAAGTCAGCATCATTGTTCATCAATTTCAATAAGTCATTCATAATGGCAACGATGAAAATCCTATTGAAGATGAAGAAAGAAATGCATGCTAGGGTCCTGAAAGAAGGGGATGCTGTTGATAGTAATGATGAGAGAGGGTACTACATACATCCTGAGGTCTACATTTGATTTTACAACAAAAGACAAACAATAGGGCACGCATGGAAGCAATAAGCCATGAAGAGGAATCATTTTCACCTCTCTGCTATCTCAGATCACATTTGTCTAGAACCTGGCCTTACATTGATCGTTAAGAAAGTAAAGTTAATGTGCGATTAGAAGCATTACTACTGCAGACGTTTTTGGAAAGCAGGGGTAATAGCTAAACATCTCAAAAACCACAGTGGAGGCTGGGTATACAGTGTATGCTGTCTAATGCATGGAAAAGGATTTTTAAGCCAGAGATATCAAATAAAAGAGCCAGCCGATCAGATGACTTCACCGCCGATTTCATCAATTGGGAACCTCTGAAGACACAAACGCCCTAACAAAAGATGGACAAAAAATATTTATCACCACTTCCGACTTAAGGATTCCTTAAGGATGGTTAGAGAAACTGTTGTCAGCAATGGACATAATTATGCTGGCAGAGGAAAACCCAAAACTCCATAAATAACCTTAGTGAAGATAATCTCCAAATTGAACTAAGGAAATATGTACAAACTGGTAAAAGTGGAAGAATTTTGCTATTTAGGAAGCAAGATCACTGGCTATGGATGTAATATGTGGATGGTAGGAAAAGCTAAGAAAGGGATTGGAGATGATAGAAATGTAATGCTACCAAACAATGATGAAAATAAAATCCATAGAATAACAGATGATGATGTACTTGAAGAATGGGTGGAAGAGAATTCTATGGACGGCATGTTGATGAATAAAGAGAGGAAGGGAAACTAACTTGACACACTAAGGCTTGAAAGTTAACTTAAGTCTCATAATTGGTGGAAGAGGGAAAGGGAAGGTTGAGAATGATCTTTGAGAAGTTAATGTTGGAAAATGTTTATGAACTTTTGGGGAATAAAGATACAGCAAGTATCAAAGGATAGCTTGGAGGCCTGCTAAAAATGAATCTTCAGTTCAGTGGTATCGGGCTCAACCTTGTAAACACTCATCTTGAGGAATCCTCAGTTTGATAATGTGTGATGAAGATGGCTAGTGTTATGCAAAAATAAGGGCTTAACAAATTCCAAAAGATAACTTACTTGTTAACAAGCAGAAGTGCTTGCAAGTACCAAACCTAATGCTTAACATAGGTTTTGTCATTTCAAAGCTATGCTTATTTTATCATAATGATACTTATATTCACTCATCATTTTCCAATATTTTTGATACCTCCTTATCAGACAAAATTTCGTCTGCTATATTTAATCAATATCTAGTTTTTTTATTCATGCAAGGCTTTGCGTTGAAATTAAGCCTTTTCTGAGAACAGGAGCATAAGTTTTAAAAATTTGTTTTTGCTTAGCAAAAAAACTTTTATAGGGATGCATAAGATACTATGTGAATAAACAGACATGCTGTCCCAGTGCCCCAATAATTTTATGCATCAATAAACTCAAATGTATATGTATGTAGTTACATAAAATTATGGACTAAGGTAAATTCTGTGCATGGAAGCTTGAATGTTATAGTTTACTATTATTTTAATTGTGTATGTCTTGCTCAAATTTTACCCGCAACGATGAGTATTTCCAGTAATAATAAGGCAGAACCTGTTACATATTTGATCACCTCTTCAAAACTGTATAAATATGCATTAATACTGAAGAATTCATTTTGTGGTACTGTCATCATGGTGGGATGCAATTGATGAATATGTAGATACAGAGTATTAATGCATATGTGTAAAGTGATGTGAATGTTTTGTATTGTATATCATGGCATTTTGGTGGAGTATTGATCAGCTGCCTTTGAAGTAATAGGAAATAATTTACTTTTTCTTGCATCATTTGCTTTGCTTTCTCTCCCACTAAACATATGTAACATTTTTCCCATCAATTTTTGCATCTTGGTGTTATACAAGACAGAAGTATTTTTTTCTGTCAAAAGTATGTTACTTTTTCCTCCTTGATATGATATGTTTCAATCACTGTTCAATATAATACCTACATACTTGAGAACAACTGGATCACAACTCGATCTCTGTTGAAAATTAACTACAAATATAAATTTTACATTAATCGTATTACTTATTTTCAGGTCGTCTCTACAAAAACTCCAGACATCCCTGGAAGCAGTTAAGAGAAACAGTAAAGTAAAATGATTGTTCTTCTCTGCACTTGAATTTTCCACTGTCATGGTTACATTTAAATCAGTACATTTAAAATTCATTTTATCATGATGGGTACAAATGAGTAATAATACTAATTATTACTCCTTTATACTGGTGGCATGTACATTTGTAAGCAAAGGAGTTTTTATATGAAGATAAATGTGTGAAAATTCATTCTATTGCGGATATGCATAAAACTATCAACATGTATAAAAACTTGGTGCAAGAACATGAATATGTATTGGATAGTTTTATCAAGCATATTAAGAGTGCTGATGAGAAGTGTAAATAAATAATGATATATGTAAATAAGAAGGATAACATGTTTTGACTCTTCATAAATTTATATAAATTGAATTCCAAATATATGTTAAATATTCCCTCAGTAGAAATATTAAATGACATCACTGAAAACTTTTGTTACCACAACATCTCTTACCTTTGTTGCTATTAAGTTTAGTGTAAATTCCTGATCCATTTTTTTAATAAATTTATAATCATTTAGTGCGCACATTTTTACCGAGCAATTGAGTTATTATTTTTTATTTCTAGCATTGCATAATTTTTTTACTCATCAATTTTGTATCAGATGTTGGGAGAACTTAAATTTTTAAAAAGTTATGTGATTCACATCTTTTAAAGTGTATATATGTATTTTTAATAAATTATGAAAAAATAATTGTTCTGTAGTGAATATCATATCCCTTGTAGTGTGTGCCTCATTTGTTCACTTTGACTGCCTATATTATGAAAAGAGTACTTTCATTGAATGGTAATGTAGATTCATTACCACTTTTTCAGGAACATTCATTCACATCCTAACACTTATATTTTCTTTCACCAATAACTTTAAATAATTAAGAGAACACGCAGCAAGGTCTAGTAAATTTCTATCAGGTTGCTTTCTTCTCTACAAGATATGCCATACTGTAACAGTTATGATTCTTATTGTCATTAAGTTTTGCACAAGGTCTTTTAATCTTTGGGGAGAGACATACAATGAAGTAAGATCTGGTGCTTTCCCGGCGTATTTGCTGGATGAAGTTTTCTCGGGTCTTCCACCGGGTCAGGGGTTCCATGTTGGCCAACATGGAACCGGCCGACCCGGTGGAAGACCCGAGAAAACTTCATCCAACATACAATGAAATTCTCAAAGATGAGAAGTATAATTAGAAGATGTCTGAGTATTAATGTATGACTGTGCCTTCAGGCATGTGTTATACCAGACATACCAATACATGCTCCCATATTGGCCTTTATATATGATGGGTATGTTCCTACTTGTCAGAGGTCAAAACAGGGGAACAATCTTCTTTTGGAACCCTGATAAAACCAGTGCAAGATGCACAACTACTCATTACACTCAAGCATATATTACATTTATTTTCACTATGATGATAATTGAAGGCAATTATACAAAACAAATGACTGGAGTTGTATTCTGTAACCCCTATCACCAGTGATGAGGCCATAGTGATGTAATGTACTGGCTTCCCACCCTTGGAGCCTGGGTTTGAATCTCGGAGGTAGCAGAATTTTTCTGTGGTATCCAGATCCCTACTTGGGTCACTATATGCAGAGCACTTCAAGTGGAGTGCACCATTTGTCAGGTAGGATGTTAAACCATGAACCCCTTGGCACCTTTCTTTTATAGTAGACTCATTCCGATGCTGGGTTTCTCTACGTCCATCCTTCATTCCTTGTATATCCTTTCCCTACAAATTACCCACCTATCCCTGATGGTATGAATGACAAAGATGTAGTACATCAAAACCAGTCATCTAATAAATCATTATCAAGTAGGAAATTGTTGCCATTTCTTTATTATATATTCTACTTCAATAATGATCAGTTTTCAGACCCATGCAAAACTGCCCTTCAACCAAAATATTTCACTTATCTTCTCTTTACATAATTAGTCTCCTGTGTTAGGTGCATTTTTGCTTTTTCTCAAATACCTACCTGCCCCTTATGCAAAGGATTTAGTGGTTTTATGGTGTTAGAAGTTCAATGAAGTGTAGCTTGATATAACTTGTACATTAGGAAATCTATTAAAATAAAGTTAGGCAAATTCTTTGCATACAAGTATCTATTGTCTTTTTCATTATTTTCGATGCATTGATTGATGTTGAAGTCCCTTCCACTCTCTCTAACCTTGGAACACACAGCAATTCTAATGAAATAGTTAGTGATAAAAAATTATTCATAGAGAGAGAATTTGCATTAGAAAAAATCACTTTATTGCCCATTCTTGTAAATTAGTTTTGAATATAAATTTCAATTTTTCTTCAAAAATTTATAAGAGTACTTTCCAAGTGTGTTCAACTCTGGTAGAAGTCACAAGAGTATATCAAACTTCAAGGTTACCTTACTAGATGGAATACCGTATATTTGGTTGATATGATGACAGCCCAATGAGAACAGTAACATAAATGTGCTGTATACCTGTAAACTGTCATTCCTTTAAATGCTCTTTCAATATAAGCTAATGTAATACAAATATCAACAATAAAAACTTGGAACAGTAAATTTGTCTTGGTTGTTTTGTTAAGGTTTTGAATGAAGGGATGTTGTAGTCCAATGGGTAGAGCACTGGCCAGAGGGCCCCTGTTAGATTCTGGGTGATGTCTCTGGGCACCCTCCGCTGTGTGATTTTTTGGCCACAAAATCTTCCTGGGAAACCACAGCACAGAAAGGGATTGGCCTCCACTACCCTAATGGTGAATTTTACACGCCATTGTTTGGCTTAGTGCTAGGTGAGCTCTATCGCCACCTACCAAACCAACAATCAATTGAGTAACTGTTTTGGTTATGTTGGAGTAAGCAAAATTAATAACCCACTTCAATTTAAGCCAAGGATTAGATTTAAGGGATATGTGTCTTATTTATTGTATCTGAATGACTTGGGTAGCCAAGCAAGTCTCAGAAGATTTAGAATAGTGTTAAGAGGAGTTAATAATAGAATATTGTATCTCTGACTGTTGAAAACAAGTTAAGCAATCCAAAATCTCCATAATTAAAAGGATGGATTTTTTTTAAGTGTGAAAAACAAAGACATTTACTTATGAATATCCAGAGTTATGCGTGGTAAAATTAAGTTTACAAATGCAGTCATTTTTAGCGTCACAAAGTGCTGAATAATGTGGATTTTATTATTTTTAAATTCTATTTAAAGGGGAAATGATGTATAATAAACACGTATAATGGCACACTCCCTCCACAAATACGTAGAGTGATACATGCATCCCTGTAAGTTGCACAGATTCTGGGTTTGTGGGGATTTTTCCTTTTAGGCCGGGCATTGGACTATAAAATTGAGGGAAAAAGAAAAAATGTGGAGGCGCATCATCTCCCTCTCGGATTGGTATGCTACAAATTGATCCTTGGGAGTTTCATTCTGGGACTTAAGAAATTTTACACCTGCAACAAGACCAGCCAATCCAACCAAAATAAAGATTAAACAGACCAAAATTTTCAGAAGCCCTCCATCATGCGTTCATCTTGGGCTGTGCTGTCCCACGTACAAACAACTAATCTCAATCAAGTCAAACAGAAAGGAGGTAAATACCGAAATCCCCAAAACACCATGTCTGGTGTTTCACTAGCAAGTCATTGGATTGCCATCAGATTAATACCAAAGGAGGAGCGCAATGGATCTATAAAACATGTATTTGAATATATTCGCAAAACATTGAGGCACCCAAGAAATTCCACTAATTGATTTTCCCCACCTACTATATGAGGATAAAGTAACGGTTGGATATCGTAAATCAATTCAACCGCCTCGAGGAAAAATAAATCGACATTGTTCAATATGGAGTAACTGCGTGCCTGAAGCGAGGCAAGTTCGACGATAGACAACAAGATCATGTAAAGAATTGTGGCCGTTAATTGAGCAACCTTGCTTTTCGTACAACTTCGACAAGTATATTTATTATCGATTTTCGATTATATTTCTTTGAATCCAGTGCATTTGGGTAAGTATTCGTATGTTTGGTTTATTATGGCTTAGTTTTGTCATGTTCAAACGTATGTTCTCAAAATATTGTAGGATTACATCTTAGGTTTGAAAGGAAATCAATAAAAAAATGCGAAAACTTTCCATTTTGAATTAAAGTACAACTTTAAAAAATACCTTACTGATTGAAAGTACATTGTTGCACAAGTCACAAAATGGAAATGAAATTTCATGCCTGTTTAACTATTATAGGAGTGTTCTTATTGCACACTTAGAGCTACCGAATTAAATATTAGTAAAAGGAAAGGATTGATCTTTAGGTTGAGTTCGTTGACTTAGATATGAATAAAAGCCGGGAGTCTGAGGAAAATGAATATTTTATGTAAAGATTAACTGGGGAAAAAATTATAAAAACTGAGATCAGTTTTACGTTCATTACCAAGTTCATAGTATTAGCCAAGGAAAATTAGTTGTAGTCATTTTAGAAGGAAGGGGCAACTCTAAATAAAATTATTGAAGTTTCTCTGTTTGAGGTATTACGGTGTTTTCATTGAGGCAATATGTATTTTATTGTCAATTTATCCTTTTTATTTTTGCATCTATACCTTGATGGATATGTGCATCTGAAGTGCATGGCTTTTTATTGTGAAGTTTTAAAAATGCAACCGATTAATAATAGCCTTGAATGAAAAGGTGGGCAAGTTGGTTTTTTAGAAGGCATTTCGTATGCGTCTTCTTATTTGTTGTATCTTGCTTGTATGGTTGTTTGGTTCCTATCAACCACCGTAAGAACGTTCATCTAATATTCATCACGAATTAATGGTTAATCTTACCGCAATACCGTAATCGAATTCACAAAAACTCTTAATTTTACGAAATTACGAGATAGTTGAGCATATATGTTTGGATTTTCTCCATATATAGCCAATGTAATGTTTCTCAAAATTGAATCGCTATATTGGCGTTTAACCTATGGTGTAATGTCATAGTAGAGTGATCTATTAGTAAATTGCTATTCGTTTGACAATTTCAAATGCTAATTATCTCATTTCTCAAATACCACGGAATCATTTTTAAAGATTCACCGACAATAATATCGTTCAAGTTGTGATGTATATGTACCCATGGTGAATGAAAAAACATATCGGAGAAAAATCCAGTGGTCAAAAGATTTATGGCCATGAAAAGAATATTACAGTAGGAATGAGGTAATCAGATAAGCCAGCAGGTTCATCTGATGAAAACATGGAGGATGTCACAAATTCTCAGAGAACAGTTTCATTATATTTTTACATTAAACACACATTCTTATCTCAAATGGGGTTTTTAATTGGCCTAAGTGCATGTTTTAGCTGAATGCAGCATCACAACAAAATTTTCTTCAATTTTCTCTTAAGCCCATTTATAAATATGTTGTTAGGCCCATAAATAAATATGTTGGAGTTTTATTGAAACACTTGTCTTGGTATCTTTTGTTTATGTTTCAAATGGTTATCTGATTACTTAATTTTCTGAATACATTTCAGCACTAATATGCATTCACCATCATCACCTGTGCTGTTCTACATATATGCGGGGCAAATGGTTAAACAGGAATGGGAAGGACTGGAGATAATAATACACATAATCTTAATACGTCAAAGAGCAGCACTTGCCCCTATAGATGTTGTCATAGGAAAATCATACATACCTTCATTATCGTGGTGAAGGGATACACATGTGTTAACAGTTCACTCTTGAGAAGTTCAATTCAAAATATTCCCTTAAAGAATACAAGGGGTTTGAAATCAACCTTCTCAATTACATTTTTGAACCTATTACATCTGATCAGTGCTGCAGTATGGGGAAGTTTGCGATGGAATTTTAGGGAAAGGTTATCCGACTAATTGAAGGTTTTTGACAATCAGTGTTGGTAATATCTAGTATGTTTCTTGCCCTTGTATTATGCTGTATTTATTGCTTCTTAGTACATAGTTATTTACATTATCTTTTACATGAATTAAGCATTGATAAATGTATATCTTAAAGACCATCATCACTATTAGCTTGACAAATAGTGGACAACATTGCTCGTGATGGCCAGAGCTGATTATGAACCTAACTGCTTTCTTTTATAACATAGGCGGAGCTTTTGTGTCACTTGCATGTCCCCAAAACCTTAGGCCATAATTTGGGTGGCTTTGGAAAAAGGCAAAGTAGGCAAGTCTCAATGAAATGTTCCTCAGGAATTCAGCTTTTAAGTCTCCTGATTATAAAGAGATTCTTGGAAAGATTTTTGGAGATTGCTGTTACATGACTTTTCAAGGAAAGATTAGAGTCAGTAAAAAACCCTAGGAGCTTTGAGCTTTACCTGCACTTCTAAGGTTCCATGTAGGATATTGTGATTTTTCACAACTCAAAAATAAGTTTATTACCTGAATTAGTAGCTGAGCTATTTGTTATGGTTTTTTTATGTTTGAGGTCATGAATTTTAGTTCAGAACCCTGGATGCCGTAATACTGCAGTTTAAAGATTTGGTGGTCTACGCAATCAAATGCTGAGAAGAGCTCGAACAATGAGAGAGATAAGTACAGTTTATCATCAAAGGCATACAGTATTTGTTTTTAAGCATATTTAACACCTCAACCTCGCTGACTTCCATTCGTAGGAATGGAAATCAGTGGGTAATTTACAAAATCAGTTGGGTTTGCAGATGATCAAGGCAGTTTGTCATTCAGCCAGGGGGTTGTAAACATTGCTGGGTGCTTTAGGCCGGTGCAATAGACATAGGATTAGAATCAATATAAATAAAACAAAGGTTAAGCAGTTTTCAAGGAATAGAAAGGGTAAATCAAACATTAAAATTGGAGGGTAAAAACTAGAGCAGGTGGAGCAGTTTACGTATCTCAGAAATATTTTGGCCCAAAATGGTTAAAGTAGTAGGGTCATTAGGAGAAGAATTGCTGAGAAAAGAGGCTTTCCACATTAAGCCTTTCTCTGCATCAAGTTTTTTCATTACTGAGCATATTAGAAAGTCAATGTGATTGGTATGGGATTAGTTGAATGTTAATTCAACCAAGCTTACAGGTGTGTGATTTTCAAAATGGAGGAAAGCTAAGTTACATGTTAACATTAGAAGGCAAGAACTAGACCAGAAAGAACAGTTTGCCTAATTTGGAAGTGTTTTCCAACAAAATAGATATTCTGAGTACTAGGGGCACTATGTTGAGAAATGGCTTGCCAAATCTTAAATAAGGAGCTTGGTTTTATACTACCCGGAAACATGGCCATCAAAGTGATATCTTAGGTGTGTATTTGAGGCATTTGAAATGTGGTTGCAGAGAAAGATAGAAAAGATTTAATGGACAGAAAGGAAAACAAACGAGGAAGTGATAGGTATGGTGGGGGAGGAGAGGAGATTGTTGGAAAAAATCTAAAGGAGGCAGAAAAGATGGATGCAGAGCATTTTGATTAGCGATGGGATGATGAAGACTGTGATAGAGGGGAGAATGTTAGGCCAACAAATAAGGGGCAGGAATAGGATAGGAATATTGAACAGTATGAAGGGAGAAAGGAAGTATTCGGGTAATAAGAGGAGCTATTTAAATGTTGCATTTTAGCTTGGGTTTTGGTGGGAGAGGCAAGAGAATTGTTACTGTACTGTGTGGTAACTTGTGATCCTCCAGAATTTACCGTAACTGGTAGATTACCGATTATAATATCATGATATACTTTGTTATCTGAAGAAATAGATTATTCTCAGATTTTAAACCCGAAAAATAAGGCCTCAATGCTTGCAAATTTGAAAAAAATACATTCCTATAGCCATTCGTATACATTGAGAAAGAAATTCCCCAAAAAGATTTTTATTAATGGAAATTAATATTACAGTGTTGCAATAAAATAACCTTCATTTCATCTCATTAAAAATGGTACTCTGACTCAGGTTTTTCAAGAAACAGTGATCATAATATTTCATTTACATAATTAATTGTTCAAAATTTCATTTTTATGCTATAATGTTTTGTTTATGTGCAATGCAATAAGTTTCATTGATTGGCTACAGTGTGGTATCAGTGCAGCAACAGACTAAACAGGTTGAAACATGTCAAGTGTGCTTACATACCTGTATTCTTATGATAATGAAAAACTCTTTCTACAAAGCTGTTTCTTCACATTAAGGAACTGAAAAAAGTCACATTGGGCTAGGTCTGGACATGAGGAAATAGGACAATCATGCTTCAGATTGATATTTGTGATGTAACCTTGATTTGCAGAACTCACCATGCCCAAAAATCACATCTCATGTGTAAATTTTCTGTTACTAGCATCTGGATGGTTTAAAATCAAATGTTCAGTATTCTTGATATTTGATGATCTTATCTTGCAATGGTGGCAGAAATGTTAATGATTACTTCCACAAGAGCAATGACTAGAACTGTGGGTCCAGCTTCCATGGGAATTGCCTTCCCTCTTAAAACATTTTAAATCATCTTCTAATTGTACTATAGGGAAGAGTAAACTCTCCATAAACCATCTGTATCTTTACAAAGTCTTAATTGATGGTTTATTCAGGCTAAAGCAAAATTTCATTGCGGAATATTTTTTGTTGCATGTTATCTCCTTGACTGCGAAGATGGGTAGTGAGAATCCTAGGTAGTTTCAAGGCCATGTAGTTGTAGACCTTTTATTAAAAAATTTTTAATTTTGACTATTCCCTGTGTACATATTTTCCATGCTAATATTATTTTACAGCAAAACAAAGCTGTTTTCAATTTGATAACCAATGCTGATGTACCTTGTATGAGCTTATGGTTCGCACCCTTTTCAGAGTTTTATGAGTAACTTGTATCCTGAAATTGAAACTGTCCATAATAATTTAGTTGTCCTTTATTTCCAGGTTTTTGAAGCTAAAATGAATGAAGTGAGTAATCTTCTATTTGAGTTCAAGATCCCAGCAATTCCCAAGAAAAATGAAAGAAATGCAATACCTACAGGAAAGCAAATTCCTCGTACTCCAATTAAGCCTGAGAATGACGTTAACAGGGTTGGCGAATTTCACACCAATGCAGTGCTATCTTCTGCGCATGCAGAGAAGAAACCCATATGCTCTCTAGCAGTCCCTCAGAGAACAATTAACTGTATTCCTAAAGGGAAAGAGATCCCTCGGACTCCCATACAAGTGAAAATGGTTTTTGGCCCTTCCTCATCCCTAACCCTTGCCTCATCTGTGCAGGAAGTAGATTTAGGGGTGCAACCATTAGATGATTCAGATGAGAAAGAGGATATTGATTTCAAAATTGAAATGAGCATTTTGACAGGGAAAGTAAATGTTAGGAAGAAAAATTCAAAAAAGAAAATTGCTGATGAGAATACCAATTGTCTCTCCAAGGTAAGTGATAATGACTCCAAAAACTCTTCAAATGCAAGCAAAATGCAAAAAAGTGCAAAGCAATTCAAGAGTAAAACTCGTTGTAAAGGAGGTCCCTCTAAAGCCTCTATTGAGAATGTTTGTGAAGAAATGGAAACTAAATGTGCTCTTGTTCAGAAGCCACTGAAGGAAATCATTAATGATAACACCAACAATTGTGTTCGTCGTAACCCAGAAAGAAGAGCAAAAGCAAAGGTGAACTACAAGTTATAGAACTCGGTGTTGAATGTGCTTTATGAAAATAAAAATTACCTTGGACATGCAGGACTTCATTCATTCCAATTATAACATAGATCTTCGTAGCTATGACTAATTTTATGTGATCGCTTATGCAAAAGGACAAATCAACAATATTGGTGTTAACAATGAATCCCCATCTTCTTGCGTGTTAATTTTTAGACATTATGTCTGCTAAAAACAGGATGCTTGCTGTGCAATGATCTCTTTTTTTTTTATTCAGTCTTAAGTTCTACTTTCAGTTTGGGATTTAGGGCTTGAATGCTGTTTTTTTGTTTAAAAGTGAACTAATGTTTACATTGAATAAAATTTCTTGGCCAGATGTATTGTGGTTGTGGAATAAAGTTTTAATTATGTACAGTGTTTCCTTAGTATGAATTGGCATATTTAAGATAAGTTTAGTGTAAAATACCACAGTCATGGCTGAATATCGGTTTTGAGGGATACACTGAGGACACTGGATCAATTTCCAGGAGTAGCTAGATTTTTTTAAAGTTTTCCCATCTCCACCTTTATGCAGAGGCAAACATTTCAAATGAGTATGCTATGAGTGAAAAGGGACAAATATGCCTCAAACCTAAATACATTCTTTATTGAGATTGGACCAATATAATACCATTTTTATTCTCACCCAGTCTTATTATCTGATCATTTAATTTTTCAGATCCCATCTTCATATAATGAAGAGTGACTGTATTTAGATGTATCCGAAACTCAGTATCAACACAAAATTTTTCTTTCTATAATATTAGCACAAGTTCTGAATGAGATTTTGAGTGTTGGTGAAACAATGTTAAACCATACAGTATATTTTTATGGTAATTTCTTTAATACTTCACCAGTTTCTATCTTAATATGTCAAATTATTTAATATATTTCAGAGTGGATTGCATCTAAAAAGTCAGCTGAAACATGCTGAACAATCTTTCTTGCATTAAGTGAAAATTCAGGATGACTAGCCTCCTTAATTCTGGGAAATATTTGAATTAAGAAACCTAAATATCTTGGTGGCTATATAAATTTTCATGTGGAAAAAAGTATCTCGGCCTACATTCCAAGTTGATTGGCCATGACGAGGAACTATATGATGAAAAACCATTTGCAGTTAAGTACAGGAAAAATCAAGAAAGAGATATTGGAAGCCGCTAAAGACACTATAGGAACCGTTAACGGGAAAAGGATAAGGAAACCATGGGTAACGGATGAGATGATTGCGAAGATGGATGAGAGAAGAAGATGGAAAAATGTAAACACAGAGTTAGGCAAAATGAAGTACAAAGAGTTAAACAATAAATTGAGAAGTGCCACAAATAAAGCAAAAGAAGAATGGTGGAAAACGCAATGCGAGGATATGGAAAGTTTACAGAAGAAGGGTGAAATTGGTGCTCTATACAGCAAGGTTAAGCTATTATCGGGAAGTAAAAAGGCAAGAGCTGTGCTAACAGTTAAAGATAAATGGGGTAAGATAATAGTTGAACCAGGAAAAATCCAAGAGAGATGGAAGGAATATATAGAAACACTGTATGGTAAAGAACTTAGGCTGACAAGGTTAGACATAGAAAAGGAACATGACGTAGAAGAAGATAGCTTAGGTCCAGGCATACTCGACGATGAAATAGAAAGGGCATTAAAGGAGATGAAAGCAAATAAGGCTGTGGGGGTGGACAATATTCCTGTAGAAATGTTGAAATGGTTAGGGAAAGGTGGGAAAAAGGCCATATATGGACTGATTCGTAGTATCTATGAGGAAGGAATCTGGCCGGAAGATTTTGTGAGATCGGTGTTAGTTCCTATTCCAAAAAAGGCAAAGGCTTCGTCATGTGAGGATTACAGAACAATAAGTTTGATATCCCACGCAGCTAAAGTTATTCTCAGGATCATCAACAAAAGGATAGAGAGTAAGGCAAATGATTACTTAGGGGATGATCAGTTTGGGTTCAGGAAAGGAAGAGGTACGTGTGATGCCATTGCAGTAATGAGATCACTAGTCGAGAGGAATATAGAATACAATCAGGACGTTTTTGCCTGTTTTGTAGATTTCGAAAAAGCGTTTGATAGAGTGAATTGGGAAAAATTAATGCGTGTATTGCAGAAAATAGGAATGGATTGGAGGGACAGGAGACTGATCCGCAACCTGTACATGTCTCAGACTGCTCAGGTGCGAGTGGGGAACGGAGAGTCTGGATGGGCAGTGTTAGGAAGAGGTGTAAGGCAGGGTTGCCCATTGTCACCGGTACTGTTCAACGTATATGTAGAGGAAATGATTAAAGAGGCATGGGAAGAACTGGAGGTAGGAATGAAAGTCGGAGGGGAACTCGTAAAATCGGTTAGGTTTGCTGATGACCAAGCATTAGTTGCTCAGTCAGCCAAGGGGTTGCAAGCATTGTTGAGTGAATTGGAGGTTCAGTGCGATAAATATGGGATGAGAATCAATATTAATAAAACAAAGGTTATGCGATTTTCCAGAAAGAAAAAGGCTAAGCTAAATATTAAAATAGGCGGGGAAAAAATAGAGCAGGTAGAGCAGTTTACATATCTCGGAAGTGTTTTGGACCAATACGGTCAAAGTGGTAGGGACGTAAGGAGAAGAATTGCGCTAGGCAAGGAGGCTTTCTCAAGGAGGAGGGAGTTTATGACGGGGACGTTGAGTAGGGATGTTAAGACAAGACTCGTAAAAACCCTGATATGGAGCGTAGCTATGTACGGCGCGGAAACGTGGTCGCTGAAGCAGGAGGATAGACGTAGATTGGAGGCTTTTGAAATGTGGGTGTGGAGAAGAATGGAGAAGGTGAAATGGACCGAAAGGAAAACAAATGAGGAAGTACTGGAAATGGTGGGTGAGGAGAGGGGTTTGTTGAGAGAAATCCTATGGAGGCAGGAAAAATGGATGAAAGGCGTATTGAGCGGTAGTGGAATGTTGAAGAGGGTAATAGAGGGGAGAATGTTGGGCAAGCGAGGTAAGGGTAGGAACAGGATAGGGATGTTGGACGGGATGAAGGGAGGAAAGAAGTACACCGAGATGAAGAGGGACCTGATATAGATTAGTTTGCTAGGTGGGGAGTCACAAAATGTTTATTTGATAGTTGTGTCCATCCAAAAACCTACCTTAACCGGTAGATTACCTAATAATAACAGGAAAAATGTCACCTTCGGTCTATGCTTTCACTGATATTTGTGCAGTTATTCACTTTTTTATGCTAAAATTCAATTTTTCATGGGTATTGTTTCAAAATCATGATGAATGTATTTTAGTTCCACTGCCACATGGAGATTTTCCTAGTTCAGAAGAACTTCTATTCAAATAGGATTTGAATAAAAAATGCACTATGGAAATGTTTTTAAGCCAATAGAGAAAATGATTGTGAGAGGAAACTTATGTAGAATTGATGAAATATCAATTTTTTATAAGAAAAATGCATTCCCAAAAACAATTTAACGAAACATGATTTGTTGTGAGTTGTATACTCATGGAAGTTTGATTGTAGCAATTTAAGCAAATATTGGAACATATGACATTAAGTTGTCAACCCATTTTCCATTTGAAAGCTGTTCTCTAAAATTTGAGAAAATGAGTCTTTTTGGGGTTACAAATTTGTCATTTATCAAAATGTGTATTTTATAAAGAACATGGCATATTCCTAAAAATAAATTATTAGTGTCTATTTGCAAGTTCAATGATGCAAAACATTCATCTCTTCATGCGGTGTAACTGGCAAGAAAAAACTGCCTTGTGGTAATTTCTGATTTATTTTAATTTCTTCCTTTGTGAATAGGGTTTTGTACGATATTTAAAGGAAGCTTTATAGGGTATACCATTAAGTATACCCCTCCCTATTCCTCTGAAATTCAGGTAAAATTTTTCATGCATTTCCTATATAAATACATAATTTTTTCTCAACATGTTTTACATCATTTTCTTGCTCTTAATTTAACAAGCATTAATTTTTTCACAGATGTATTTCAATTAGGAGTGGAGGAAAAGCATTTAATGATGCTTCTGCATCTTCATTTTGGAAATTGATAAGATTTCAATAATTAGCATTGAAAATATTATATATAATCCTTTGGATGTTTTTGTATTGAAAATGCATGTAAAATATCGTAAGACATTGGAATCCATAAATATATTATGGATGCCAATATCTATCAGAAGAGAGAGTACATAGTACTTGATTTCCATAGTAATATAATTACACAAATAGATCAAATGATTCTGGATATTTGATATCTTATTTCAACTACACCCAAAGGTTAAGATGCAATTCCTCATGAAATCTACCTTCCATTTTGTACACTCTCCTTACTAATAAAATAAGTGACTTTTCATTTGCTAAAGAAACCTTTGCTGAAACAGATGGTGGGTGACATTAATTAGCCGAACATCAGTGGTTTGTTTAAAGTTGTGTAGAGAACAAAACATTGATCTAGTCTTAATCATATTAATTAATATATAATGTATTATTTTGAACTCTTGGCAGATAGAAGCTGAATAAATTTTAACAGAACATATGAGGTCTGTCCAATAAATACATGAACTGAGCCCATAAACACTTTATTTTGCAAAATTTAGTCTACATCAATTTTGTCCCCTTCAAAGTACTCTCCATTCATTGGTATGCACTTGTTCCTTCTTCTTTTCCACTGTTTAAAGAACCAATGTAAGTCCTCGGCAGTTAGACTTTTTAGTTTTCTCATCGTTTCTTGTTTTATTGTGTCCAAATCTTCCCAATGATGTCCCCTCATCACATTTTTGCATTCTGGGAATAGAAAAAAATCACTGGGGGCGAGATCGGGTGAATAAGGAGGATGATTAAAGATGGTGATTGAATTTTTTTGCCAGAAACTGGCGAACAATCAATGCTGAATGTGCAGGTGCATTGTCATGGCGAAGGATCCATCCATCATGTTTGGTTAAAATTGTAATGTGCACTGTTGATTTTCTTAAATTCAGTTCACTATTTAGTTATCATTGGGACAATTTTTTGACGATTGGTAAGGACAAGGGACCACGCACGATCAATGTTGTCGTCAACACAGGTGGTTGAAGGTCATCCCAGTCTTGCATTATCTGTGGCATCCTGTCGGCCATCTTTAAAATACTTGATCCACTAGAAAACGAATGTTTACTTCAGAGCATTATCACCGTGAACATCTGTCAACATTTCAGTTATTTTGTGATAACTTTCACAGCACTTCTCCTAAAACTTGATGTTGACTCGTTGCTCTGTGATTTTGTCAATTCGACAAACAGTAAAAACAAGTAAAAAGAGACGTTTCAGGCGTGATATGGTGGAATATCATGATTAATTAAAATTAGCAATTTTCTACAAAAATAAAATTTTATTAATACGACCGGTTTCAATGCAACTACATCTTCTGGTGATGTAGTTGCATGAACACAGACCAGAAGATGATGTAGTTGCATTGAAACCGGTCGTATTAATAAAATTTTATTTTTGTGGAAAATTGCTAATTTTAATTAAGTAAAAACAAGGACCACAGAAACTAAAATAACTGGCACCATATGCACAGTTCGACGACCCACCAAGCACAGATGGCTCATTAGGTCTCAGGCAACTAGCACCGCTAGTGGGTGGGGCTATAGTCTGTTTCATGTCCACAAGACTCCACCAGTTCACATATTTATTGGCCAGGCCCCGTATACATTTGATTGATGTCATCAAAGAGATTTTAAGTTCAACTGGGAAGTATATGAAGGGAAATTTTTTTTTCTGGCTGATTCAATTGCAAAAAAAGAAGATTGACCCTAGGATTTTTTATGTATGTAGACTGGCTACCAGCTTTTTTAGCACTAATTACGCTACCTTTCTCATTATTTATAATTTTTTTCAAGTTGTTCATTGTTTCCAAGTTATTATTAGTGTAATGTATTTTGAAAATTTTTAATATGATAGATTTTTGGGCATTATTACTATGATTAATAATATAATAATTTTTATTTGCCCAAGAGATCAAATATAGTGAGACCATGCAAGATGAAAGACACATCAGGGCATATAATATAAATGTAAGCAGGTTAAGGCACAAATATGATAATCCATTGATACAAGAGACCAATTATCCATCCATTGTTCAATGGAATTATTATTGTTGTGCTCTACCATTTAAGATTGGATTAGGATGAACTAAGATGACAGTGAGAAGTTTCTCTGCTTCTAACAAAACACAACCAGACATCTGACACTACTATAAACCCTTAATACTTCCTCCCTTCATTCCATCCATCCTCTCTGTTCCCCTACTTGCTTGCCTAATGTTCTCCCCTTTATCAGTCTTTAGAATCCTATCACCAATCAAAATATTTTGCATCCACCTTTCTTGTTGCCTTTGGATTTCTTGCCAACAAACCCTCTCCTCCTCCCGCCCCCACCTAGTATTTCCTTATTTGTTTCTCATTCTGTTAATTTTACTTTTCTGTCATTTATGATACCCACATTTCAAAAGACTCCAATCTATGCCTATCATCTTGCTTCAATCACAGTGTTTCTATACTGTACAGCCATGCTCCATATCAAAGTTTTGACAAGCCTTTTTCTTAACTCCTTACTCAACCCCTCTGTTATCTGCTGCCTCTTCCTGGTGAAAGTTTCTTTGCCTAATGCAAATCTTCTCCTTATGTTCCTACTTCTTTGACCATTTCAGTCCATCTTAAGATAGGTAAACTGTTCCACTAGCTCTAGTTTATGAACTTAGCCTTCCTCTTTCTCGAAAATCTCACAACCTTTGTTTTGTTTACAGTGATTTTCATACCACACATATCAAACTTATTTTCTAGTGTGGTCAGGATGGTTGTAACCACTTGATTGAATAACTAAAGCTTGATCATCAGCAAATCTAATTTTATGAATTCTCTATTGTTTCAGGCTTCACTTCATGGAAGTATTTAATATCCATACTAAAAAGAAAAACTTGTACTTTTCCAAAGATTTCATTAAATGGTACAATGCATTTCACCGACTTGTGAGATCATCAGGTACTGATGATCCCACAAGTCGGTGAAATGCATTGTACCATTTAATAAAATCTTTGGAAAAGTACAAGTTTTTCTTTTTAGTATGGATGTTATGAGTTCCCTATCTACTTTCACTCCTGCACACACCCCTTCTGAGACCTCCCTTACCAATACCTTCCGATAAATATTCAAAACATAATATTGAGATCATCACTAACTTAGATTGTTATCCAGTTCTTGTGTCTATATATATGTCTCTCACACCAAGTTGTTTTATACTATATATTTTTTGAATTTTACTTTGTACAAATTTTTATTCTCTCCCCTACTCTCTCTTCCCTCCCCTTCTAAAAATGCCAATCCCTCCTGCCCATCACCTGTACTCTGTTCTCTTCCTTCCATCAAAAAAGATGTTTATACCACCAAAATATCAAAAAACAGAATCGCGAATGCCTTTTTATGTGTTTTAAAGTTTTTTATGCCATCACCATGCTTATCTTTTGCTTTTCTTAGCTTTTGCTTTCAGCTTAACCTAGATTTTGCCCATGCTTATTTTAACTAACTTTTATCCACTTTTTGAACAGGTTTATTTTATGACTTAATGCATTAATCTGTGTTTTCTTCTCTCAACATGTGTATCTTTGTTTCTGTTTCAGTGAGACACCGCCACCTATTTTGTGTCCAATTCTTCCTTTAAATCTTCCATCTTTTTCTTTTCTCACATTCCCCTAACCACACCAAACCCCACAACATGAATAAAATTGGTTCTAAGCTCACTTGGTTATGTCTAATCAGAAAAAATATTCAAACTAGCTCAGTACTCTTCCCAGTGGAATTCCTCTCATCCTGCATAGTTTTAGGCATTATTCCTAACAGGCTAACTTCAAAGTTTCCACTCTTGAGGGCTGCCCCCATCCCTCCACACATATTTCCACATGTAAGCAAACCAATGTTCATTCCTTCTATATCATTCCATCTGGAATCAATACACTAAAGTAATTAAGCTAAACATCGATACACTGCCTCATCAAGAGCCAAATTCTCTATCTACTTCACCTCCTGCACAACATCCAGCAAATTTCTCATCAGCTCTTCGCTCCCTTCAACTTTGCTGCATATAATCTCCATGAAAACTGTTCTTCATGTTTATGTATTACTTCTTCCAAGACCTTTCATTACCAATAAACTTAGTCGCCCTTCCTTGACCTCCTCCATCACTGTACTTGACCAAAACCTGACCTGGCTTCCCTTTTCAATCTTCCTCCCCACCATTCAAGGCCGACCAATTGTTTCTTCCTGCAACTTGCTGACAGAGAGAATTTCAGCCTTTATCGACTACTACCTCCAATTGCTGAACCACCCTCTACTACCCCATGTTTAAGACACCATTTCCTCAACATCCTCCACTCAATCTCTTCCCCTAAGTACATCCAAATTATCCTGCTTCGATAGACATTACTTCCCTTTACACATCAATCCCTGACACTGTGTCTCTATCATCTTTCTACCACTATCTATCCAAATGTCCCATTCAACATATTCTCCACCCTGAGTTTTTTGTATCTTTCCTACCTTATCCCTAAATGGAATTCCTTCTCTTTCCATAATAAACATTACCTTCATATCAAAGGCTGTGCAATATAAGTAGATTCAGCCCTTCATATGCAAACTTTCACCTTGGCCTCCTCATGAAAAATTTCCTTTTCTGTTACCCCTGCAACCATTTCTGGTTTAGGTTCATAGATGATGTACTTCTTCTCTTACCAATCCAAATGTTTAATACCCCTGTCCACATTAAATCCATTTATTAACAACAATACCTCCACCACAATAGCTGTCACCCATCACACACTAAACACTCTCTTCTATTCTTACTACACATCCATGGTCACCAAATCTGTAACAAACCGTATTCCCATAATAAATCTCTCTCCAATGTACAATGCTCTCCTCAAATGGAGATACCCTGAGTCCCTTTAAAAAGTAAAAATTCTCCAAAACTTTCATAAGCACAAAACCTTCCCAAGACACTCTCACACCCTCTCAATATGCACAAATTATTTCTCTGGAATTCATTTCCTCAAGATAACTTCAAAGACCTTTTCCCTATTCTACCCAACCATAAAACAGTCTAATACCATTCCACCTAAATGTTCAACTGTCAATTCTAAATGACCCACCAATGTATACTGTGTATTGAAATTCACTAAGCCCTTTTATAAATCTTCTGTCTTCCACAAATCCAATCCCTTCCAGTTGACCCAAAAGTAAAACCTGTTTCATCTTTACCACTCCTTGCCTCCCTTCTCAGCTGACACATTCTCTCCTATCCAATCGTTCTCTGTCATGCACATCCCATAATTTAATTTACGTGTAATAAATAAACTGCAAACTCTGTCCCTTCATCTACATTGTGTAATGCACCACACTCCACAATATAGGAATAAGCAATCACCACACCTCTTGCGAACCTTTTGCATTAGCTTCTCTACCAGTTCCCAAATATGCCTCACTCCACTGTTTCCTTTAATAACTGTTACAATGTTTGTATCCGTTATTGCCTCTCCCCCCTCAGACAAACTGTTAAAGCTCAAATCACTCGGAAGTGATTTCATTTGACTCCTGGGAACTTGCTCAGACTCAGGTCTGAGTCTTGCCCACTAATGGGTGTACCCTTCTTCCTGTGGACCCCCAGTATTCTTCAGCCAACTGATTCTAATAATATAAAAAAACCATAAACACAATATTCAACCCTAAGGTCGGTTTGGTGGATGATGGTAGAGTTCACCCAGTACTAAGCCCGACAGCGTGTGAAATTCTCACATCAGGGTAGGGATCTTATAATATACTCTGCTAAATTTTGTTGTCTCCCATCTTAGCCTATGGAATTTGCATAACATATTGAAATGAAATAAAATTATTGACTTTGCAATTCCACACACTTTATTTAAAAACACGACCCAGGTTTCAACGTTGAACGTCATCATCAGATGATGAAACCTGGGTCGTTTTTTTAAACAAAGTGTGCGGAATTGCAAAGTCAATAATTTCATTTAAATATATATGATACCAATTTAGTTACTTAAGTTATCATGATTCTCGATCGTCTTCCAAAATTTAGATTCACATTAAAAGGTAAAAGATGCATCTGAAGAACTGGAGATAGGAATGAAAGTCTGTGGGAAACTAAAAATCAGTTAGGTTTGTGGATAATCATTCTTTAGTGAGACAGTCAGCCAAGCGGTTACAATCACTGCTGAGTGGATTAGAGAACTAGTATGGAAGGTATGAGAATTAACTTAAACAAAGGTTATGAGGTTTTCAAGAAAGAAGAAGGCAAAGTTAAACACTAGAACAGGTGGTCATAAACTACAGTAGGCATTCAGTTTTATCTATGAAGTGTAGATTAGAGGCTTTTGAAATGTAGGTATGAAGAAGGATGAAAAAGATGACATGGAAAGAAAGGAAACCGAATGAAGGAGGAAGAAGTGCTATCATGAGAAATGACAGGATTGTTAGAAGAGATCCATAGGAGAGAGGACTTTTGGATGTTGAGCATTTTGATTGTTGATGGGATGATGAAGAATGTTTTTGAGGGGAGATTGTTGGGGAACTGAAAAGGATGATATGTAAGAGAATATGATATGTTGGCTTGAATGAAGCAAGAATTGAAGTTCGCAAAGTTCAAGATAGGTCCATTATCATTCCAAAATCATTTAATTAGCCTTAGTAAATTGTGTCATCATGACCGTCAAATCAAATATAAGGATGCCCCATGTGCAATTTTGGAATCATTCGTATTGATTATTCGTATTAACATTATTTTTACTCACCACATTATTTATTTCTCCCATTGGTTAGCATTTTCATGTCTGTTCATTCCTTTCTTGGCATACGAGTTTCCTTCTAATTGTCATGTATTTCAATTTGAGATTGTGAAAGGTTAGAAATAAGTGATTCCGCTTAAATTTTACAGGCATCCTTCATGAATACAATGCATAGATGTATGCACTGTTTAAGGCACAGGACTCTTATAACTGTCGCTAGAGCGAAAAGCGTTTCCAAACCTTTGAATTACGTCTTTTAGTGTGCAAGGAAAATTTGTCTCTTTTCTCCATTTGCGCGATTTAACGCCCATCGAAATTCATCCTCAATTAAGTGAGACAAGCGGTGATGGTTTGTGAATATGAAAAGTGCGCTTGTTGCGACAGCTCAAAGAAGGCCGAACGTCGCGTGACAGCGTACCCAAGAAGCTTTGGCCACGGCGTATCGGCAATTTTCCAAAGGGGAGCCAAACAGAAGTGTTCTCGGCGCCCAAGGAATTATAGGAGCGACTTAACGAAAAATGTGTGCATCTGCTTTGAGATTATACTGAGAGGTAATAAGTTTCGCCTGTGAGGTGTGAGCAGTTAGTCATAAATAAATGAGGATACCTTAGAACCTGAACGCACCTAGCGTGTAATTACCTACATATTCTCCGTGCGTCCTATCCGAAGTTACCTCTGTTTGGTATTTCCGTTCACATTTTTTTCAACGGATGTAGCAAAATAACGACAAGTGTCGTAATGTAACAGATAAGAATATCCTTTCCTCTTTTCCGTTTCTTTCTCCTCCGACTTTACGTAGAATATCTCGTTAAGTTATTCGATCCTGCATTCTGGTCTTCATTACGCTCCTGTAGCACTACATTTCTTATGTTCCGATCTTCTCTTATCTCCTGGTGTTATTGTCCATGGAGTATCGTGGTCCATATAAACGTTTTGCGCGAACCCCTTAAATCAGTCAACGGGTGGCACTTTCCAAAATGCTGATTCACCTCTCGACAGTACTTACCTTGGCGATTATTGAACAAAGACTTCATTATGACACGGGTGTGAAGATCGAACTATATACGAGCCCTCAAGATAAGCTGAAACAACGCCATCGATTCGCCAAAAGAAACGGTTCGGGATGGATAAATTGTGTATGATTAATTTCATAGGAGCGTTATTATGAAGCCATTTGTACGAATTTGGATGAGGAATTATTATTTGATGATATTCCCATACGGGTTTAAGCTAAAAGTAACTCACAGACCGCAGAGCTTCGTGACGCACTTCCGCGGTGAATCGCGAATCCGTTCAAGGGAAAGTTCAGAGGTAGCAAAGTCACGGTGGAATTGAATACAGAGCTGCGCCGGCAGGGTAATTGCAACGACCTTAAAACTCTCTTCGAATTTCAAAACAGTTTATGGCCCGGAGATAAGACTGACGAAAATATACGATGAGTCTCCCTCCCTCCCGCCGCCGATAGTGGAAACACGGGGTACCGGTTGCCGAATTGGAGGGATGCATCGAAGACTTCTGTACCCGTCGTTGTGATCTTCAGACGACGATGGAATCGAGTCCGGACGAGGAAAATGAGAGAAAGGAAAGGAAGGAGAACCCGAGGCATGGCGCCAACCCATTATCCGTGGCCGTCTTTTGGTGAGAGACCAACGGATTTGAGGAAATGATTTGTGGAATTTGTGCAAGCCTGTGGAATAGTACAAAACCTTTTAATATGGATACTAATTAATTCCATGAAGTGAAGCCTGAAATTGTACAGTATACACCAACAGATTTGTCTATTCTCGGCTGCTTCATCTCCGAAATCGTGGAGAGTTGGGTCTACTAGGTTAGAATAGGTTTTTGATGGACTCTGGGATTACGTTCCTAAGCCTCAACTACCTTGACACGAAATGGCCTTCCATGGGATGAAAGAACCGCTCTGAATATTATAGTAATTCATTATTTAGCTCTGCGTGCATCCTCATTCCTTGATATCATACAAAATGCCTACTAATTTCCTCCGTCTACTTTTTTCCCAGTACTATCCTGTCTATCACCGTCTAGCATCTTCGTGTCTCTCAGTATCTCCTGTAGCCACTTGTTTTGCCTTCGAATTTCTCCTGTCTGAAGAGCTGTCTATCTTTCCTTACCAGAGGAAGGGTGGTGTATTTCCATTGTATTTTGGGTTTGTCAAATTCCCTCTTCATTACCGTTCTTCCTTCGCCTCTCATTCTTCATCCACTTGACATGCCTTCTTTAAATTTCTCTCAACGTTTTTTCTTCACTTATCATGCCTAGACCTTTGTCGTTTGTTTTCCTTTCCGCCCATTTTATTTTTTCCATTTTTCTCCAAACCCACATCTCAAAGGCCTTCAATATAACAACTGACTATTATACAACCAAAAAATGGCGAATTGTTACTGATTATAGCGTTGCTGGAATGAAAGGTGCGTGCAGTCGCCGGAGAACTGGGAAAAATTTTCTTCGAACTTTGTTCTGTGCTCTATTTTAGGTTGGGTGGAATGGTCAAATTCCTTCTCAAATATCGTACTGCATTTTCGAAGGCTTTAGACCCAACTGTGGTCATTGTTTGCTGCTGATTAAGTATCATAATGTGCTAGCGACGTGTACATTCAGAAGTTGTACCTGGGTGAATTTTAACTGGTGGGAATCATTCAAATAATATGCAACAAAGAGACATTTTTCGTACGTTTTTGTTACAAATTCGTTTGTTATTAAATAATATGAAAACATTCTTATGCTACTTTAACTTTGTGCCGGGTCATAAGCGTATGCAAAGAATTTTGGAAGTAACATCAGCTGGAACAAACTTTCACATATTTGCGCATTCGAAGTGGATGATACTAGAGTTCGCTGAATTTCGCATGGGAAACGAGGAAGTAGCCACGGTATTTGTGGCATAAATAACTCCTGACCTTGGGTAAAACACATGGGGCTGCAAAATCTTTAAGAAAGCATAGGATGTACATAAGGTTGAGTGCCGTGCGTGCAAGCCATGCGCGTCCGTTAAAATATTTTTCCGTAAGAAAGAAAGTTAATATAAGCATACATGCTGCGTCATCAGGGTAGCATATATTCTGCCCCAGATTGTAAATAGTGTGGTGGTGACGTTCAACGGAGATCCATTGACAAGTCAATATTCCATCTATTCAGTATCTCAAAACTTTTTCTTATTCGAACCATCCGTCTCTATGCACCGCAAGGAAAATTCTCTCTTGAGCCATGCACAAGTTTGATAGAGAAACCTGTTTTTCTCAACTTTAGTTTTAATTTCGTACACAAAAATAAAAATAACTGAAGCGATAAATAGGATATCGGCATCGGAAGAAAACTTGATCGCATTTCACTCAACTTATTTTAGTTTAATCAGTGTGGTCAGTAGATGTATTGACTGAGATCTCACAATCTAAATATATTATAGATAAATTTCCGAATCCTTCGGGAACTTAAAAAATAATCGTTGGGAAATTAATTGATTTTTTTCCATTTAGTTGTGTATCATATATTCGTATTTTCAGGTCTGCGATAGAGGATAATGACGCACAAATATTTTTTTTCATTCGTGAACAAATATTTGTGCGTCAACATTTCACAAAAGATATTTATGCATTTTTCTGAATTGCAAAATTGATTTTCCAACCTGCGGTCTCGTGGGACTACGCTCGAAGTCTTGAGAAATGACATGATGACGTAAAAAAGTCTTCTATAAAAGTTTATCGGAAATAATGCGGTGGAGGGGTTTGCAGTTCTGATGTCATTGATCATGCTTTCACCCATATTGTAATAGAAAAATGTTCGTCCCTAAAGACCATATCAGTGCAAATTGAAACGTAGTTGGAGGCAATATACTCGTAAAACTCAGGGCTATCAGTAAATACATTAATATTTTTTTTGTTGAAAAAAACGAGCCGTGTACCCCATCCGATTAATATCATAAGAAATTACGGCTATTATTGGTAAAATGAACTTGAAAATCTATAAATAACGAGGTGCGTTCCAACTCTTAGATCACCTATTTTTTACCGGGAGGACAGGGAGGGGATAAAGAATGTGATTGATCTGTCGCAAGATTGAGAAGCGTTTTCAGTGCATCAAATCGTGTCCTTTAGTGCTCGAGAACAGCGCGATGATTTTTCTCCAGGCGCATATTCCGGCAAATATCGAAATCCTTCGTCAACGGAGTGAGACATGCGTTGATGATGTTATATAAGTGAAAAATGTGCTTTTGTGAGTGCCGTAGTTCAAAGAAGGTCAAACGTTGACATAACTGACACAACGAAGCCTCGGGCACGGACCAGCCGGTTTTCCCAGTGATCTAAAGAGATGCCTCCAGAAGCTTTCTCAGCAGTCATAGAACAATGGTTTCGACGTTGGAAAAAAGGCGTACATCTGTGAGGAGATGTTGAGGAATTATATTTATATTATATATATTAGAGATAATTATATATGTAAGTTTCAACTTTCTAGAGAAAGTAGTTTGTCCGAAGAAATAGGAGATCATAGAAATTGAGAGTGCCTATTTTTTTCAGGAACTGTCAGAAATCTATTTGTTCAAGAGAATACCTGTAATATATGCTTATATTATGCCTATAATTATATGTTTTTGGCTCACTCCTGGTTAGATCCTTACCTCTGAGTACTTAGTTTGTCTCTGACTGGTAATCATCTCCGAAATAATAATGCATGAGAAAATGCATCCATCTCAAAAATAAGTGTCTAGCATCTATACACACACACATAAAGCATACGCACCCACATACAAACAAGAAAATACACCAAATGGCGAGTTCACATCCATTCACATGGACATAGATATAAGGAAAAGGGATAGGAATACATAAAAGAAAAACACAGGAGTGGTGGGAAGGTGAAATCGAGCAGATTTGAAGCTTAAAAAAGTTACCTTGACCGGGTCTTGAAACATGGATCTTTTACGGATATGTGTGTATACGAGGGTAGGCTGAAAAGTAATGCACACATGCTTTTAGAGCGTGAACAAAAAATAGCAAGATCGGGTAAAAAGTAAATTAAGTACAATTCTTAAGTTTGAAAATCATATATTTATTTTTATACATAATCACTTTAAGGCTAACCCATTTATCACAACATGTAACAAGTTTTTTCATTGCGCCACTGAAAAACTCTTCCGACTTTTCTCGAATCCAGAACTTGACAGCTGCCTTCACCTCACCGTCCGAAGTGTAATGATTACCCTTGAAGTGTATCTTGAGTTGAGGAAAAAAATTAAAATTGTAAGGCGCAGGATACGGGGAATAAGGAGGGTGTGGAATCGGTTCAAATTTCATGTTTCAGAGCCTCTCCAGTTGCACGCAAGGTGTTTGGACGAGCTTTGTCAAGTTGCAAGGTTATTGGCACCAGACTGCCCTTAACACAACAAACTCGACTTCGGGGGTGTTTTAGAGTGTGTATATACTGAGAAGAATTTACTGTTGCCCCTCGTTCCAGAAAATCGGTCTCATAAACTCGGTGAGCATCCCAAAACTCAGTCAAAAGAAGTTTCATTAACAATTATGACTTTTCCAGGCTCGTAACCACGAAATTTTACTAACCATTGATTTACATTAGACCTATCAACAGCATCGTCATCATAAATAGCCTTTAAACGATGATGAATCCCCGTAGGTGTCACTTATTGAGCAGTTAAAAAATTCGACAACAGTATGCTGTTTGACTTGCGTTGACATTAGAATGAGCAAATATTGCAAATGTGTGCAAATATATCTTATTCTATAAATTATTGTAGTAAAACTTATGTGCAAATTTTTCATATAACTGGAAACTAGATGTATCAGAGTTTCAGAACACATTATCTTTTCTATTTTTCTAACTTGTAGGTGGGCCATCAAGATGTTTAAACTTGGATATAAGAAACCTATTTTAGAAGAAAATCTGTTCAAGCCCTTGCCTTCAGATTCTTCAGAATACTTAGGGGACAGACTTGAAAAGTAAGTTACATTGTAGCTAGCTAAAATTTACCTAGCTTAACACTAGGATGAATGTTTGAAATGGGGAATGCTTTGACTTATTCAGCTGATTGAATAATCCTTAAAGGAATTTATTTATTATGTTTACTTCAGTCTTACCTTCAATTCTAATAATTGAGGTACACTTTTCTGTCAGAAATGTATACCTCTCAATGTAGGGAACATTGTCTGCACAAACTCAAAGGTATATATAGTATGGCCTACCAATCATGAATATGATTTTAAAATGTGAAACTTGAGCATATTTTTATCCCTCAATTATTTTAAATTTAAAGCTGGAACAAAAATCATTGATTTCATCATCCTGGAACACTCCCGAGCTGTCTACTGAAAGCTACCACAAGTGCTGTTTCAAATGTGTTACTTGTGCTGGTGCTCATTTTTTGTCATATGCTACTAAGTGGCAATCACATAGGAGTCTATCACACATTGTATGTATGCTAATTTAGAACACCAGTGGTGATTGAGTCAACACTGTAACAGCATATAATAATAATGATAATATGTATTCACCTATGTCAATATTTAAATAAAGAATAAGTCAAAGAATACAAATACGTGTGCATACAAATACAATGCATGAAATAAACAATAATCCCTAGAGTATAGTACTATTATAATAATATATTCAATAGTCCTGATATTTTTCACAAAATCAAAAATATAGGGAATGTCAGAAAGCACATAATGACATACATATATGAATCATTTTAAAGGTTTTTTGTTATCAATTAAAAATTCTTTTCTACGGAAGCAATTTTTGCCTATAACAATAATTTGAACTTAGTTTTAAATGTACTAATAGTCATGGCCTTTTTATATGTTTGGCTAGATGTTTATAAAACATAATCTCTTAATGGAAGAGCCCCCTACTGCAAAATGCTGTTGTATAGCATGATAAATGGATGTCCAGCCTCTCTTTAGTCATTTATTCTTGGATTCTTGTAATTGTCATTTTTAAATAATAATGTTCCCTAATGGTCATGTAAAGGTGAAACATGTAGAAACATGGCAAGTTTATAATTCCAAATAATTTAAAAAGGAGTTCATAAGATTTCCTCCTTGGCACTCTTGCCATGAGTCATATTGCCTTTTTCTGTAATATGAAAGACTTTCTTTGAGCTGATAATCATCCCTGGAAGGTTATACCTTTTGTAGGATGAGACTTTAAATTTCCAGAACACAAAATTTTTAACGCGTTGTCTATTATCATCTGTCCTGACCAACATACAAGGGTGGTTTGAAAAGTTTCCAGCCTAACAAAGATACAAGACTATTTTTTCTGAAATTTTCTGAGTCGGATACTTTTCAGACCGCTTATGTATATTTGAGGGAATTGATTAAAGTAGAGGCATGGGAAGACCTAGAGATAGGGATAAAAGTCAGTGGGGAATTGTTAAAATTAGTTAGGTTTCTGATGACCAAGCTTTAGTTTGATAATCAGCCAAGGGATTGCAAGCATTTCTGAAAGAATTGAAAATTTATTGTGATAGATATGGAATGAGAATCATTATAAATTAAAGGTTAGGTGATTTTCCAGGAAGAGAAAGTTTAAGTTAAACATTAAAATAGGAGAGAAAAACTAGAGCAGGTGGAGCAGTTTATGTATATTGGAAGCATTTTGGACCAAAATGGTCAAAGTAGTAGGGAAACAAGGAGAAGAATTGCATCAGGCAAAGAAGCTCTCACAAGGAGATAGGAGTGAATAACAGGGACTTTAGATAAAGATGTTAAGAAAAGGCACATTAAAACTCTGATGTGGAGCATAGTTATGTATTGGACAGAAACATGGTCATTGAAACAGGTTGATAGGCATGGATTGGAAGCTTTTGAAATGTTGGTGTGAGGAAGGATGGAGAAAATTAAGTGGACAGAAAGGAAAACTAGTAAGGAAGTGCTAGAACCACGAGACACCATTTTTATTAATGTAGAGGAAATACGAGCCATTAGGAATACCATTGACAAAATTCTAAATGAATATGAAGAGAAAGTAAAGAGATGGGTAGAGCATTTGAAGAATTTTTGAGTTCAAAGAAATTCATGCAAGTATGCTGAAAGCTAAGTATAATATCAATGTTTGGAAAGGGGACTAAATCCTAAAGTCTGAATTTGTCATTGCAGTAAAGAGCCAAAAATATACCAGGGATCAATGATAAACCCTTGAAACTAATAAAATATGTGTTTAGGAAATAAGGATAAGGCACAACTTTACATTTTTATATATGAAATGCATATGAGAGGAGAAATACCTATGGACTTTAAGAAGAATGTAATCATCCCTGTACCAAAAAAGAAATGGCGGAAACATGTGTAAACTTTAATAAAATCAGTATGAGGAGTCACATATTAAAGATTTTGGCAAGAATATAAGCATAAAAAATGGAAAATAAAGTGGGAGAGTTTTTAAATCAGGACCAATTTGGATCTAGGAGAACTACAGGAACAGGCGAAGAAGCTATTATCATTTTCAGAGACATCATAGAGAAGGAGATGGTGAAAGATCAACTGATCTTAATCACATTCCTTAAATCTGTAGAAAGTCTTTGACAATATGGACTTCCATCTGATGCTTTTTATTTGTATCCTAAAAAAATTGAAATAAACTACCATGAAAGGAGATTGATACACCTGATATACAGCATAGACAGCAGTGATTAGATGTGGTGAAAACAGGGAAGAAGGTAAACAAAAAAAGGAGGAAGATTATGATGGAAGTTTTTAAAATTATTTATGTATCTGTATGTGTATGAAAATGAGGAAGTACTGGAGATTGTGGGTGAGGAGAGGGGTTTGTTGAGAGAAATCCTATGGAGGCAGGAAAAATGGATGAAAGGCATATTGAGCGGTAGTGGAATGTTGAAGAGGGTAATAGAGGGGAGAATGTTGAGCAAGCGAGGTAAGGGCAGGAACAGGATAGGGATGTTGGACGGGATGAAGGGAGGAAAGAAGTACACCGAGATGAAGAGGGACCTGATATAGATTAGTTTGCTAGGTGGGGTGTCACAAAATGTTTATTTGATAGTTGTGTCCATCCAAAAACCTACCTTAAATGATTGATTACCTAATAATAATAATCTGTATGTGTGGATATGTGAGAATGAGAGTATAACTATCTATTGGTTTTTTCAAGGGGGTGAACCCAGGAGGTTATCATTCCTGAAAATTACAGCTACTTAAATATTGTTATTTTTTAGTTTGAATTTTTGCATTCTATATCTCTTTCCTTCATCAAGAATGCTCATATACATTTATAATAGATTCTTCACTTATGCTCTAAATCTTTTGGCATCAAGAAATAACAATGGGTGTGTTGGTAGTAAAGTTCATTGCACAGAAATGAGCCTTTAATTTTTGTTTGTGCTTTATTATTTTCAAACATTTTTTATTTCTGAGACATTTTAAAATTGTTTTTGTATCTGTATTTGTGGATGCATGACAATGAGAGAATAATCATCTATTGTGTCTTTTATGATTTTACATTGGACACTAAATTGTTATTCATTTTTTATTGTGAAAACAGATTTTGAACTGAAACGAAAAATCTTTCGGGTTTAAATTAATACATAAAACTTTTAATTGTTTTCTTCATAAATTTATGTAAACATATATAACTTGCAGACAATGGGAGGACCAAGAGGCCAAATGCAGAGCAAATGGAAGGAATCCAAGTCTCTTCATTGCTCTGCTTAAAACATTTGGTCCAGAATACTTTTCTTGGGGACTTCTTCTGAGCATGAATGAACTCATATTGAGGTATGACTGAAATTTCATATTATTTCATGTATTAACATTTATGTGTGAGGGTCTAAGTTAATTTTTATTATGGTCCCTGTGTTATAATTTAAAGCCATAACCTTGAAGCTGTACAAAATTAGAGAAAAAGTAAATATATAAACAACACCTTTTCAATGTCCTTTTCATTGGTTCCTTCTAACTTGGTTACTCATTAATAATGTATATAAATATATTTTTATTTTATTATTATATTGTGAACCATTTTTGCCATCTATTAGTAGCTTGTCAGAAGTCCCAGTATCATTTTAGGTTGGAATCAATCCATTGGAAATGACTTCCTTGACTATGCCAGCCCTTGAGACCCAAAAGTATGCATCCACTGTTCTTTATTATTGTACGACTAGTTTCAACGCTTAGGCATCATCATCAGGTACCTTCATCAGGTACCTGATGATGATGCCTAAGCATTGAAACTAGTCATACAATAATGAAGAACAGTGGATGTATACATTGTGTTTCTTTATTTAATGAACATGAACTTCCAAAAAGTTGAGGTTAAAACAATAGAAAACCCAAAAGTATGGTTTGGCCTACTTTAGATCTTCCCTGCACGGCTTTGTAGATGAGTATATCTGCTCCCCAATTTCTTGTCTTACAAATTGTAGAGATGGTAGACTGTATTGATCCCATTGTAACTGATCGTGGATATCCCCCAGTTTTACAAGCTTTATCATTTCCAAAAGTATCTTAAAGAAATATCTTGTGGATTTCATGAAGATATCCTTTATTTTCCAGCAAACAGTTTCATCCCATTAATTACATCATTAGGTACTTACATCTAAAGGATGAAACTGGTTGTACCATTTAAATTATTTTAGGGAAATCCAAAAAGTTATTATTCTATTTGAATTTAATATTGCATGAAACACGGGAGATCGGGATGGTATGGTGGCTAACATACTGGCTTCCCATCCAGAGGGCTGGGTTCAAATCCCGGCGGCAGGATATATTTTTCAATGGCATCCTGATCCCTACTTGAGGTGCTCTGTGGAGGGCACTTTGAATGAGTACCGTGTCCGTCGGATGGGACATTAAGCTGTGGACCCCTTGGTGCCTTTCGTTAAGAGTAGGCTAATGCCGATGCCGGATTTCTGTCCACCCTTCATCATTCCTGCCAATTAAATGGTGCAAATGACCTCACCTGCTGGTTGCCTCCCCTAAAACTACTACTACTACCACATGAAACACCAGCGGTCTGCTTAGATGAATTGGTTGAGAATATCTTTATCTGTTGAAATGCATAAAATATTATTTGGTTGGCTGGATATATCAGGTATCCAAAACATGATTTTAATAATGGAGACTTCGGTAATGTTAGGGTTCTCAGGCAATGCATGTTATAATTACACCATTGTAGTATGACATTTTAATGATTTGGGCACAGGCAAAAAGCAAAAATTTCAGTTTCGACTACTTGGAGTATCATTTCTGTAAGAGTATTTGGGATAGTACTGAGGAATAAAATTAACTTTGAAAAAGATGACTCTACATGGTCTGCGTGTGTGGAGTTTGCTGTAAATCTAATTAAAATCTCTTCTGGGGTGTAGATATGTTTTGTGGTTATGGTAGTCAGCAAATAAATGAAGGGTTCCAGATTGAAATGGAAATTGTGATGCTAAAATTTGGAAACTTCCTTCTTCACTCAAGTAATGTGATTTTGTAGGTACCAGATCCTCATGGGTGACACAGGGAAAGAAGCTTGCACCTCCTCCACTGAATTTTTGAGTTTCACGTGCTGTAGATATTAGTAAGATCTACCTTTAACCATCAACTCAACTTTAGATTGGTTTTATGGGTTAGGATTCCTCCTGATACTGCGGTTTTCAGAAGGGCATGGATATTATGTCATGATGACCACAACCAGTAGGCAATTTTCTGTAAATGAGATGATCTTGTATATAATCCTAAATGGCCTACATCAATGAATACATTGGAGAGCCAAATTAATCCTGCCATAAATTACCACTACTGCCACTTTTACTTCTCAAATAAAATAATACTTATATTAGGACTACTAATCATGTATAAAATTTGAAAACTTACTTAAAAGTTATATTGGTAAACTAATTTTTGATTTTTATGTATTTATTTCCACACTAAAATCATTCAATTCCAAGAAAGTACAAGAATTCTTTAGTGACAAAAGTTACACTATAGTTTAATTGTTTTTCTTTTACAGAACCAGTAATCATAGAAATTACCTACTGAAGTTCCACACAATAAAGCTCCTTAGATCATAGTTCAAATATTAACCATGTAAAATTTGTTATCTCTTTGCAGAATGATTCAGCCAATGTTACTTGGAAAGTTGTTGTCATATTTTAAAGTTGAAACCACAACGAGCAGAAATGAGGCTTTGCTATATGCTTCGGGGATTGTTGGGATTACAGCCATCAGTGCCTTTATCCTTAACCATTACATGATGAAGACATTTCAAATTGGAATGAAGGTTCGAGTCGCAACCTGCTCTCTCATTTACCGAAAGGTGAGTGAACAGCCAATGATTATGGTGGCCTGACGGGCACATATGTGCACATAGATTAATGTATGATAATTTTGGGTATTCTCCCAGCATGGAATGTGAAGTAGGTATTAGTTCTAAAGTGAATCAAAAAAGTGATTACTGAATCTGTTATTTTTTAATTTACATGTGATTTAGTGAGATTTACAGTACTAGACCCATTTTTTCTCTGAAAAATTTCCTGAACATGTGTATTTTCAAACTCTTCATTAGACGAATATTTAATTTTTTATCAATAACTCATTTAACTATTCTATTTCTTGGCCTAAAAAGGTAAAATAAGCACAGATTAACAAAATAAGTAATGAATAAAGTAATGTAAAAGATAAATTGACTTGCATTACTTGCGCACTATAAAAATTGATTTTTTTGGCAACTATGATTCTGAAAGAAAGGTCAGTATGCATGTATACATGAAAAATATGGAAAGCTGAAAATCAGGTGTGTTGAATTATAGGTAGTCTGGGAAAATCAGGAAATTGATTAACAAAGCTTATCATATGACATTTATTAGAATAACTTAGCTGGATAATTAAATTTTCAAATGATACATCATTGAAATAAAAAATTCAAAATTTTAGTTGGTGGAATAGTTTATAAAAATTAAGAAACATGGTATTACTGTATACTTAAGAATCCTCTGCATTTCTACTGGACTTAGTGGTACTGATGATGCTCAAGTACTAGTTAAAAGTGCCATATATTTATTGTGACTAGCCCAATTCACTAGAATTTTGATTTTTCAGTCACTACGTTTGACCTGCACTGCCTTGGGAAACACTTCTATAGGGAAGGTGATCAATCTGCTATCTAATGATGTTGCTCGTTTTGACATAGCATCACTCATCCTCAACTACTTGTGGATATCTCCAATGGCAGGAATAATTGTTGGGTTTTTGATTTATGAAGAGATAGGCATAGCATCATTTGTGGGCATTGCAGCTGTCTTTATTGTGGCTTCACTTCAGTGTAAGTTTTATTAGCTTTACCCCAGTTTGCACTATCATTTGCAAAAAAATATTGCAGAATTCACTATATTTCTATAATGTAGAGACAAAAATATCTCTTTTCCAAGCATACTTGAATGCTTTTTTATGTTTAAATGACCAATGAAGAGGTTTGATTTAATGATACCCCAAAAAAATTAAGAAACTTTATGCAATTTCTCAAATTTTCAACTTGCTGAAATAATATTTTGCATTGCTGCATGGCAGTAGTATTTATGTATGATATCTTTAATGGGACTTGAAAATTACCACTATACTAATTTTTCATTAACTATTTTAAATGCATTGATAACATTGACAATTATTTTTTATGCAATTATCTATTTCAATTTCAACTTATATTTTGGCTAGTTAAAGTGACCCTTAATATTCCATCAATAACAAATAAATGTATAAGATAATATTCATTGATAAAATTGAATAGATATTTATGTTCATTATCAAAGATTCTATGCCTAAAAAGTGGGTTAGTTTTTTCAAGAATAAATTTTGTTAATAGGATCATACATTCCATTAAATTTGGAATCTGACTGGTGTGATTATCTGGTGTACTGTCATTTTTTCATATCAGATATCTGGATTTCATTAGTCTTGTTGATACTAAGGATTCGAACCAAGCCTATATTACTTTGTATATTTCACTCTATTTTTACAAAAAAAATTAGAAGTCCTCATTCTGTGCCATCTTGGTGTGATGTGTTCCAAAAAAAACAAAGAAAAAAATTAAAATTCAGATTTATATATTATTAGGATTGTATGATTTTGGTGATAAATGAGAAGAAAAATGTGGATTTAAATCCCAATCTAATTAATTGGAAAATTCCAATTGATGAAAACATGCCAATAAATATATCTAACCCTCAAATGATTCTTTATAAATACAGCATGTACTGTGTGTGTTTTCTGTTTTGGGTCCATTAATCTGATGTTCCAAAGCATGGACTGGGAAGCTCACTTCCAAGTTTCGCTTGCGCAGTGCTGTAAGAACTGATGAAAGAGTCCGCCTCATGGATGAGATTATACGTGGGATTCGTGTAATTAAGATGTACGCTTGGGAGAAGCCATTTGCCATTCTAATTGCTGATTCACGACGGTAAGATAATATTAATTTTGATTTTTTACATGATGAAACAAAAATACCGTCGTCATGTGGAATTAGCATGAATTATGATAAAAAATATCGTTTTAGCCAAATAAAATATTGTCTTTGATATAAATCCATCTAGATTTCAAATACTCAAAGTTTATAGCATTTAGTGGACATAGATATATTAATTATAGAAATAATTGAGGATTTATGCATAGTTATTTGGTTCAGTGAAATTTATCCCCAGACCTCACACCATACTGATGCCAAAAAAGTAGTCATTAGGGAAGGGAAATTATTGTGTGACTAAATTAATTCCTTCTTTTAAATTGGTCTTCACTATTCAGAATAATTCTCAGGGAGGATGGATGAATGGAAGGGTCCTTAGTGACAATATTTATTTATTTATTTATTATCGACCTAATTGGGCGAGGTTGAGACTGAATAGTCCCTTCTTTCACCTAACCCTTGCATTACATACATTACATTGAAGACAATTACATACAGCCAAGCCCTGGATGGAGAAAAATCCACCCAGACGGGAATCGAACCCGTGACCTCTCAGTTGGTAGACGAGGACGTTACCCCGCCGCCACCGGGGCCGGCAATATTGGGGAACTTCAATCTAGGATTTTCTAATATTTATAAAGCCAGAATTAATTTCAGTTACACCCTATTTGAAAAGAGGAAATGACTTTAATAAATGAAACATAATTACAGAAATTTGAATTCTTTAAAGTTTTAAAGTTTTTTAGAAAGAGACTTTGGCTACCTAGTAAGGTTAATTACTTAACTTAACCATTTAAGACTTCAATTTAATAATTACAAGAGTTATAATAAAGCCTCTCCCTGTGGACTACAACCTTGATGTAGTAGAAAGGCTAGTGTTTCCTGATGACTCCTGTAGCTGTACTGGCAGGACAATTAGATCCAACCAATTAGTTCAAAGGGTTGGAGTCAGATAGGTAGTCCTCAATGAGGTGGCTGCAAAAGGCATCTGACCCCAGTTGGGCAGCCAATTCAGTGATGGAGTCTTGTTAAAAATACTACTGAGGAATGGGCAATCAACTCAATTATTTATCCCTAGAAAATATGATAGAGCCATGTGTATGAATGTAAAAAGTATTGGGAAAAGTTTAGGAAAAATGAATTTTTATCAGATATTGCAACAATGTCTCAATATTCTTTAACGCATATCCCTTGAGTATCAATAAAATTATGTTTATCAATCATCCACTCTCGTCCGTGGTGACTTGAGGTTCTAAATCCGCGCCTGAATATCCTATGCATATTTGGTCTAACGCGTGGTGGGTTGCATAAATTGATGGATACATACTAAATTCTGGGACCCCCTGGGCTCTTATTCGCTTTCTTCTATTAAAATATGTCTCGTAGATGAATTGGAAAGGATTTATCTCTATTCATTTGCGAGTGTTTTAGTATTTAATAACAATATATATTTTCATATATATATATATATATATATATATATATATATATATATATATATATATATATATATATATATATATATATATTATAATATATATATATATATTAATGTATATAAACAATCCTACACCCCCAATCCTCCCTCAACCACAGACTCCCACCCTCTCTCAATATGCACCACCTACTTCCCTGGCATCCAGTCCCTTAAATTCATCCTCAAAGACCTGTACCCCATCCTCAAAAATCACAACGTTTCATCCAACCTTTTTCCTGAATGCCCTTCTGTTACCTTCAGACGGCCCGCCAACCTATCAGATCTCCTCAAATCCACCAAGCCTCTTTCCAAATCCCCTCCCACCCCCAGAATCACACCCACTCCGTGCTTGCGAGCAAGATGCAAAACTTGTCCTATTTTCACCACTCCACCCCTCTCCATCCCACCTTTTAACTCTCTCCCGCCCTTCCCCCACTCCTCATGCACATCTCAGAATGTAATCTATCTTCTGACTTGCAAACTCTGCCCGGCATTTTATATAGGCCAGTGCTCTACATCCCTGAACCTCAGGGTGAACAATCATCACGCCTCATGTAATCCCTCTTCCCTGTCCGTGGGTCTTCCCATCCCAAAACATGCCTCCCACCACAACACCCCCTTCAACCACTGTTACAATGTTTCCATGCTAGCATCCCTTCCCCCATCCGATAACCCTATAAAATTAAAAACAATGGAATTGGCATTTATATGGCTGTGTAAAGCCTATCAACATCCGGGTCTCAATGTCGTTCACTAAATGGGGGGGTGCGGCTGAGATGGATGGAGGTGGATTTGTTTCTTGCGAGGTGGTGGGACAATTTATTCATCCGCATACAATTTGTCATCCTTGTCCTGTGTTTTGACTTGTCAAGCCCTTATGATGACTTGGTGAGTTGATGCCTTGGTCATGGGTGTTGTGGGATCTGTGGATGAATTGTTAGTTTTCTGTGTCGCTTGTTACTATTTCCGCATCCTCCTTATTCCATCTCCGCTCCCCTCTGGCCTCCCTTTCCCCCTCCATAACCTCCTCCTTCACCCCTCTCCTACCACCTGTTCTCCGCTCCGCTTTCTCCCCCTCCATATACCCCTCCTTCACCCCTCCCCCACTGCCTGTTTTTCCCCTCTCCCTCGTCCCCTACTCTCTCTGCACCACGTACCCTTTTCCTCAGTCATATCTTATCTTCCGAAGAAGACAGAGCTCGAGTCGGTCGAAATTATCAAGATATTATTGTGAGTGTTCTTTTTATGTGTTCTCGTGCTGTGTGTTACTGTCTAAGTTATATATATATATATATATAACACAGTAATTAACCCGAAGGTCGGTTTAGTAGGTGATGGTAGAGCTCACCCGTGTACCAAGCCCGACGGCATGTGAATATTCACACATCAGGGTAGGGGGGCCAGTTCCTTTCCCTGTGCCGGTTATGGTTTCCCAGGAAGATCTGGTACCCGAAAAATCAACTAGCTTGGAATTTAATATATATTATGTATAATTAAATTATAAATTGCAGGAGAGAAATTAATGTCATACGGAAGACTTCATATATTAGAGGGCTGTACATGACTTTTAACCTGTTCACAACAAGAATGGCTCTCTTCTGTGCAATCGCCACCTATGTTGCCTTTGGACATATTGCACCTCCTGAAAAGGTAATTAATTCTATTTTAATTTACCCTGCAGAATATTGCGATATATTTTTATTTTTTAATAATTCAACCTTGGTTTAATAGATTGTTATGGAGCCATAATTCTTCCCATTATACATATAAAATTAAGTTTAAGGTTTGAGAGGTGGTGATCAATATTTAAGTGAACCTCACAAATTCCACCATTGAAAACTGTTGAATGATGACTAGTGTCTATAAACACATTAGTAAATGAGTAAATAAAGTTAAGACCATATTTATAAACTAATTAATACACATTGAATCTAGTCATTAGAAAAAGGGTGTATGTTTTTATCCAAGGAGTTTTGCAAATATTCTTCAATTTTGTCTAAAAGTAATATACTGAAGCCTATTTTGAGACAATTCCAAAATTGACCTAAAGGAAATAGACTTCTTATTAACATATAAAAACTTTTATGAAAATAAATTTTTAGTGCTGATAATTTTTGTGCCTTGTACATGGATGAGGAATCACTTTAACTGCTACGTTAATTTGTTAGTATTATAACTTTTATGCTTATAACTTAATCTTTTAGAAGAGAACTTTCTATTTTATTTGCACAGAAACTGTGAGATTTTAGTTTTGAAAAGTAAAATTTACGGTAAAAATTTCTGTGATAATAAATGTCAAGTATACAGACAGAGTTAAATTATTGAAATCAAATAAGCTATAAATAGCTGGCAAGTGAGGATTATTTATTTGCTTTTTGCGTTTAATTCCATATAAAATGTATATAGAGTCAAATAAAGTTTTTATATATTTTTACATCATTTCCACCTTTTTATTTCATTTGCTTCCAAGTATAATCATGCATTTGTTTTTGAAAATATATTTTCAAAATATAAAACAAATGTAAGGATTTAAATATTATTATTGGCAGATTATACTTATGTTTGGCTAAAATGTTTAATTGAACATGGTTTGGCTTAATAATAAAATAAAAAGTTTGTGCTTTTCACTTGAATAATTCTTAATTAGTGTTTTTATTACAAATCAAAGGGTTGGTTTTGGTTATGACAATGTTTTATGCCTTTTTGGGCAAATATTTCATATGTCAATGATCAAACCAAATGAAATGTGCTTAATAATTAAAAGAATAGTAATTGTGTGTGATAAATCACTCTTATGGAAAAGGTTCTTCTTTCAGCCTCATGACTTCTTTACAAGTCAGCTTTCCTACAAAATCGGATCAAAAGAGAAAATAAGGATGACAATGATGTAATGTTATGGGAGCAACCATTAATTGGTCTTTTATATTTGATTTATTTAAAGGTATTTGTAATATCGTCATATTACAACATCCTCTCACACACAATGAGCAGTTTTTTTGTCCGAGGAATTGCAGAAATAGCAGAAGCAAGAGTTTCCATTGGAAGGCTGCAGGTAAAAACTTTACAATAGATATAGGTACCTTGTTTGATCTCAGAATCCAACTAATTGTGCCTAAACTTTAATTTATTGAAGTGGTACTTTTAAAGGTAACCTTGACATATTGATTCAGCTTTTCTTAAGAGCTGCAAATTACTATGCCATCATTAAAAGTGTCTATGAGATTGAAATAACTCTGTTATAACTTACCAATCTGCTTGAAAACTAGAGAATTGATAAGACTGTGAGGGCCTAAATTGCATAGCATAAACATTCCTTTGTCATGTGTGAATGTGGTGCATTTGTTACCCATACAAATGATTCTAGACATGTGGTTGATTTTTGCTACAAATCATCATGAAGCCATAGAAAAAATGTTTATAGCATTGTTTTAATCATTATTTTTATTTATCTTTAAAATTTTAACTTCACAACTCATTTCAAAAGTTAATCACCAAAAGATTTCCCCTTTCATAGTTTTGAGAAATAAATTGTTACTGAAGATGAAATTTTGTCAAGTGTTGCTCAATCAGCTCTTTCTGTGATATAACATTGCCTCAGTAAGCTTTTATAAAATTCATGGCCAACATTAGTTCATAATACTTAAAATTCAATTAAGTAACATTTTACTTAGTACAAGTGCTTATTTAATGTGCTTGAATATATGCCAGTTCCCATTATTACTTATTTTTTGTACTTCACAGATTTAATAAAGTTTCAACTGGTTTGCTTCCAAATCAACAGTGACAAATTCCTGTACGAACCTAGTTATTTACAACTTAGATGGTTTAAAAATGGTCAGTGAGTTATTAATATTTATTTGCAGAAGTTTATGATGCTTGATGAAGTGAAGAGAGAGGAAATATTGTTCAAGAAAAAGTCACAACAAGACTCAGCCCCTCAAGTAAATGGGACAGTGAATAAGAAGACCAATCAAGATCATCAAGGTGAAAGTTCCATTACCATGGAAAAACTTGAGGCTAAGTGGGACCCAAGTTCATCAGATGCCACCTTGTCATCTATCAACTTGAATGTTAAACATGGCACTCTGCTAGGTATCATTGGTCCTGTTGGTTCCGGAAAGGTGAACATTTATTTAGCAATTAATGTATCTGATTTGTCAATACCATATTGAGCACAAGACACAAATGATAACTCCTACTTAATTACACCAACCATTGCTAATTCCTGGACAAACTCCTATTTCATATGCTCTCAAAAACTTTGGTAAGATGCTGTTCATTATCCCTCTCAGGGGGGATTAGGAGTTGAAACAATCAATTTTTACCTTTAATATCTATTGCAATGTTTATTTAAAGCATAGAAAAGTATACACAAAGATAAAAAAGTATCTATTAAGCCCAGTGTCTAATTTGATGAGTTGATTAAGGAATGTGGCTAATCAACTCATTGAAAGGTTTTTAGCAAAGCATAAAATAACATTGTGTTACTTTGTAATCATTAAAATATATTTTTTCCATGCAAGACCTGCTACTTGGGCACATTTTTAATTTAAAGTTAAAACAATTGGACCTGAATGCACAATAGTACATTGACCAACAAATCGCTCCACATTTAAAATTTTCAAGATATAAACTTTTTTTATTTTCTGTTTTGGCCTCTAGACACAAACTTATTCTCAAGATACAAATTTGAGTGCTTTTCTGATTCAGTATATCAAATAATAATGAGAGCTACAGTTGGGTAAAATTTATTCAAAGGTGTGTATTTTCAATTATCTGAGTGCACCATGCATATGCATTTTCCAATTAACACATCAAACATCACCAAAAAACTAAACGAAGTCATCGCTGACAACTAGTCAAAAGACTGAACTTTAAAAACGGTCATATGGAACTTGATTCTTTAAAAATTTAATGGAAAATGATTTTTATGCAAAGCATGTTAAGTAAAAATTTCATAAATATATAATTAGCATACAATTATTTAATCCAAAATTTCTCAATCTAGGAAGAAGTTAATTGATTTTCCATCTGATAAAATGTAAAATCGAATTTCAAGACATGCACTTTTCAAGATACTCTAGGCAAGAATGAATCAGCACTGCATGAAAACCAGGAACAGTATTATTCATATACTATATGTTAACTTCTAATGATTTTCTTATATTAGTTATGCAAATACCTGTGTCATTACCTTTAAATTGAGTATCAACTACCAAAAAAAGAACCTAAACATTCAAAAACTTGAATTTATCAACCTTTTAACTGCAATTCATTGTATTACCTAACACATCCATAGCCAGGTAACTAACAACTGACTATTCAATGACCTTTGCAGAGTTCACTATTTCAAGCTATTTTGGGGGAAATGCCAACAACATTGGGGACAATGCAAATAAAAGGACATGTGTCTTATGCATCTCAAGAACCATGGGTATTTGGAGGAACAATACGCCAAAATATTCTTTTTGGAAACAAGTATGATGAGAGACGCTACAAGGCTGTCACTGCTGCATGTGCCTTGCGTCCTGACTTTCGTCAGCTACCAAGAGGGGACTTAACTCATGTCGGAGACCGAGGATCTCTTCTAAGTGGTGGACAGAAGGCAAGGGTGAATCTTGCAAGGTGAGAATAAGTTAATAATAGTAGATGCTTAGGTTTACAAAATGAAAATGAATTCTTTTTGGCAATGAATATATTGTGTCAAAATTAATGCATGCAAATTTAGCCAGCAGAGAGGAAAGACAATTGAAGAGGTTACCGGAGAATAGAGAGAATTTAAACTGTAATGCACTTAAACTTGCTGCTTAAATGTGATGATTATATTGTAGAATGCTTGTGGGAGTGCTCAATGTTGATTGATGACCCATGATAGGAAGAAAATCTCTGGTAATTGTGGAAGGATTACAGTTTAGTAGTACTGTAAGAATGCATAAAGGTGCAAATATTCATCCTCAACCTTTCCTCTAATCTTGTTGATTGGCAATATTCAAAGAAATGATAAATTTATGACTAATAAATCCACAAAGAAATTAAAATGAATGAAAAAGTTAGAAATATGTTTTTAAGTAAAACTCAAACACATATAGTGTTTACAACTCATAAAGTATCTGCTCATGAATATCAAAGAATTGTCTCTCGTTCATGAATTGGTATGCTGAAACTAGGTCATTTCTGATTTTTGCCATATTTTTCCTGTCAAATTGTGAAAAGTGCTGTTTCCTTCAGGTATAATTGCTTATTTTTATTATTCATTTTGAATTTCCAAAAATTTATATTTTTTTTGGAATACAGTGTAGTGATTTCAAAAAGCAAAAAAATGAATGTTCTTCAACTGCAGTGTTCCTGGCCAGGGACTTTTTGCCATCAATTATAGTTATAGTATTCAATCATTAAATATCAGTTAGTAGAGCCCCTACCATTTCTATTACCAAGATTATATGCTTCAAGGCATTTGAAGTAGATTCAATATTTTTTTCTGAAGAACTGCTGATTCAGACCAAGAATTTTTCTTAGATGGCTCAGAATCTTTTCCTTTTTAGTCAAGAAATTTAGGGTTTACTACTCAGGAATGGTATGTCTCTAACCCTGCCCTATGCTAGTAACCACAAATACTACAATCCAGAGCTGTTCTAGATAATATCTTCAAATTGTTAAACAGTTTACAGATGTTCAGGTACCTTTAGATTTTTTCCCAATGACCCACTCCCATCCTGACCTCTTCAATAACCATTTTTTTAACTGTTAAATTACTGTTGAACACACAATTTGCACCATGTGAATACATTAATTTACATTTAAAGATTTTGAACTTTTCCACAGATTTTGTTGGTAGGAAAGGTCTGTGGAAAAGTACAATATCTTTTAATAGAAATATCATATACTACAACAAAGTGAAGCCTTAAACCTAGAGTGTATTTTATTTACATTTGCGATTTGCATTTGCAATTTACATTTGCATATATATTGCTAACTATATAAACACAAACAAATAGTAAGCTAGTATCAAACAACAATACACAGTGAAACTACCAATGTAGGTACGTTTGGTATATTTTTCTGGAAAAAATCCTTCTCTGAGAATAGTCTCCCATTCTCTGTTTCATAAGTTTGGTATTCTCAAAAGAACCTTGTGAATTCAATTAATAGTTTCCCAAAAAATTGTTTTACTCAATTTTTAACTCATCACTCTTTCATGTCCAGATTTTCTATTCTGTACTTCATGTTTAATTTCACAGAAGTGAATGATTAATTGAAATTTTATGCATCCATTCCAAAATCACCTTAGAGCATTATATGGGAAGGCTGATATTTTCTTGCTGGATGACCCGCTATCTGCTGTTGATGCTCATGTAGGTAAGCACCTGGTGAATGAATGCCTCTCTGGTTCTTTGCTGAGAGGAGCCACAGTTCTGCTGGCCACTCATCAGATCCAACACTTGCGGAATGCAGATGAAATAATTTTGCTTGAGGAGGTATGCATTCTCAGTTAGTAGTCACTAGTTTTTTTACTACATTCTCAGTTAGTAGTCACTAGTTTTGCATGAGGAGGTATGCATTCTCAGTTAGTTGTTTCTAGTTTTAGCCTTGGTTTTTTTCTACAAACAGCAACTAACTCAACAAAAAAAGTATTTGAGAATTTTTTCCACCCTGCAATATCAGCAATTTTGAGAGCAATATTAGTCATTGCATAGAGATATGCATTATTCTTATTTTAATAGATTTAGAAAATTGGTATACCTAATATTTGGGGAAACATGGTACTTCAGAGGGCAGAGCATTGGACTAATGACCAGAGGGCCCAGGATGGATTCTAGGGCACGCCCCCGGGCACCCTCAACTTCACCCAAGCTGTTTCATTTTTGGGTTCCAGATCTTCCTAAGAAACCACAGGGAAATAAACTGACCCCACCTACCCGGATGTGTTATTTTCACATGCCATTGGGCTAGGTAATAGGTGGGCTCTACCCTCACCTATCAAACTGACCTGTTGATAACCTTGGTGGTTATACCTAATATTTCAATATTATACAATAAGAGATTAATGTGTCATGTCTATGATAATTCCTGATTTTCCTGAATAATATGAAAAAGAATTCAAACAGTTCAAAAAATCCTGGATATTACACTCCCTAGAATTCATTTACTAACTTATAGAAACCTTTATTGTTTATTGTCTAAAGACTTTGAAAGAACTCTTTTAAATACCTTAACATATATGAGGGAAAGGGAATTACAAGTTTTAACATATAAAGGTTTAAACTTCTGAATACATAAATAAATTTAATGCTAAGTAAGTTTGATTAGCTTTTTGAATAGCTTACTAAGGTGAATCAAAATTAGTTTCATGGCATGTATGTTTTTTAATAAAGAACTTACAACATGATTTCTAGAAGCCATTTTCTCACAGATTAGAGGAAATGGTACCAGAATGATTTAAACATGCATTTTTTTTTATCTGTTCCCAATTAAAAAATATGTACATTTGTCCCTAAAGTGATGAATTTTTATACAATTAGTTTACAAAATGCAATATGTAACTTGTATTTCATGAAACCAGGTTGAAAGATTGTTAGCATGTGCTTGCCTTGTTTGCATATTTTTAAAAAAATCTTACTTCTCTGATTTTAAATGGATTATGTGCCAAAAACAGGAGTTAAATGAATAAAGTGTGGTATGAAATTGACATTTAAGGTAAATATGTACGTATATGTGTGTGCAGTTTTAACTGGGTTCTGGTATGATGACTGTGGTAATGAGCATTTACATGGAAGTCTGACAGATATTGTTTCATATACAAAATCTGTCCCAAAAGTGGTAGGACTGAGTCGATTAAAAACAATTTATTCCCAGAATTGATATATTCACTCAAAAGTCTTCAAAATAGCACCCTTGTGCATCCACACACTGCTGCCGGTAGATTGTCCCTTTCTCGTATGCCTCCTGAAAGGCAGCACCCGGAATGCTGCTAAACTCCCTCATCACGACCTGATGTAATGCTTCCACTGAGCCGTGGTCACTCCTTCATCACGACCTGATGTAATGCTTCCACTGAGCCGTGGTCATGTCCTTTCAGTATAGATTTGAGGCAGTGGAAAAGGAAGAAGTCTGTTTGGGTATTATCTAAAAAACTTGAACCCTTACTCACATGGTTGAGAAGCTCGTGGCAGATTCACTTTGGGAGTTTTCTTGTGTTCATCCGAGGGCACTTGCAACACCAATTTTGCATGCACCTTTCTTATGCCCACATTTTGTGTCACAAGTCAATGCACATCATTTTTAGGGATTCAAATTTTATCGGAAACCATGTGAACACTTAATCTGCGATCCCTGTCCAACAAAGCTTTCGCTCTTGCAAGATTTTTGTCTCTTTTTGAGGTCGAAGGACATCCTGAACATTCGCCATCTTCAACATCTTCTCTACCCTCCCGGAACAACTGGTGCCACTCAAAAACTCCTGGTTTACTCATGGTGTTATCAACATAAGCTTTTTTGTTAAAATATAAGTTTTATTTGAGATTTAAAAACTCTAATCACATGGATAACCTTTGTGAATAATATTTAATGGATTATTTCCCGGAACTTCTACTATTGTTTCATTTTGCATGGTGAGTAACCGTATTTGGTGGAATACAAATTAATCTGATCCTAGTTCTTTAATATGTTTGTGTTTTGTTGGCAGAATAGTTATCAATGTGTAGAATAACCAATGCCAGGTTTTCATGGTGATGTAGAATTACTAATTGATGACACAAATGAATGAGGTCTTTATGTATCATCAGTCAGGTAAGCTAATCAACTTTTAACTATTCGATGGCTGACTTTTCCACCAAAACATTGACAGTTCATTAACTTACCTGTTGGAAGGCATTTAAAAACTTCACTCACACCATTACCCTGGAAAACACCAAATTTATGTTCATGCTAGTTTTATGTATTGAAGTGCATCACTTAATCAGATGACTCATTTTAATAAACAATAATCCATGGTTTGACTTCCCATTTTATTTTATAGGGATCAATTAAAGCGCAGGGATCCTATGAAGAGCTAATGGGTGCTACAGATGGGCGGAAAAAGAGCAGCAGTTTGGATGTCAAGGAAGGTGGAATTGTTGGACTCATTCGTCAGCTCTCCCAAATGTCTTCCACAGTAAGAAATTCTACTTTATTTGATTTCCTGTTAAGAGTAGTTATATTACATGCACGAATTAGAGACAGGAATAAAAGTGACAATGTATAATAGTAGAAAGAATTTCTAGCTATTGATTGAATACACCCATCTAGTAAAATGATATTTGAACAAAGCTTATGAAAAGGTCACTGCGACTAATTATTTGAAGAGATGATTTATCTTCAAGATGCTGAAAATTGTAGCTATAATTTTGTTTAAGGAAGCAGATTGGTGCTAAGACCATTAAATTAAGCCAGTAATAGATTCAATAAAAAAATAATTTACTCAATGAATTAAAAAAGCTCAAATTTTATGAAAAATCATTTGAACTAACGTAAAGCATAAAAATATTAATGGAAATCCTGGGTAGGGAGCCACTGGAAGTACAAAGATTAAATACATGGTTTAAAAAGTTAAGTAAGTGCAAATATATAAGTTTAAAATAATTCTAACCCTACATATTATTGGTAGGTGAGAACCAAAAAAAAACATTAATGGAAATTGACTATTGAATAGACCAATATAAGGAATCATTTTTCCCTACTTTAATTTGTGACCAAGTAATTAGAATATGCCACATATACCTATTGAACTTCCCTAAATTAAAATGATGCAGAATGCTAACAATCATTTATTGCTGTAATGGCTGGTGGCTAAGTGCCCTCTGCCATATGCTCTAGTGGTGGCCCTGAAAGTGTAAATATTTGATATTTCTTGTGGGATTAATTCAAAGTTAGATCTAACCAAATTCAGAATAAGTGAGTAAATAGATGTGTCTATTTTTTTGTAATATTTGTTTTGTGGATTTCATACTTCCCTACCTTTTTTTGGAGTATGCACAGCGATTACTCTTTAGATCAACTTTCATATTTTGTGGTGAATTTGACAGTCACCATTAGTTTTATGCTACCAGGACCTTTAGTATAGTCTATTATACATGTGTAAATTATTTTTTTCTGAGATTCTTATAGATGAAGAATATGTTGATAGTATTATTTGCATCACATAAGATGATTGAATAATTAGGCAAGTTGAGAATATGTACCTATGTACATATTAGGGAGGAAAGGTAGAAATAGCCTACTGTGTACTTTAGACTACACTTAATATAATTTCTTACCTTATATAGACTACAAATTAACATCTAAACTAATGGGAGAAGCAATTAAAGTTATACATTCTTCTCCATATGGCTCAGGAAAAAGAATGCCAATGAAAAATCATTTCAACTGCAAGGTCGAAGTACAAGCACTTTGCCAAAGAAAAACATCTTAGTCTTTGACCCATTAAAATCCTTTGAGCAGTTAGTGAATGAGAAATTTCTGTAGATGATTTGTCAAAATATACCTTAAAATCAGAGGAAACTTAACATGCATATAGATTTCTCATAGTGTTGGAACACAAAGTGATGGTAGATCTTGGGAGGTGAGTGTCAAAAGCCAACTGCCAGAAATAGTGGTGCCACTCAATTTTCTTCCACACTATTAAAAACGATAGTACCTGCCTAAAATATAAGTTTTCATATTCACCATGCTAAGAATAAAAGTTAAAATGTTAGTCATGTAAATATCACATCACTGTAAATGACAATTTCTATTTTTTGGTAGAGCAAAAGATCATCTGTAAGTGAGGCTCCACCTTATGTAAAGAAAGATGGTGATGAGTCTGATGGCGGGGAAGTGGGAGGAGAGAAGGAAGCAGAGAAAATCAAAAAGGGGTCCGTGGATGGATTGGTTTACATGAGATATTTCACAGCAGGTGCTCAGCCCTTGGCTCTTTTTGGGATGATGATGTTATTTGCATTGACTCAAGCAGCTGCTAGCAGTGTAGATTATTTTGTTTCATTTTGGTAAGAAACTAATTTAAAGCCAATTTCCCTATAATTAAAATTAAAGTATATACATCTGTTTGCATTACATAAAGTATTTTTATTGGTAATCTACCAATTAAGTTAGATTTTGGATGGACACAACTACCAAACAAATATCTTATCCCTTGTAGCAAAATAACCCATCATCCTGCTCTTCAATAAAATCCCTCTTCATCAACGTATAATTCCTTCCTTTCTACAATCTGTGAAACATCCTTGTCCCATTTCTGCCCTTTCCTCGTTTCCCTTACATTCTACCCTCTATAACAATATTCAACATCCCGCTGCCAATCAAAATGCTCCGAATTCAAATTTCCTATCTCCTTTTTATGTCTTTCAACAATCCTTTCTCCATCCCGCCATGCATAGCCCTTCCTCATTTGCTTTCTTTTCAGTCCATTTCACCATTTCTATCCTTCTCTACCCTAACATTTCAAAAGCCTCCAATCTATGTCTATCCTCCTGCTTCAGTGACCATATTTCCATGCTAGACAAAATGGCTTATATACTTTATATTACTAATTATTTATTAACTTAATTTATTTATATTATTTAATTACATGTATTTTTTACTTACAGAACAATAAATTTGATTTGGCTTGCAGAATGTGGAATTGAAGAGGGGCTTACTTTAGTGCCTGATTTCATATGGTATTCTTAGTTATGAGAAATTTTATTGGCTATGTCCATCCAAAACCTACCTTAACTGACAGAATATGAATAAAAATATGCTTAGTTATCACACAAGAAGTAGACTTCTGACAGTGGCTGTCAATTTAGTTTTAAATTCACCAGATTCGTTGTTGTATAAGCACATTATATATGATCGTCAAAGTGATTTTGTGCTCTGCTACTAACATTAGTGAAGCAAAGGTGACATTAGTTATAAAAAATCTTTCAGAACAATATGATTTGTTTCCTTGAACTCCCCTGGGCATACCATCCATCTTTACAGTCACCTATTCTAACTCTCCATTTCCCCTTTCTCCCAACCATAAGCAGAAGAAAAATGGCCTGGTATGACACTTGGAGTTTTCCTGTAGGTCATCATACGAAGGGGCATGATGCCTGATGTGTCCAAATATAATTTAATTGAGATACGAGTCATTCAAAATTAATTTACTCAGACTACTCAGTAACAATCCATATCAGGGATGCAAATGACAAACCCCACAATCATCATGGTCTTCATCCCATCTATCTGAAAACATATTTAGGTGCACCATTTGTTTCATTATAAATTCTTCTGTGTTATAATAATGATGATCAATCATGGAAACCAACAATTCCTTATGTATAACAGTATGAACTTAACCTGAGCACTGTTTTACCCTTCATACACAATTGCAAATGGCTACATTTGAAGCTTTCATCTGTAAGATATATACTCTATGTACTGATATCATAGTTCACAGTATTAAATAAATATATCTTATTAAGTGATTTGTACATTTCAGGACAAGAAATGAGGAAAAACGATTGTACCAACAAATTTTGCTACAACAGTTAAACAATGAATCTAACTCAATTGGCTGGATGAATGAATCCTTCGTTATTCCTGAATATGTTCAGGTAATAATTTTTTTTGAGTAAAATGTTTTTAAGCTGATTGTTAAGCTAAAATCCCATTAAATTGGAATAATTTTAACCTCATAATTTGTACTAAACAGCACACTCACTGGTATTTTTGAATGACTACTTTCATTAGGAATCTTTGCCAATGCCAACCTACATTCTTCTGAGTTTTTATGGAGCAACAGTGGTATTCCTTTTTTTGATTTCAATCATCCGTTCTATCCTCTACTATACCACCTGCATGAGATGTTCATCCCGTCTGCATGACAGTATGTTTAAAGCTATAGTGAGAGCTCCAATGCACTTCTTCGATGCAAACCCATCAGGTAAATATTTGACTTAGAAATAGAAGAGCTGATCAATGGGCTTTTTTTCATTTGTAATGGAATATTTATTCTAATATGATTTCATAGTCAGATACACTAATTTATTTGTGTCAGATGCATCAATAGATTATTTTCTGTACCCTATCCTTTTTTTCTAAGTTCTACTTTATATTTCTCCTCTCATAGCTCTTTTCATTCATGAAGAAATTCTTAAAGTCAGGGAATTAGTCCTTGGAAGGTAATTTATGTCACTCTGGTTTTTGAGTGCAACATATAAATTGTCAGTTCAATATTTCAAAAGCTATTTATTTGTAGGTCGAATCCTGAACAGATTTTCAAAGGACATGGGTGCCATTGATGAATTTTTGCCAAAAGCCATTCTCGATTCAACACAAGTAAGTCTCTTTAGAAGGCTTCCCATTTTTAGTTATCCTGCTGGAATTGTGGGTTCCAATCCCACTTAGCTCATGAAGCACTGATGTCTGTTATGATTTCTGTTTATGTTTCCCTTGAATTGTATTAGAACTTTCAGTATCATTTGATTTGCAATTATTCTTACTTGTGACCAAATAAGCTGACATCAGGGACCACATGAGAGATGCTTCTCATTCAAGGGTATGAATACTTAAATTAAGAATCAATCTCACATTTCAGTTCCTTCATTTTGGGAATTTAGATTTTCAAATAATTCAATGAATTGTACATCACTGCCTCATGAAAATTTGTATTACCCATTTATTAGTTCTGTCTCTTCAGATTTGGACCCCATTATTAGACCCCATTATCTTTTAATTTGGCATTTTCAAGATTTTTAGGCGCAAGGGGATGGTGTTGACATTTGTTTCATGTTAACTTGTACGTAGTATTCCAAGGTACATAGATAACTCTGAAAAATCCAATGCACATGTATTTGTGATCTATAAAATTAATCTCATTCAATTTGGTTCTTATGAACATATATTGTTGAAACTTGGAACTAATTAGGCCAAAGGTTTTAGAAGCTCCACCTTTAATTGTATAAATGAGGTAAGATGGTAATTCTCATTCCAAAGTTGGATATTTTTACTAAGTGATTAATAACTGATTTTTTTATAAGCATAAAATTGTTTATGTGTTTCTGCTGAAAAATACTTCTTATATACTTGAAACACAACCTTATTAATGAATGATGTACAGGGAATTTTATGGTTAAATTATTGAATGGAAAATATGTAACCTGTTTTGTGTAAGCCAAAGCCTGGGTCTCATACATTAATATCAAACTGATCTAGTCCTCTAAATCTAGGCACAAAAATCTGAAGTCTCATTCTTCTCATTATTTTGGATAAAAACTAATTGTCAGATATATATAGCAGAACTCTCATATCCACAGACTCAGCATTTAAATGTAAGTTTTTTCTGTATGTTCATTTCACTCAGAAATATTAAACAGAAAATTAAAAAAATAAGAGATTTTAAGTTTTCAAATATCTGCATATGTAAATAAAAAAACCTCACCTCCAAATATGAGTCGTCTCACTTAAAACATTTGCTCACTTCCCTTGCCCTCTAAATGTTAATCCTCTCTAGTTTGATCTGTTTCAATATCAGTTGCCAGATCATTCAAATTTTGTTTTGAAAATTACCTGTTACATATTTTGTTGAAAATTGCTCCAAAAGCAAAATTAGTGATGGCAGTTCTTCAAAGCCATAGAAGAGCAGTCAAGTGTTCATTGTTTATGAAAAACATGTCGATTCAGAAAGAAAAAAAATATATTATCAAGTCATCAATATGTAGGTATTATGAGAATGAATTTTCCATTTGTGGTGAAGAATACAAAAAATCTAACTTATTTCCATGTGGTGTTTTTTTGCAGCTATACTGTAAAAGTGACATGTACAAAAAAGGTTAGTTATGGAAAGCTCATTAAAAAGTGGGTTGAAGATATGAACAGAAAGCATCTGTTGATGGCAATATACTAAATGTAAAAACTTTGTCTATATAAAGCCTCAAAGGTAATAATCTTCTGAAAAGGAGGAAATTAGCTGTTCGAAACTAGGAAAATTTTAGAAAATATTAAAATTATTGCTGCTGCCGATGAAGATAAGCTTCTACTGAATTTCCTACAGGATTGAAGAAATCGATCAAGGAGGAGGGCTACCATTACAATTAAGTTAATGATTATGATGACATTGGTTTGTTTGGTAGAAAGATGCTCAACAGAAAGTTTACAAAAAAGCAATTCACAGAGAGTGTGCTGGTGTACTATGTTTGAAAGGGTATATCCATGTTTCTGTTATTGTATGTAGGTACAGTCCAAAACTGTAACCACCTTGAAGGCAAAATTCTTCAGAGTCTAGCATTCATGGGGATTGACAACCCTGCTTCAAAAATTCTCAGGAAAAAGAAATAAATGTTTACAATGAATGAAACTGGAGTTCTGCACTGAGGTTTCTAAAGAAATTGGGATAGGTTTGGGTTTAGAAAAGTCTTACTGCCTGAGAAGATTACCAGAGAGGAGTAATGGGCTTTGGAGGTTCTTTGAATTATTTTTGAGTAACTGATGTTTAGACCATCTTTAAAGAGCTCTTGGGGACAGTGTATGAATATGTAGTGAGATAATGGATCTTGGAATGAGAAAGAGGGAGAGAATCCCATGCATTCAAAACTTCCAAGATTAATTCTTGCTTACAAGACACACAAGATAAGGCTATTTATGAATGCCCTGTGCTCAGAAAGATATTGTCTATTTTTTTACCCCCTATAATATAAATTTAAGAAAAAAAATAACCCAACCTTCCCAGGGTAGTCCTAATCTCCCTACTTGTCTGCCTTCCCCCTTGATGGGAAGGATGTAGTGGCAGGAGAGGAAAGTAAAAGGGAATCTGTATGTAGTGTCAATGTGTGTAGTGTAATTTACCTCTGTATAAAGTGTCGATGTGTGTAGTGTATGTATGTACTGGTGATGTACGTAGTTCATAATATAATGAAATGTCATCCATTGTGCATGTACAGCAATTGTGGCAACAAATCTTAGCTTGGTAGATAACTTGCCAATATAGCATTCATGCAATGCCCATGGTTAGCCCCAAATATATTTATTATAGCAGGATAAAAATCCTTTATAGGTAACCAGTACCTACAACAAAATCAAGCTCGAGAGGACTGAAATTCAAATTTTGGTTACTATGACATTTTTATGTCATTATTTTACACATTTAATTTTAGCACACATTTTTAAGCTATGATATAACAAGAATTAACATTCACATTTTTTCTATTTCATGGTGAAAACTCTCATACAAGATTTTGATGGTGATGATGGGTTCTATTATTGTGTCTGCAACAGTGAATTATCTTTTGCTTTTACCAGTCCTAATTTTGGGAATCATATTTTGGTTAATGAGAGGCGTATATCTCCACATTTCTCGAAAAGCCAAAAGGATTGAAGGAATTAGTAAGTTTATAATCAATTAAAATTATGTATTTGATATATGTGATAATATTAAAATCTAATTACATCAACATTGTAATTAAATAAATTCTATAGGAAGAGTGTGTTGCATGAGCATTTTGTTAATGTATTTGCTAGCTTTAATGGGGGTTTATGTCACCTGAGTAGAAAGTTAAAATTCTAAATGGATAAGTTTAATTCTGAAAACTGATATCTAACAATGTGTTACCTCATCACATTTGCCTCAACTTCCAAAAAGTGACTCTTTATGCAGCCATGTGCCATAATATTTCATTGAATTAATGCCTAGATATCTGTGTAATCACTAATGTTTATGGATTCACTTTTTTTTAAATTTATGACCATAATTTTTACAGCCAGGAGTCCCATATTTACACACATTGGCAGCAGCCTTCAAGGTTTACCAACAATAAGGGCTCACGGGGCTGAGAAGATTCTACAAAAAGAATTTGACAATATTCAGGTTAGTACGCAATTATATACATATAAGCTAAAATGTGGGGATAATTTTAGATAAATATTTATTTAATGTAAGACTGTTAAAACTTAAACAATTAATATAAACCAAAGTAATCAACCCATAGGTTATACTTTGATGCGTGGATCAGGAGGTTAATGGATGAGCTGACACTTTTATCTTTTCAGAAAGTAAATTTTATGGAAAAGACTAGTATCATAAATTACCAAAACTGCTGCATTACAAGTGTGTATTTTATGAGAAAAGTCATGGTGAATTGATGTTGTTATTATTAGGGGGTATGTACAGTACCCCTTAAGTTAGTGGGCTGCAGTCATTGCTGCATTAACTGCTCCAAGTAACTCATTGAATCTCTTACAAGAGAAGTGATGAATCAATTTGAATGGAACAAAACACTACCTCACAAATGCTTTATACCCTTATTTTATATGGCAAGTCTGCAGTCCCATAATATGGACTGCCTTTTTTGTTGCTATAATGTAATTAACTAGCAAATATAATATTGGAATTAACAGTATTATAATTTTCTTGGGTGGATTTTAGTATTTATTTTCTCATGTGCTCTTCCTTTGCCTGTATACTTTAGCTGTTTCACATTTAGTGGCCATACATGCAGGTGGGTCTAGTTTGTCATAGGTAATAGGGGAGGTAGGAACATGTGGAAAAGGCAATCTGGAGGAAAATGAGCAAGGGGGGAGTAGGGAGGCAATTTCCCTTTCCTTTACTTGAGTAGATGGCCATTTGATCTCTGCTTTTGTACTTACAATATTCACCCCTTCAATGGGCAGTTCTAAACTTGGGCTGGGTTGAATAAGACTTATTCACTACACCCAACATCTGCCTTGTATGCACCCCTCAAACTTTTCCCCTGCCCTGAAGTAATTTTCTAATTTCTCTTGTGATGCCAGCAACCCAATTAATGGGAATGCAAGGTGCCTACAAAGGTGTTCATGAAAGAAGTTACATCAGTAAACTTTTTGGGGTGATTCGATGAAAGAAACTGACCAAAGAGTTTTATAGTAGAGAAAACTTTGGAAAAAGTAGTTGCATTTGTTGTTGTAAAGTGGCTGAATGTACTGCTATTAATTTCATACCATTCATCATATTTTACTACTGTATATCACATAAATGATTTTTGTTTTTATATCTTGTAATGTAATAATGCTACTTGAAAATGACCACTAAGTAGTGTTTAAATACTTTTAATTTTTCATATTATAATTCATTCAAAATAGGGATTTGGACAGTAAAAAGAATATAAAAATCTGGATTTTGGTAGGGGTTGTTGTAGGGATGGTGAATAATATATTTGGATGGTGAATTTAATACCTTTGGTGAATTGACTTCAGTCACATGTACAACTTGCTATAGATATACGTACGTAAGTACTTTTTCCTTCAAAATACATATAATTATTCAAACAACAACTTTCGCAAAAAAGAAACATCCAAAGACCTGTTTTTATGACATTTTCTTGTTGCTCATGAATTAAACCTGAAGTTTTAGACATGGTAGGGGCAAATAAATGGTTGTTGGTAGACATTTGAAGAGGGAAAGACAATTGGGTGCAGGAGATACTGAGATGTAATGGGATATTGAATACTGTGATAGGGGGAGACCTGGGAAAGTCAGATAGAGACAGGAAAAGAATAGAAATTTTGGATGTAAATAAGGGAGGCAGGAAGTCTGCAGTACAGAATACATTTGTTTGATATGCAGCATGGGGATTAAGGATATTTTCTATCATGTTAGTTAGGGCTCAGATAGATAGTAATGTGTAGTGTCAGGGGTTCCCACAAACCTGCCCTAAGCTGGTAGAATAATATAATAATAAAAATCAATTACACCCCTGAAAAATTTTGATGCATTTCAGATTTTCACATTGTAGGCATAAAATTTAACTTTAAATGCATGGTACTTCAATTTCTAGGCAAACCAAATTATGCCTTGGACACCAAATTTGGTGTGAGGAATTTTTGAGAATATATGCCATGGTTAAAGAGGCATGGGAAGAACTGGAGATAGGAATGAAAGTTGGAGGGGAATTTGTTGTTTGGGTTTGGTGGTGACCAAGCTCTAGTTTGTCAAACCAAGGGGTCTTAAGCTGAGTTCATTGGTAATTTAGTGTGAATATTAAAATAGAAGGGCAAAAACTGTAGTAGGTAGAACAGCTTACTTAACTGGGAAGTATTTTGGACCAAAATGATCAAAGTAGTAGGGACATATGGAGAATAATTGCATTAGGCAAAGAGGATTTCACAAGGAGGAAGGAATTGATGACAGGAATATTGAATACAGATGTTAATTAAAGGTTCTTTAAAACCTTGACATGGGGCACAGTTATTTACAGCATGGGAACATGAGCATTGAAGCAGGATAATAGGCATGCATGCAGATGGGAGGCTTTTTAAATGTGGGTGTGAAGAAGGATGAGAAAATGTTAAGTGAATAGAAAAGGAAACAAAACAAAGAGGTGCTGGGTATAGATGAGGAGGAGAGGGAGTTACTGGGAAAAGTCATAAGAAGACATGAAAAATGGATGCTAGGCATATTGATTGGCAATGGTATGTTGAAGACTGTGATAGAGAGGAGAATATTAGGCAAATGAGGAAGGGCCAAGAAAAGGATAGGAATGTTGGATGGAATTAAGAGAAGATGGAAGTATATGTAGATGAAAAAGAGCTTATTGTATAGTAGGATGTTGGGTTGTGTGTTTTGTTAGAAGAGACAAGAGAATTATTTGGTAGCTTGTGGCCATCGAAAACCTACCTTAACCAGTAGATTATCTACAATAATAATAATGCCCTATGAAAGACTTCTGTTGGGTATAGGTCTTTATGAATACGAGACCTGGTCTTTTGAGGCAAGAGGGTAAACTTAGTTTTGAAGCTGTTGAAATTTGGGTGTAGCAGAGAATGGAGAAAATAAGTTGGACTGATAGTTAAACAAATGCTAATGTTATAAATAGAGTGAGCAAAGATAGGAAGTTACTGTGAAAATCCAATATATATAGGCAGAGGAAACGGATATAGGAAGTAATGAGAGGTATTGGTATGATGAAGATCATGTTAGAAGGGAGAATGATGGAAAAATGGTGTAGAGGAAGGAACAAACTTTTTACCCAGCATGAAGACAGGCAGAAGTTATGAAGGAGGAAATACTATAGGGCAAAGAAAGAGGAAGTTCTCACAATACTTGTAAATGCTCATTAGGGTCCATCTAAAATCTACTTTTAAATAGGTAGATTACTTTGAATGAATGAATGAATGCTCAGCCCATAGATGGTATTACTCTATTTCTGCAAGACACTTTCCTTGCCAAAAGCTTACTTTTTGCCCCTTTTGCTTCATCCTCTACTAACTAGGGGTATGACAATGATACTGTACGAGGCATGTATCAAACCACTGGATCTGCCTAATTGCAGATTCATGTACTTACGATTATAAATATAGACAACAGCTAATGGATACTTGATTTCACCATAAAATTCTTCTGGTTTCAGGATGTAAACTCATCTGCTTATTATTTGTGCATATCAATCAGCACTGCCTTTGGATTCTGCCTTGACATCATGTGCCTTATTTATGTGTTCTCGGTAACTTTTAGTTTTCTGTTATTAGAACAAGGTTAGTATATTTACTTGTCATATTGTGTAATCACTGTATTAGAATATAAAAATCAGAGTTCACACACATGATACAATAATCTAAATGTAATTTTACTTTCTCCATACAGAGTGTTGGGAATTATTTTTTTCACAAGAAACTCTGACCTCAGGATTTAAAAAATTAAATGCGTTGTGGCCCCTAGGACATACTTTCACCATTTTCTCTATCTAAATATGTTACCCTGAGCAGCATAAAATTTTATATTAGGTGACATTTTTATTCAGAGCAAATTGACTGCATAGGTTTTAGCCAACATCCAACTGCCAGAAGCGATTCTCAGCTTTATTTCAACATATGACTGTTGTGAATTAAAACAAAATATTTCAAAAGAGTGGATCATCTGAAAACTTTTTATTAAAACTGATAAGAAGTTTCATTTAGCACCATTTTATTTTTCTCTTAAAAAAATAGTATAATTGAGTTATTATCATGTACATTTGAAGCCATTAGTACATGGATAAAGGATATCATTTTATTATTATGTTCTTAATTTATCATATTCGGAGCAAAAGAGTTAAAAAGATACCTTTCTCATGTAGTTTTTTTGCGTCTTTTGAATATGGCCACCTTACAAATCCAAGAACTGCTGACTCATTTTTCATAGTCGAGGAAATGCCATATTCATTCCACAGTGGAAACAAAGAGGTTTCCAAAACACTATGTATTTTAAAATACACATTCAGAAAAGATAATTTTGAGAGTATTCCTTCAATTTGCCTTGCTCAAGCACATAGAAAAACTTTTATGACCTGAGTGATACAGTATGTTACTGCCAACTATTAAATGCTGTCTTTATCTTTGGTCATATTAAAGAAAACTATCTATCATAAGAAATGTGTTGGTAATATCATGTTCATTAATTTGTTCTAGTAACATTAAAATTGGTAAATATCTTATCATTGTCAAGTTTGATTTGATTAAATTGATTGGTTCTTATTATGAAAAGTATTCTTGGTTAGTCGGCAAGAATGAATAAAGTTTTAGCTTAATTTAACTGCAAAAATTAATATGCATGAAAAGGCCAATTAGGCCAATAATAATTCAAATTCCATGAAAACATAGACTGTAAAATAAATTTTCTCCTTACTAATTATGTACTAAAAAACTTAACTAAATGCTCAAAACATTTTATTGATCAAAGCTTGTGCATATAACTGATCTTTCCCATAATAAGGGGATTAAAGTTATAAATAAACTTGACATGTACTAATGCTGCTTAGTTAAATGTTATTATGACTCAAATTGCAATTTTTCTGGTGAACTGTAACTGAAAGATATAACAAACATTTAAGCAAAGATTCAAGGAAAGTTTTAAATATTCCCCATATTGGTCGCTGTTTACCACCCCATAGTATTCCCCCCATATTGTTGGTAAGCAGCCAACAATATGGGGAATGCTTTTTTTAGCTTGTTTTTTAGTTAACCCTATTTGACTAAGAGTAAATTTATTGTCAGTCTATCTTATCTCAATATTAAATATTGTTGAAGTTTGTAGGTTTTCAATGGATCTTACACAAAGTTAAAATGTAACACTAATGAATTAGAATCTAAACTTTATCTATGTTATTTTAAGTTCGTATTCTTCTGTTTTGCAAAGGAGTCACACAGACAGTATTTTTCACCCATTTTGATAAGCTCAGGAAAATGTCTTGTTTTATTGAAAATATCATTGTAAAATATTCCATTAAAAATGTATAATAGTAAGCCTTCACACATTGATACACTATGTAATATGTTCTGATCTATCACAGCATTTTTAAAGATTTGTATTTGCTTGTCCTTTGATTGCCACAGTGATGGATTTTCTTTGAACAATGGCATGAAACTGTAACTTCAATATCAAGAATATCTCGAATCATTAATTTGCATTCTCAACCTTCTGAGTATAAACTAGACAAAAGTCGGTGATGAAAAGTCCAGCATAAGGGTAACTATCTTTTTGCAAAACAGATAAATTAGTGATTAGGGTAGTAAAGAAACTTTATGCTTCCATAATAAAGATTTAATATTTCGTGAGCATGGTTTCGATGCTGCGCATGAAGGAATTTCACAAAGTTACACCAGATAAAATAGTGTTCCATATGCCTTTTTGTCCACTTATCATTGTTGTGTATACTTAATGTTTTTAAGTTTCGGACAGCTGATCTATTAATAAAAGCAATGAATGAAGGGAAAGAGTCAGTTAGAATGCCCAGCTTTTATGGCTGCAAAAACTTTCTTATCAAATTATCAAAGATGCACCCAAAATAATAATTTGATTCAAATGAATGATTTTCTTGCAGGTTTTACAGGTGGAAATGTTGGGTTAGCCATAACACAGTCTATGCTGCTGTCAGGAATGTTTCAGTGGGGTGTACGCCAAACTGCAGAAGTGGAAAATCAGATGACTGCTGTGGAAAGAGTTTTAGAGTATACAGATGTAGAAAATGAAGAAAGTCAAGCAAAAGTTGGTGAGAGCAATAATTGTAGTATATGTTTATTATGAATAAACATTGATGCAAAATGGAAATGTGACTGATGCACTAAACTTGTCTTTCATAAGTAAGTTAATAAAAGTATAAATTTGTTCTCACAGATTCCAAATCTATTGAAGATGGATGGCCTTCTAAAGGAGAGATCTGTTTCAAAAATGTAGGAATGAGTTATAGGAGAAATGGAAGAATAGTTTTACGACACCTAAATTTAACCATTAAAGCTTCAGAAAAGGTATTTATTTGTATAATTTCGATGATAAAGGGGTTTTAGTACTTTTGGTAGGATCAGGCTTGGATACAAGGGATCATTGATCTCCTGAAATAATAACTTTTTTGTCATTTCCACTTTTCTCATTTGTATGTCCACAAAATATTTTTGAATGTGTCTAACCAATAATTCTTTGTAGACTTTTTTCATCTGGGCTTTAACCTACTATCAATTTTCCTTTGAAGGTAGGAGTAGTTGGTCGGACTGGTGCAGGAAAGTCCACTCTAATAGCAACCCTTTTACGCCTGGGATATATAGAGGAGGGCACCATTACTATTGATGGAGTTAACACCTGCCACATACATCTGGAAACTCTGAGATCACATATTTCAGTCATTCCTCAGGACCCTGTTCTTTTCTCAGGTACACTACGTTCCAACCTTGATCCATTTCAAGAATATGCTGATCATTTACTATGGAAAGCTCTTGAAGATGTAAGTTATTTCCTGAGTATAAATAAAGTACTTAATATTTTCCTCATGTAGTAATTACTCAATATTGTCCAAGAAGTATTAGTAGAATATATGAGCCCTCTTCACTTTGAATTCGCATGTTCTGAAAATTTTATAAAAAAATTGAAACTCCAATATGTTTTTTATGATAAGAAACCAAAAAATTCTTTTAATCAAGTCTGAATACAGTAATCTAGAACTTTCACCATCATTGAACTGATGTACATAATATATAAATTTCACACTGGTTGATCAGAGCAAAATTATAAATGTACTCAGTTGTTACTTTTTCCAGGTTGATACTGAAAGTTTCTTTTGGATTGACAGTATTGAATAATCTAGCCAACAGTTGCTCTTTGATGCATTTGAAGGGCTGCTGCAATAGCCTTATACTATGATTCTTTTTTTACCCCTTTTCATATGTACCTACAGTACAAATTAAGTAGCATGAATGATGTGAATAGGTTTCACCTATTCTGGGTGAAATTTTCTCTTTGCTTGGAATCTCTTGCTGTGATATCTTCGGCTGTGAAACTTTTAACCTTCATTTTATAAAATACCATAAATACAGTAATCAACCCGAAGGTTGGCTTGGTAGGTGATGATAGAGTTCACCCAGTACTAAGCCCAATGGCATGTCAAATTCACACATCAGGGTAGGGGGGCCAGTTTCTTTCCATGTGCCGGTTATGGTTTCTCAGGAAGATTTGGTACCTGAAAAATCACATAGCTTGGGTGGAGCTGCAGGTGCCCAGAGTTCCTTCCGGGAATCGAATCCGAGCCCTCTGGTCAGTAGTCCCATGCTCTACCCCCTAGACCATTGAGACCCACATGCATTAGTTATAACTGATTGAACACCTGTATCACAAATGAATGTCTTTTAGAAAAACATTTACATAAGGATTAACAATTGAGGCTTATCATATTTATTGTTTGTAAGGAATTGTTCAAAACCTATTTATTAGTAGACTACTTATCATTGCTTCTGAAGTCACTTTTAGTTATACCATCCAGGAACTAGCCACTATCTAAATAGGACAATGTTTCAGCTAATCTTTTTGGCATTGGGATAATTTTATACCTAGTAGCCAATTTTATTTACTGAAACAAATGATAGTGACAGAATTTATTCATGAATGACTACCTGGAGATAAATTTACCAAGTTATGATCAATTATTAGTCTGTATTTGGTAATAAATAATCTTTCTTTCATTTTTGAAATTTATGAGGTTGTAATACCTTAATAAATCAATACAAAGGAAGGGTAAAAAAGTTGGGGAAAATGAAGTTCATAGTCCTTCCCTTGCCTATTCTACTGAATAGTGGTCAAGTTATTAACCTTGCTGAATTGCAAACCCACCTTAAAGCTGAAATGATTTCAAGAAAAAGAATCATTTCCATACAAAACGACGGAAGTGCAAGTTTAAATAAGATAAAATAATTTCAGTTTTGTTGGAATGGTAGATCGGTGATCAAAATGAAAAAATAAATTTGTTCAAGAATATCCTGAGTAAATGTCAATGTGTCTATATTTCTTCAGGTGGAACTCAAGGAAATAGCATCTGAGACTAATGGCTTAGACACTGTAATATTAGAAGGAGGAAGAAATATTAGTGTGGGCCAAAGGCAGCTTCTATGCCTTGCACGGGCCTTATTGAGACAGAATCAGATTCTGCTGCTTGATGAGGCTACTGCAAATGTTGACCCCAGGTAAATGACTTTCTGGTTGCTGTTTTCTCCCTACATAGTGCTACAGCCCTTAAAAGCCCATTTTTCAAAACAACAAGTTTACTTTTAAGCTTATTTATAAATCTAATATAAAACTTAATTAGCCTATTTCAGTGAAATTTTGAAAAAAAAACATTCAATGTAGTAAATCTATTTCAATAAGAAGTTTGTGCAAGAATTATCAATTGTGTATTTTAGTACGGAGGAATGTGAACTCTAATTGTCTTGTGCCAGATTTTAGTGTCTCCAATTTTGACCTAGCACTTGTATACATAAATGAGTCAAGAAAATAATTTACTCCAAATAGATGCTTTACCATGCTAAATCATTTATTTACAGAACAGATGCCTTAATTCAGCAAACAATTAGAGAGAAATTTGCAACTTGCACAGTTATTACTGTTGCACACAGACTGAATACTGTCATTGATTATGACAAGGTCTTGGTTTTGAGTGAAGGCAAACTGGTGGTAAGTGCAGCATGTTTCTGTGCTAAATCACATAAGTTAATTTATACCTTCATAAAGGTATAAAATCTTGGAGAGATTAATTAATAAGTGTGATTTATTAGCTATAAAGAGCTATATGCTTGCAAGCACTTGTCATTGGCCACCTTTTCTTTAAATATGAGGTTGAATTTAACATAATTTGGATTCCTCAGCCACATTTTTGCAATCTTTTCTCTGAAATCTTCAAATTATTTCTTATTAGACATGATAATAAGGATACATGCAATATTAACCTGAGCCAAAGATAGTTTTCATTCACATTTAAAATGACATTCTCCAAAATTGTGGGCACAGAATTACTTGAAATTCCAATGCAAGTTATTGAATTGTCATGCATGTTTCACCTAAACAGTAGTTATGAAATTTCTTTTATCAACAGGAATTCAATCATCCACATTTACTACTACAGAATAAGGATGGTTTATTTTATGAAATGATCCAACAAACAGGCATAAATATGGCCAGAAATTTAGCTAAGATGGCAGAGAAGGTGAGGAATGTCAAGAATGTTTTGATTTACTAAGTGGCAGTAATGAGTATTTATATAGAGATATATTTTATTACTCTGCATGAAAATTAATTAAACTGCAAACGAAATTATTAAATTTTTCCTAACACTTGCAGAGTTGCAAATTAAAAAATAAATTAAAAATTTTAATTTTTAAAAAATTTTCATCCTGATGTGCCAAAGTGAGTTTGATGTGGCCTCATCAGCTGTTACTTACTTTACTTACAACACTTTCTGTTATGTTTTACCACAGATTTCTGATAGTTATCTCTTTTCATATCTTGTCCCTTTTATTCTGTTCATTATTTTTCCTGTGGTCTCCCTATTTGCCTCTATTGTGGTTCCCATTCCAATATTTTTCTTTATCAACATTTTATCCATGTCTTCCTATATGACAGGAAAATCTCAATCTATATTTTTCTACAATACTGTAACCTTCATATAAGCCCAAATGCTCTTTCTTTTGTTGTAGTTTCGAAATATTACATCTTAATCTAATGAAATCCATCTTAATGACTACTAATTTTCAATTAACTCTTTGGATTGCTGCCTGTGTTTCTGTTGTGAGCACAAATATGCTTAGGATGATTTTGTGATTTATGCTTTCTTAAATGTTCATATTGTTTTGTCCACTATAGGAGGTAATTTCAATTATTTATAGACTCCAATTAGTACCATCCTTTAGGAAATTTCCCTATAACATCTTTCAATATGAAATTTTTACTCATAAATACTAATAATCACAATATTTGAGAAATTTTCCACTAATTTGGACATTGTTTTTGTTTCTGCAACTGCAAAATGTTTTTATTAAAATTTACTTAAGGCCCACCTCATATGATTTTAATAACTTTCTCATCATATTGTCTTTATAAAACTTGTCGCATGCTATGATGAGATGCTAATCAGAAAATAAAAGACAGCTAATAATTATTTTTCATCCTCATTTTACCATATTTTTGACATTAGTTTAGAATTCCATTGGTGTCCATCATAAAAGGGCTAACTCGTAGCACTTATGAGGGAATTCAGTCAGCAGACTTCATCAGATCAGTGTTAGTTACTATTCCAAAAAAGGGAAAGGCAGCTATGCCCTGCACATATGTGAGGACTACCAAACAATAAGCCTGATTTCATATTCAGCTTGAATGGTTCTCAAGATCATCAATAAGCAGGTGAAGAGCAGGGTAAATGATTACTTAGGGGATAATTAGTCTGAGTTTAGGAAGGGGAGAGGCATGCATGATGCCATTGCAGTAATGATGTCACTAATATAGAGGAACATAGAATACAATCATGAAGTATTGCTCTGTTTCGTAGATTTCAAAAAGGCTTTTGATAGAGTAAATTGGGTAGAATTAATGACTGCATTGCAGAAAATAGGAGAGGCTTATCTGAAACCTACACATGTCACAAACAGCTCAGGTACAAGTGGTGGATGGAGAGTCCAGATGGGCAGTGTTTGATAAGAGTACTAAGAAAGGGGAGTCCACTATCACCTGTGCTGTTCAATGCATATGCTGAGGAAATTATTTAAGGGGGATGGGAAGAACTGGAGAAAGGAATGAAAGTTAGGGGGGGAATTCATAAAATCAGTTGTTTTTGGATGATCAAGCTTTGGTTTGCCAATCAGCCCAGAGGTTGCAAACTCTGCTGAATGCATTGAAAAGTCAGCCTGATAGTATGGGATGAGAATAAATGTAAATAAAATAAAGGTTATGAAGTTTTCTGGACAGAGAAAAGCTAAGCTAAATGTAAAAATAGCAGGGCAAAAGCTAAAGCAGGTGGAACCGTTTCCCGAACAGTATCTATCTCGGAAGTGTTTTGGACCAAAATGGTCAAAGTAGTAGGGACATGAGGATAAGAATTGCACCAAGCAAAGTAGCTGTCACAAGGAGGGAGTTGATGACAATGACTTTTGGTAAGGATGTTAACAAAAGGCTCGTCAAAACCTTGATATGGAGCATGGTTTTGTGTGGTGCAGAAACATGGCCATTGAAGCAGGATGGAAGAAGGTTAAGTGGGCAGAAAGGAAAGCAAATGAGGAAGTGCTGGGTATTGTGGTGGAAGAGAGGGGATGGCTGGTAGAAATCATAAGGTGACAAAAAATGGATGCAGAGCATATTAATTAGCAAATGGATGTTGCAGAACGTAATATAGATGTTAGGCAAGTGAGGAAGGGGCAGGAAAAGAATAGGGATGTTGGACAGAATAAAGGGAGAAAGAAAGTATATGGATTTGAATATGGACCTAGGGCAGATTGGATGTCTGATTGTGTTTTGCTAAGAGAGACAAGTTAATTGTCACGGTTACATTTGGTTCTTCATGCCCATCAAAAACCTACCTTAGCCAGTAGATTACTGAAAGTAATAAAATTTTGAATAAGTAGGAGATAATCAGCACCCTGGACGTAATACCAGTGTTGGCTTTATAGTGGTTGACAGTTCACTTTCTATTTTACCTTTTGTTTCTCTGTCATGATATAGGATTTTTATTCCAGATGTATGCACTTATTCTTCAATCCACTCTGATATAACACGTGATATATATTCATGTTGGGAACATGATTGTGAGAGTTTGTAGGTCCACAAATATGTTGTATAGCTCTATCTGGCATTTTTCTCTTTTTTAATATCCACTTGTTTTTCATGAAAATATTATCAATACAATCTCTCCCTACTGTAAACCCACTGCATCATCCCAAATGTCTCTATTATTTTTTCCTTTATAATTCATCCATAAACCCTTCCAATAGTTGAGGTTTACCCAATACCATGATAAACATTTATTAATTCATTTTTATTACCTTTTTTATGCATCTCTTTACAACTGTTTTTCCATATTATTTCTAATCTTGTATGCATTCCTATCTACATCAACATATTACAGGGAAAGGGAAGGACTGTATGCATCAAGGAATAATGTAATTTTAAAAATGTTAATTAAATTATTTTGACCAACTGGTGTACAGGAATAAATTTTTACTAATACGATAAGATGATGGTAAAGTCATATTTTCAGAATTTACATTTCAATGACTGAGGATGACTTACATTTTAATGTATCGATATTAACCGCAACAATAAATATATGCATTAAAAGGGGGATGGGTGATGCCATGCAAAACTGATTAGTTATTAATAATATTGTATCTCTCACCAGGATTACAAGAGCAAATTTAGAAGAGATTCAACTCAATCAAAATCAGAGGAAACAACGAATCTTTAGAGATTAAATTGTGGCAGCTTAGTTTTTATGAATTACAGATCATACACATTATGTGTGGCAAACTAAAATCCACCCAATCATTACTCAGCATTTATCATATCTTTACTGCCAACTAAATGAAAAATACCTTTCATATAATTGTCCAATGTTAAGTAGGCAGGTACTAAAAATAAATTACAAAGTTATTTCAAATTATTATGATAACATAAAATACATTTTTCTTTTAATAAAGATCCTTGTACATCAAGTTAATGTGTATTTGGAAAATATGAAAACTACAATGACATTGTTATAAATTTATTGTTTGCTATATGGTTATCCAGTGGTTAGAGTGCTGGGCTATTGACTGGTTGGCCCAGGTTCAATTTCAGGTGATATCTCTTAGCATTTTCAGGTTCACCTGAGCTGCATGATTTTGGGGAATCAAATCTTCATGTGAAACGACAGGTGAAAGATATGGCCTCCCCACCCCGATGTGCAAATTTTACATGCTATTAGGGCTCAGTGCTAGGGGAGTTCTATCTCCACCAATCAAACCAATCTTTGGGTTGATTAATATGTATCGGTAATTTAGAATGTGAACTTGAGATAGTAAGGAAAAAACATTAAACAGAACTAATTATAGCAAAGATTGAAAACTTGTCAGAACATTAAGGGCTTCTTGAGAAATGATTTTTTGTTACAAACACCAACATTTTGACAAAAAGGCAGCACATACCTGTCTGTCTACCATGCTCACACTTGGTTAACACAACAAATACTTCATCTTAATTCCAGCTCAGTAAAGAGATGTTCATACTTAGCACAAAATAAATTTAGGTGAATGTACAAAGGCTGTAAAAAAAATAAAAAAAATGCTTAACGATGATTTAGTTTTAGTCGTGGGTAGATTTAACTACCAAAATGAAGAAGTAACAAAAGCATCAATTTTTCATTTGCTTTTATTACACACACAGTACACATTCAAAATTCACTGTGCATATTTCATCACATAGAATTTATCATACTGCATAATTAAGGCACTTCTCTACATAGAATGAACACAATTATGAGGCACACATGAAAAATGCATGAATTAGCAGGCAATGGGTACATTAACTGAAATTATTATTATGGTTCTCAAAGAACAAACATTGAAGACAGAAAAGTTAAATATGAGAGTTTATAAATGTTATGAAATAGTAATTCACAAATGGATGTGTGGTTATGTAAGAAATCCTAGTAACACATGCAAACTGTCCATTTTGAGAACCTAAGATATTAAAAAATAAGGTTCTTTACTGAACCCTTCACTTGTAATAAAACAGCTAAGTATAATAGTGTAGTAAATAATTAACTTCCATTGGAAACTTAACCATAATTACCAATGAATTTCACCAAGGCTAACTTTTCTTAACCAATGAAACAACTCTGTAAGCTCATAGATACATGAAAACTTATTTAGGAAGATTCCCATTGCATTTATAGCAAAAAAACCTCTTCAGCAACAAAAGATTCCACTCTTATTTAGTCAGAAATGTGATCACAGCTTTATTTCAACTTCAAACATTTGAAAGGCAGCCATTAATTATCCAAATGTGATGCTTGGCGTGAATAACATATAAGAGACAACATACAATGTAGAGTAGTCTTAAAAACCTTTTATCTTTCCAAAATATTAGATCCAAGGTTATAGGTGCGGGACTTAGGTTAAAAATATGTACACCTTAACAAACAGTGCAGAGGCTCAGATTTGAAATTACACATTAAAAAGTAAGTTCACCAGCACATATCACTGATTAGCGCAATCAAATAACAACATTAACCAAGAAAATATTACCAAGTTGGTTTCACTAGTTTCAGTGAAAAACTAAATTAAATCTTAAGGCTAGTTCACATTTTATAACTACATATTTAGTGGGACTTAAAATGAAAAGTTTGAAGCAACACTAAAAATGCAATTACCCATGGAACTAGACATGAAATGTTGAACTATGAATAAAATAGAGCACCAGCATTTACAAATGAATTCTTTAATAAAAAGGTGACCATTTATCCCAAGTTCAAAATAATTATTTGTTACACTGAAGTACAGTGTCAGCCCAACTTGAAAATTTAAGCTTCATTTTTAAATTTACTCATTACCATTCATCTAACAAATAATGTGTATGGGATAACATTGTAAGTAGTTACCATAGATGATGCCCAGAGATTGTTCATTTTATTCTTTTTTATTTCAATATACAATGGATGATTTGGCTAAAATAATCAATTGCTAAATGGAATTTAAAAACATAAAAGAATAGAAAAAATGAAGTTCATCACAATGAGAAATAGTTTGTATGAAACATATAATAAAAAATAACCCCATTAAAGAATTTATTTTTACAGTTAAAGATTACTCCTATATAATTTTGGAATGATTAAGCACATATTGATTCCCAAATAAGGTGCTTTGTGGAGAGCACACTTTATCGGATGGCATGTTTAACTGTGGTTCATCTAATTAAGAGTGCTAATGCTGGGCTCCTCTCAATCCCTCTCCATACCCAGAACATTCAGCCTAAACCAAATTACCCACCTATCCCTGATGACAGAAATTACCTTGGCTGTTGGTAATATCTAATAACAAATAAAAATATTGATAAATCACTTGAGCTAGCAGGTAACAAAATTAAATTATTAGTAAGTGTCAGAGGCTAATGCAATTTGCGTGGATATGACTACCTGAACTATAAAGCTCCTGCATTACTATAAAAAACAAGTTACTAGAATAATAGTTATTTTTTTTCAATTACTGTCCAATGCTATCACAAAAATTGTAAGCAAACCGATGTTTTATTCACTGCACAAACATATGCTAGAACTGAGTAAATCTATTTTTCTGTTTCATTCCCAATGTCATCATGGCATATTTATTTCCATACAGAAATCTTTAATGGTATTGCAGTTATTTAGGCCATCAGTGCCTGGTGTTTACAATAATATTGTGGGCAACCTGATAAGTTTCACAGCAGAAACATATCTTTCAACTTAGTTAACCTAATTTACTATTTCATTCCTATGTTATCCTAGGAATCAATTATTACAAAGGGAATAACAAGTAGAGATTATCCTGTTTGCTTAGCATGTGGAAAATTTTGCGTAAATAATATAAATTCAACAATTGGCTCCATAAACATTTAAAAACCAATAAGCTAAGGAAATATATTAAAAGTGAAGCAACCAAAAACTGGCAAACAACAACGTTAAAAGTTTTGTTTCAGCCAAACAATGTTTTAAAAGTACACAACATAAGATTGCCTACACCATAAACAATTACAATTAATAGAGAGCACTTATCTCACTTGCAAAAAGAAAGAATTGACAGTGAGATAAGGTTATTTCTGTACATACACCACTTCAGACATTTTTGTAACAATGTCATTTGCATTGCAGAATTAACCACAATGAGGATCATCTCATCCAGTGAAGGATTCTGATGAAATTCTGTCAGGGTTCACTATATTATACAATGATGGAAACAAAATTTAAACAATTTGAAAGTTCAATTCTATCCTTAATATGAAGGAATTATTATTGCTAATTCATAAACAATTCCTGAGATTAATTGAAATAGAAGAAGGCCAAAAGCAGATCATCAGCATATTATTCCATATTTCATGAATAAAACAAAAAATATTAGGATGTTAATGCACGATTCCTGGAGGTTTCATGGGCTTCAACTTCTGCTATCTTTTTGAATATTTTAAGGCATCAATCATTGTATAATTTAATTCATAATTACTAGACATTATTACATTTTACACAGAAAAATATTACACTACTTTAAATTAAAACACTAATATAAAACAATATTACATTAGATCAGATTTAGAAAAAGGGAGTATTGCAAAAGATATTTCTGGCAAATATTGCTCAATATTTATACAAGAATATATACATATTTTTCTTGATATGAATCCAGGTCTTTTGTTAAATGTTAATTTTGTATATTTGAAATACCATTTACAGCTGCTCTAAAAACGAATACATGTGAAAAAATTATTGCTGTCCAGATTACCAAAAAAACAAACCTCTGATAATACAAATGTACAATAAAAATGGACGTCAGTATTTTGTATGACGAAACATGGAAATAATTGCACATAACAATGAAAATATCTACAAATCATTGAGGTCTCTTTTTCCTGAGATAGTTAACCACTAATTGATGCATCATAAACGCCTTTATGACGTAAGACTTCCATATATAGAGCACCCGTCTACAGCATGAAAAAGATTTTATTCGAGTAGTATTTTATAAATCAACTGGCGAGTATGTACCATCAGCAGTCTGAAGCTTCCTGAAAGGGAAAGATGACTTCATGAAATTTATCAATCTCCAGAATAAAAATACATGCCCTTAAATTGATTGCACTGTATTAAAAAATCAATTGATACCAACAGTGCTGAGCCTCTTCTGCAATTAGTCAGGATGTTAATGATTAAAAGTGACAACAATAATTAACTTAATTATTCCAGAGAGTTAATTCGAACCAGCAAGAACCTAAATATTTGATATTGATACGATCGAAGAAAAAGCCTGTTAACGAATTTTTCATTCTCACCTTTAAATGAGCTGTACATTGCCAGATTTCACCAGGTCAGCAATCGCCTTATACTGCATTATGTGTTGGGTATTTTCATCCAAATCTACTTCTTCATCCACAGCATCTCCACCAGCATCCACTACAACGCCGTTGGATGATTTGTTGACTCGGAGAAAAACTTGCGACAGTAAATTTGGCGTCACACACATAGTGTTCTTATCCAATGCTTGGAAATTGTAGGGCATATGCCTTAAAACTAATGTTTCGAAATGACTCTCCAAATGAGATTGATGCTCCTGTGCAAATTTATATTCTGCTGGAGAAAGATAGCGTTCTTCCACCGGCCTCTTCGACTCTAGTTCTAAAATGTGACTTGTAAACAATTCAATTTTATCAAGACGATTCCTTAAGTAACTAGTTACAATGTAACGGATTCTATCCAATTCCATTCTATGAACTACAACACGGAAGTCATTTTTCTTTAGTTTGTTAACATTTTCTTCCATCTGATGGATTTGTTCCAACATACAATCCACCAACTCAGACCTGTGCGGTAGAATTTCAGGACTAAACTTTTCGTTGAGCCATGCCTCTTCTAATTTCTCAAGGACACTCTGAGCAGTGATAATCTCTTCTGAATCACTGTCCTCCAGGTTTATGTCAACCTCCATTGATCAATTTTTTACAGAAAATATTAGTTCATGTAAATTTATTTAGTCACAATACACACGAATAACCGCTTTTGAATTTCGCTGCGCGTATGTTTTTCCCCATGTTCACTGCACTCCGATAGTGGCGCAGTTATTCTTCAAGTGGTGATTTTGAAACGCGGTTGTTCGCTGATACGGAATCTCGTTAAGTGCTAAAGAAGCTTACAATTATTTTCAAACGGGGTAAAATTACTTCTGCCGATTTTTTCAATGTTTCAGATGAATTGGTAAGTACAAAGTAAAATAAATGATTTTCTATTTAAGAATAATCAAATTAATTGTAATTGGTGAGTCAGGAAATAGAAGAGTATCAAAAATAAATATCTCCTACTTCGCTAACAATATATTTAACTTGAAATAACTGAATTAATAATGAATTCCATTTAAGAGTGTGTATTATATTGTATTATATTTTTTCCATTTATATTACATTCTATATAATGGTGTGTATTATATAGTATATATTGGCCATGTTGATGTTACAAAAGAAAGTGCGCCAATTAGTCTCTACTTCGGAATTTAAATGAATGATATAAACATGTATGTAAAATGAATAGGATGCTCTCATATATGTAGTAAGGAAGAGTACGACGCAAGATATAATTAGGACAGAGGATGTAGAATTAGAACGCATTATTATTGGCCTAGAAAGAATTCATTAATATTAAACACTGGCAAATCAAATGTGGCCACACATAAAAAAGTTCATAGATAGGTGTGACTGATATGCAAGAAAAGTGATTAAATAGTAAATAAAATAGATTTGGAAAATAAGTACTGTCTGAAGTAGGCCATGATAAACTGCTGGAATTTTAACAGAAAGTGTTAAACAAGAAATACCGAGTTATATTTGACCATGAGTCGCTCAATGACTTATTAAGTAGGTCGGAGTGCAAAACTTCAAAGAAAATGTTATACATAAAAAGTATTTGGAAATATTTACCCCAAATTCAGTGGTCGAAGCTTATGGTACACGAAAGTGATTATAGCACCATACATTATCTATTATGCTATGCTGTTACTTGATACTAATGAAGATAACAGAAAACAATTGTAGAGAAATGAGAGTTTTAATTTCAAATTCTTGTTTCATTAGATTCTGTATAAAAGGTCAAAATGGCATAAACACCAACAGCCTCTTCTGTCAAAGGTACCTAAGAATTTGTATAATGGAATACTAGAAAATAAAAAGCAGCAGTTATAATGCATATTAAAAAAAATATTTAGAGAAATTTGAAAAGGAGAAAGTGATGCAAGTAATTAATATGGGTTCTTCATGAATAAAAATACATTGAAAATGTGATTCCTATAATGACCCTTTACATTATTGTACCATATATTCAAATAATGTGAGTCAAATTTGGTTGACTGTAAGCAACATCAGGGTTAATAATTGCAGTTCAGTCATGTCCTGGGGTACTAAAATGTAATAATTTGTGCATTCTTCTTCCTTTGTGATAGTGGTAGTGACTAGTGCAATCACCAATGAGAAGTTCTATTACATAATTTCGGAAAGCATCACGTAATGTAGAATGTGATAAAGAGGTGAAATGCAGGATTCTCTAGCATTTATATCATATGGAATTGGATTGTAGAAAACTATTCTCATTAAATTACAAACTCAGCTTGCGATCAAAGCAAAGTGAAGAAGTGGCAAAAGACACTTGGTAATTTCAATGAATGAAAAACTGACACCTTTTTAACAACTTTTCTCCATATATTCTTCCAGTGCCTAGTACCCTGTTTGTTTGACGAAGTTTTATCAGGTCTTCCACCAGGTCAGGGGTTCCATTTTGGCGTTTGTTTCAACCCCCCACTCTAGCATCATCCTCAGGGCAGAAGAGTGCCATGTGAATGTATCTTGTTATGGATGATTACCTCCCTCATCACTTATCCCCATTCCTGATATTCTTGGTTGAACTGTTTATCTGAATAATTTTCTTTTCAATACTTTGATTAATTATATCGAATTTATACTTTTGAATGCCTTCTTAAAATCCATTATTCGATCAACATTCCAGGAGTAAAACAAACTATATTAGATATTAAAAAACATTTATTTACAATAAATTATATGATGCATACAGTGACAATTATCATTTTGTTTAGGAAATCACACATGAATTTCTGACAGTGTTTTGAAAACACAATGCTACCAATAATTCATACGGATAATAAATTTGAACAAAAAGCTGGATAGAATTTTAAAAAAATTCTACCTGCTTAATGCTGTTATGTCATGTAAGACAACACAATGTTTTGGAATGAAAAAAGTTTATAATTGTTGACTGATTAGTTTATTCAAGAGAGCGCTGGACACGCCGACAGTGCCTACTATTACCTTCAGCTAAAGCCTGCTCCAGTATCCCTGTTATGTGAAGTAGGCCAACTGGATCAGTTTGAAGTGTGTGCGTTTGAATTTGAGTTGATTTACTCGAATTTTCATTTGTTTTCTCCTGCAAGACAAATGAAAACAGGATTTAAGTATAGATTATAATTTTGTGATCAGAGACATTTATTGTGTTCATTTATTTTTTACTTTAACAAGGTTAACTAATGAATAAGTCACATTACTCCAGGAAAATGCTCCACTTATACAAGAATTAATAATTAATTAAACCTTCTTCGGTATTAGTAGACAAGTATTTGCGTACATCACAAATGTGTGATACATTCTTTAACATGAATACATGCAGGTATGGATACATTTTTGATCTGAGATATTAGCAGACACCAAGGTTATTTAAACCATGTATGTCCAGGGAATGTCATTAATGACCCACCAATGAGAAAATAAATAGTACATAGACAACAACAGAGCAGAAAGCCATCGATCTCCACCTCAGTTACCACATTTTCTCTCTTTACTTGAGAAATTATTAACACTCAATGAAAAGTTATAATTCTCCCCATAGATAAATGAAATTTTTTTGTTAAAACATAGCTCCAGACTTACTGGAACGTGGTTATTTCTAGATACCTGTATTTATGTAGTTTTTTTTCAGTGTGTATGGCAATATTGGTGGCAGTGTTGCTTTGCAAGTGCAGTAAAAATTTTCAGTAAGAAGAAAATCATGCCTTATTCATGTACAAGCTATTTATCAATCATATTACAATTTATAAATCGTAGTATTAATTGTTTTGGAGCCATTTGCTCTGATACTATAAATATTTTATTGACAGGATGTTTAGGCAGGAATCTTACAGTATTCGAGATTGGTATGAGTTAACCATAAGAACATCATTACCACCAACTACCAAATAGAAACAAGAAGGAAAATGTCGTATAATCCAATTATATTATTGCTTTTTCATTGAATTTGTCTATAAACTTTTCTTTAGAGTATTGGCTATTTAGTATGTCTAGATTTGGCCTAAAAGCAAATAAGGAGATATTGTAATAATGCATTTTCCAAATGTTTTGAACAAGTAAGCAAAACTTAAAATGAGTTTGAAAGCTATAACATATTTTTTAATGTCAAATAATAGAAATTAGTGTTCCATTAAAATATATTTTTAAGCATTTTTTCTCTCATTTCACATTAAAAAAATCATAATTTAGGAGTTTTTCCAATGGGCTTTTCACATCCAATGGGTTCATTCAATATTTGAATGCAAAGGATTTTTTTTGTCATTTATCACCTATTAAATTATACGTTTCAACCCATTTAAGCACAGAAAATAGTGCCATGAGGAAAAAACTCAAAGTCATATATGGATTAACTCATAATTAATATCATGTTGCAACAATTTTCACTCAGTCAATTACAATTTGATATTTTGCAAATAGAGTACCACAACAATACCAAAATGCTAACCTTTTCAAGGGGACCAATTTGTGTGTCTTTTAGCTGCAAATTTAAAGTTACCAATGGACTAAGTTGATGCATCAAGGAACGGGATGCAACCTGGAAAGTATATCAAAGGTCATGAGAGTTACATGGAATTGGCATTTGTGCATCAAGGAGCCAAATGCAGAGCACTAATGCAAAATGACTACAAACTCATATCAAACAGTTAAGTAGGCATGTACATATAAGTGTATTCTGGACACATCAGCAAAACATGAACCAAATATTCTCCCTAATATTAATATAAAAAAGACAGTTCTTTCATAGGGATTTTGACTGATATTTTCCCTGTAAAAAGGCTTTGCACAGCATTATTATTGAAGAAATAATTCGGTGTAGCATTAGATGTTAAAATCAGAGGATGCAATGAGGAAATTTGAATGAAAGTTCGATTCAAAATAAATGCTTTCATTAAAATTCAACATTATTATTATTAGGTAATCTACCGGTTAAGGTAGGTTTTTGGATGGACACAACTATCAAATACATATTTTGTAACTCCAAACAAAACCCAATCCAGCAGCCTAAACTACATCAGGTCCCTCTTCATCTCTGTGTACTTCTTTCCTCCCTTCATCCCATCCAACATCCCTATCCTGTTCCTACCCTTTCCTCGCTTGCCCAATATTCTCCCCTCTATTACCTTCTTCAACATTCCACTACCGCTCAATACGCCTTTCATCCATTTTTCCTGCCTCCATACGATTTCTCTCAACAAACCCCTCTCCTCACCCACCATCTCCAGTACTTCCTCATTAGTTTTCCTTTCGGTCCATTTCACCTTCTCCATTCTTCTCCACACCCATATTTTAAAAGCCTCCAATCTACGTCTATCCTCCTGCTTCAGTGACCATGTTTCTGAGCCGTACATAGCCACGCTCCATATCATAGTTTTTACGAGTCTTGTCCTAACATCTCTACTCAACGTCCCCGTCATCAACTCTCTCCTCTTTGAGAAAGCCTCCTTGCCTAGCGCAATTCTTCTCCTTACGTCCCTCCCACTTTGACCGCATTGGTCCAAAACACTTCCGAGATACGTAAACTGTTCTACCTGCTCTATTTTTTCCCCGCCTATTTTAATATTTAGCTTAGCCTTTTTCTTTCTGGAAAATCACATAACCTTTCAAAATTCAATAATGTGACCACATTTTGACAAGAAAATTGACATCTCCCATCAATAAATGATTCCATAAGATTTTTCTTCACTTAATAAACACCAAATTACAGCAATTAATTCTAAAGTTGGTTTTTTAGATGAGGGTAGAAATCACCTCATAATAAGCTCAATGATGTTTCAAATTCACATGTAAGGGAAAGAGGGACTGGTTCTGTTGCCAATGCCACCTGTAGTTCCCCAAAAAGATCTGGCGCACAAAAAATCAAATCAGAGGAACCACTTGGAATTAACTCTGGGCCCTCTGGTCTGGATCCCAGTTTTCTATCCACTGGGACTAACACACTCCTCCAGCTTGAGAAGACTTGCAAATTTAATAAATGAACATATCTGGTTTGATGAATCACATTACTTTTGACATAGAGAGAATTGGTAGTTCAGGATTAATGAATTGCTCAAATGTTAATGGTGCAAATCCTAAACTTCCTAGATAAAATATACAATTAGAGCAATTTATCTGATTAGGTGATTATTAGATTTATTAGAATATGGTAACTCAAAGCTCCAATTATTTTATCATTAATTTTAGTAAAACTACAGAGTATTTAACACAATTAAAGTACATGGTAATGTGCAAGTACATAAGTTTTATTTTTAAGTGAATGCATGGGGAAAATTTGGAATCTCTATTTTGATGGTATTTTTTAGAAAATGTAGCTCCTATTTTAATGACATTCACCAGTCCTCCCAAGTTTTTCAGGAATAAATGTGATAGTGTTTAGTCTTCCAGGTTTTTCACATTTGCAGAATTCCAAATCTATATGTATGCAGTTTGCCATTTCACCAGTTTCATGCAAATGATGACAAAGACATTTTCATGTGAAAAGATTATCTTGAAAAAAATATGATATTTTCATGAAAACAGTATTTAATAATGATTATTAGAACCAACACACTTCTTTCACATTCATGAAATCAGGACAAATACCAAAAATTATGAATTTACCTGAGCTTCAAACCTCCATTCCAAATTGTGGAAATGAGGAGGGATTAAAAGACCTCCATCTTGACCAAGACACTTTCCTTCTTCTTCAAAAATTTTCAACAGCAATTCTCTCTGTTCATCATCGAAGCCTAAGGCCTGAGATGACCTAGAGAATTCATCAGCCTTCAGCTGTGGATGAAAATTAAGGCTTTTAGAGAAGTTTATAAAGATTACTGCTCATGCTTTTAAAAATTATTGTTCCTAGATGTTATTGAATTAATATGTATGCCATCAGCGAATCAGTTTTAAATTATTTTAGAAAGCATGATATGATAAAACTTCTTAATCTTAGTTCCTGTGATATGTAATAATGTAAAACTAACAGAAACAATTTTTTGTACCAGGTTTGGAATTTGGGACATGGATTAATAAAGATTAAGGCTCATAGAAGGATTCATTGAACATCAGACATCTCAACAGAGTCTGTTTTTAATTTATCAGGTAAGCAATAGGTAATCTGTTGCAGGTTAAATGGGCATTCAGTCTGTAGATAAGCACATGCATACTCCTCATTGTAAGCAAAATAGCAGTCACCTATTTTAATGATAGTTTATAATTTTGCATCAATAATGATAACAATTTATGCAAAAGAGTCCCTGAAACTCTATCTCTTTGCTTTAATTAATGCAAAATACACTGTACTTATTATCAGTGGAGATATTATTCCTCTATTCTGCTACCCTTAACATTCCTTAGCTTATGTATTTGTTTAAAGTACGGCACATTACAGACAACTCTACCTCACCCACTGCCCATCACTTCCCATCCCTAGACTCCCTCAGGTAACCTCTCATACCAGTTCCAATTGCTTCATGTGTGTGCAGGCTTTGAATATGTTGCCTGTTCCTCCCATCTACACCTATTCTCTGCCATACCTCCTACAACTTTGTCCACTCCACTCAGTTGAATACCTTATACAAATCAAGAAAATGCACACAAAGACATACTGATCAAAGTATACCTTCCTTTTCTCTGATGTTCTCATTACTGTAATAGCATCACATGTTCTTCTCCCCTTCATAAATTCTAATTGACTAAACCTAAGTAGTTATTTGCACCATTAGGTAGCCTTCTCCTGATGATTCTTTGGACTGCTTTTGCTATGGAACTTTTGCTGTAGATAAAATTAAACTTATTTTCCTACAGTCATCACAATCTGTTGTTTTACATTTTTTTTGGGATAAGTATACAAATGGATCTACCTAAGTCTTCTGGTCAAATTCCTTCTTCATAAATACCTCCTACGAACAAGTTAAATAATCACATTCTCCTCTTTGTCCATAAACTCTGAAGTAATACTGAGTGGATATTATTCATTCCTGCTGCATTGCTCAACTTCCCCGTGGACCCGAAGGTTGCTAGTTCAAGTCCCATGACTGGTGGAAATTTTTCAGCTTCGAAAAAATTTGTTAATGGTTTTTTGGAATGAGGCAACCTCACATTAATAGAAAAACCAGAATAATTGTATTTCAGAATGTGACAAGGAGAAAGGCTTCCCTAAACCCATGGTGGAAGGCAGCAGTTTCACCATTAGGCAATGGTGGTGCAGACCGAGTGGGTCGGCCCGGCATCAGCTGCCAAAGCTATGGGCGAGGTTGAAGTCCACAGTAATGACCTAAGGCAATATGCAGCCTTGTCTTGCATTCAAATACAGTAAAAAGGAAAGATATGGGCTGCAGTAAACCAATCCTAGGTTAAAAAAAAAACTGATGATGACCTAGTATTCTTGGATCTAAGCTATCCTTGCTTACAGCACATTTCCTTTCTATTCTAAGGTGCCTGGCCTAATATTTTTGGAACTTATTTCCACCTTGTGTGAATCTCTTCTGGCTCCATTAATAGCTTTCCTTTTTTTTCCATATGGTAAATTTTGCTTTCCACAGGATAGTTCTTGCTTCCCCTGACAATTTTCCTACCTTATACAGTACTTCCCTATTATACAGTACTCTTCCTTGTTCAGGAGTTTTCTGTATCCTTGAAATAATCTTCTAATGGAATTTCCTTGGCATATGTTCCTTGACTAACTTGATTATTTTGACCTCTGTTCATTCTCCTACCTATATCCACATTAATGTTCTCCCACTTACTTCACTCATATATCCTCTTAAAAATCTCTCCTATGATCCATGGCTTCTTAATTCTTCTACTCTCTGCTTTCTATTGTTTCAGGCTCAACTTTGTGGAGGTTCATGTTCATTAAATTAAGAACACAATGTATATATCCACTGTTCTTTATTCTCGTACAACTAGTTTCAATGCTTACGCGTCATCATCAGGTACAAAATAATACCGGTCCTTCTATATAGCATTTATGAGGGAGAGTGGAGTGGGTGAGAGAGGGGGAAAAAAGAGGTTAATTGGTGGGTTCAGAGTAGTGATTTCAACCCAGAACTTTTACACCAGATGGACAAAGGGGTGAGGATGGATAAGTGGGAAGAGCTTGAAATTAGAAAGAATTTAAAAACGGGTCATTTGATGAATGAATTATTGTTTGAATACCTCTCCCCAATCCTGGAAGTATCCCTTTCCTTCACCGAAAAACACAACAACCCCCCCCCCCCCACTGTGAACCCACCAATCACTGACTCTTAACACCCCTCTCCTTCTTCCCATTTACACCGATCACCACCTGATGTTTTCCCCCCTCTCTCACCCACTCCACTCTCCCTCATAAATGCTATATACATGGACCGCAAATGGTTTTATTTTGTACCTGATGATGATGCCTAAGCATTGAAACTAGTTGTACGAGAATAATGGATTTTTACACTGTGTTCTTCATTTAATGGACTTCTACTCTCTGTTATTCCTATTAATTCCTTTCCATATATCTTCTGATATAGGCATCATATAGATATGGCCAATATGTCAGTACCCCATTCATACGACCCAGTAAGCTGGCACTCTACTTACTAAGGTAACTAGACTGCTCAAGACTCCATTCATGTATTGTTCAGCTTTTAGCTACAAAATACATGACAGAGAAATCTAAAATGTGCACTAACAAGAATGAAAAGGTAACTAAGGGAATAGATTCAGCTGCACAATAATCAACTGAAGACTTTACAGAAAACTATGACAGGGAAGACCTACAGAGGAAGGCTAGGGATGAATTACTAGAAACAAGTAATCGAGGAGAGAAGAGCAAGAAATTATTAAGGCATGAATAATTGGCAAGTGAAAGAATCATTTGTTGTAGTGCGAGAGGGGTGTAAAACCGAGTTCATACACAATCCTACGATTATATAAATTCGAATTTAGATATATGGGAGAAAAAATTGCTTTTTTTAAGCGAATGACACTTCTACTTCATCGACATTTTTTTATTATGGGTATCGGTATTGTAGAATAAAAACATTCTTATATGGCTATGGAATTTTACAAAAATGACGATACTCATGTATGTCTGATACATAAAGCTGGACAGTAAGGATATTAAATATTTAACCATATCGGTACCTTATTCTTGTAACTCTCAAGAAGAAGCTTTACCAAAGCTTCTACAGCATGCTGCAGCTGCTTAGGTGGTAATTCCAGTTTTTCTGAAAATTGAGAGTATATATTCATAAACACAAGGGTATGAGAACGTAAGACTTTATTGGAGGAAAAATAGGTACGCAGCCAAACTTACGGGATGTTTCCTGAATCAGTTTTAAATCAGGGCCATTTTTAAGGTACGAGGAGGCCACAGTGCACGCATCTTTGAAAGCTGCAATGAAAAAGGAAACTTTGAATTTCAACTCTTCTACTGAATGACCCCCAATATACTCTAAGGCACGAAACGCTGCCTACCTATGCCCAAGCATTTGGTGAATAGTAAAAGTAAATACCAATATATCATTCTTTAGAGGTATAATTTTATTAAATAAGTCATATGACAATAAAAAATTGGCCATTATAGAGCGCCAATCAAGCATCTGTAATCCATGGATGTCTTGTCGACAAAAACTAACGCCATATGGTAAAACTACTTGATGAGCACTTAATTTTAAAAACTGTGATGTTTAGAGAAAATTACATTATTAAGTTACCTGATAGTGACAGCTCTGACAAAATATCTAAATGACGTTTATGTGCCTCCGTAAGAAAAAGCAGCATCCTTCTCAATATATTAACTGATATAATGCTTTAGTAGGGAAACCAATGAACTCGGAAAATATTGGTAATACGTGGGGAACAATTTAGCTAAACTATGCACAACTGGTTACAATTCTTAACGTTCACGTCGTAACGATAATTACGATTCATGAGAATACACCATACTCTCACTCAGACTATCCAACACATGGAGTTGAACTATTTCATTCTTACTATTAGAGCACGTGTAACTTGAAGACTATATCCAGGTATTAACTTATTTATTTATTTTTATTATTTCAATTGAAATAAAAGAACTTAACTTTGCTTTATTTTCCCCACGAATATTAGAGAAACCTTACAGTTTTCAGTTATTAATTTTATGTTGGTAGTGTTGTAAATGACTATCGATTCTATTTCAATATCGATTCAAGATGGATACCGGGGAAAACGAATCGGCCTTTTATTCGGTGGGTAAGTGTTAAATATTTTCAGGATAATTTCTTATTGTTTTTTAAATTTATTGTTTAAAAAAATAAATAACAGTTAATACGGTTATCGACAAAGATGAAATTCACAGAAATTAGTCGATATTGAATCTTTACGGTTCCACCTGGCATCCTCAATTTGACAATTTTGCAAACGCCATTTAATATGAATTAAATTAAGCCCAAACGTAACCGGAAAACATGTTTTCCTCGTAAAACCAAACCCGAGTTTGTTATTTTAACCTGCGTCATTATTGCGAGATTTTAATTGCATCCTGTCGTCTCTTCTTTGACTTTATAGTGCACAAATCTCATCACTCTAGAATAAAATACTGCTTGCTGTGTTGACTTGATTTAATACTACCTGGCGCATGCTGCATGCAGTTAGTAAGACTCTCTTATAAAGAAATGCTTTATTTATCAGTCATAGAAGGCTTTCCAAATTTCTTGCATTACTGCTGATCCTGCTCCGACTTATTCCAAACTTTTTGGATCTTGTTTCATGTTGACTTTTTGCTGAAGTTTTTCATTTTCAACTTTGATTGACAAAAATGCTTTTGTTATACTATAAGTTTAAGGCAATAACAGGTACATGTATCTGTAGTTGTTTTGAATTCAACTAATTAGGGTTTGATTATGCCTTTATCCATTTATCATGAATGGACACGGCTGGGGAAACTATATTCAATTCCACTGTGGATTCCATTGAGGATTCATGTTATTTTCCATAAAGAATATAAATTAAATATATCCTGCAGAGGGTGAAATTTTCAGTTTGGATTATCATATTTATATATTCTATAAACCGTTCAAGAAATGTTACTTATTTATTTAACAAATATTATATAATTTAATTTAGCAAAGAATATACAAAACTAAAATAATATTATTTCTTGTGGGCTTATAACATATATCATATGAATGATTAAATATTAAAAGAGGAAGTAGTTTTTATGGTAATAGCAATGTGTAATTTCATTGGGTCCAAGATAATGCCCTTTAGCTGCTCAATAAAAAGTGACCATAACATTTTTGAATTACACTGTTAGAAAAAATGTAATATTTTATAAATATATATATATATATATAAATATTTTATTATTATATTATATGAGTACTATCTTATCTTCTGAAGAAGATGGAGTTCAAGTCTGTCGAAATTATCAAGATATTACGTGTGAGTGTTCTTTTTATGTGTTCTCGTGCTGTGTGTTGCTGTCTAAGTTTATATAAATAAAAAAATATATTTTTTTATTTATTAGGTAATCTACCAGTTAAGGTATGTTTTTGGATGGACACAACTATCAAATAAAAAATTTGTAACTCCAACCAATACCCAATCCAGCAACCTAATCTACATCAGATCCCTCTTCATCTCTGTGCACTTCTTTCCTCCCTTCATCCCGTCCAACATCCCTATCCTGTTCCTGCCCTTTCCTCGTTTGCCCAACATTCTCCCCTCTATTACCTTCTTTAACATCCCCCTACTGCTCAATACGCCTTTCATCCATTTTTCCTGCCTCCATAGGATATCTCTCAACAAACCCCTCTCCTCACCCACCATCTCCAGTACTTCCTCATTTGTTTTCCTTTTGGTCCATATATATATATATATATATATATATATATATATATATATATATATATATATATATATATATATATATATATATATAGTCACTTTTTTGGAAAACCCACGAACGTGTAATGTAAATTCACTAATAGTCATAACAAACACAGAAACCAAAACACGCAAAAGAGGGACTCACTGGTTCTCGAATTTTCGGTGGTCCAACCACCTTTCTCAAGAGGAATTAGGAACAGAACTCTTCTGAAGGAAGGGCTTGGAAGGGCTTGTGTGTTCCGATGACCTCTAGAGCTGTGCTGGGGGGAGTAAATATAATTGCTCTTGGTAGGGTCACCCATGACAGATAGGTCGAAGGTTAGGAGCCAGACGAAAGGTAGTCCACGCAGCGTCTGTTCCTCAGTGAGGCGACTGCAATGGCATCTGACCCCAGTGGGGCGGCCATTAAGTGATGGTGTCACGTTAAAAACACTATTGAGGAAGGCAACGGGAAAACCACCTCAATTATGATTCCCAAGAATATAATGATGGGCACTATAGATAATATGAGTCCTGGCAACTACGGGATTCGGCCCAAGAGGCCGTGTGTCATGCCCGGCAGCGGGAGAGGCAAGGCTTCCGCGGTCGTCATCCCACGAAACCCTTGCAGGGAAGAAATAACTGCAGCAGGACAGAAGACTCAGAAGAAGACGAAAGTAGTTAGAATAGGAACCTGGAACGTCAGGACAATGTTAAGGAGAGGCAAATTAGAAAATATTAAGCGGGAGATGGAAAGAGGTAATATAGATGTTTTAGGTCTCTGCGAGGTGAGATGGAAGGATAGCGGGGATTACTGGAGTGACAATTATAGAGTGATATACAGCGGCGGGGACGAGAGCCAACGAGGGGTGGCCGTAATTTTAAATAAAGGGGTAGGAAGAAGCGTAGTCAACATAGAGCAAGCGACAGATAGAATTTTACTCGTAGAGATTAAAGCAGAGCCGAGGAACTTGGTCATTGTTCAGGTATACATGCCACCGAGCAACCACAAGGAGGAAGAAGTCGATAGGATGTACGATGAGTTAGAGGATATCATTGCGAGTGTTCCTGCAGGGAAACATTTGATAGTGATGGGGGATTGGAATGCGACGGTAGGCGAAGGAAGAGATGGGAGTGAGGTGGGTGGCTATGGGTTAGGCACGAGGAATGAATGCGGGGAGAAAGCAATTGAATTCTGCAGGAGGCAGGGGTTAATCATCACCAACACATGGTTTAGACACCACAAAAGGCGTAGGTATACATGGAAAATGCCAGGTGACTCAGAAAGGTATCAGTTAGATTATATTATGGTTAGGCACAGGTTTAGGAACAGTGTGATAAATTCGCACAGTTTCCCAGGAGCGGATGCGGACTCTGACCACAATTTAGTTGTTATGAAATGTGACGTTCGTTTCAAGAAGATAAGGCAAGGGCGGCGGGTTCGGAAATGGAATTTAGAAGCATTAAATGGACTAACGAGGAAGGAGTATCAGCAGGCTGTAGAGAAAATGATGGATGACGGTAAAGAACTGAGTACTATCGAAGAAAATGGGAATGTATCAAGAAGGGGATATTGGAAGCCGCTAAAGACACTATAGGAACCGTTAACGGGAAAAGGATAAGGAAACCATGGGTAACGGATGAGATGATTGCAAAGATGGATGAGAGGAGAAGATGGAAAAATGTAAACACAGAGTTAGGTAAAATGAAGTACAAAGAGTTAAACAAAAAATTGAGAAGGGCCACAAATAAAGCAAAAGAAGAATGGTGGAAAACGCAATGCGAGGATATGGAAAATTTACAGAAGAACGGTGAAATTGGTGCTCTATACAGCAAGGTTAAGTTATTATCGGGAAGTAAGAAGGCAAGATCTGTGCTAACAGTTAAAGATAAGTGGGGTAAGATAATAGTTGAACCAGGAAAAATCCAAGAGAGATGGAAGGAATATATAGAAACACTGTATAGTAAAGAACGTAGGCCGACAAGGTTAGACATAGAAAAGGAACATGACGTAGAAGAAGATAGCTTAGGTCCAGGCATACTCGACGATGAAATAGAAAGGGCACTAAAGGAGATGAAAGCAAATAAGGCCGTGGGGGTGGACAACATTCCTGTAGAAATGTTGAAATGGTTAGGAAAAGGTGGGAAGAAGGCCATATATTGACTGATTCGTAGTATCTATGAGGAAGGAATCTGGCCGGAAGATTTTGTGAGATCGGTGTTAGTTCCTATTCCAAAAGAGGCAAAGTCTACGTCATGTGAGGATTACAGAACAATAAGTTTGATATCTCACGCAGCTTAAGTTATTCTCAGGATCATCAACAAAAGGATAGAGAGTAAGGCAAATGATTACTTAGGGGATGATCAGTTTGGGTTTAGGAAAGCAAGAGGTACGCGTGATGCCATTGCAGTAATGAGATCACTAATCGAGAGGAATATAGAATACAATCAGGACGTTTTTTACCTGTTTTGTAGATTTCCAAAAAGTGTTTGATGGAGTGAATTGGGAAAAATTAATGCGTGTATTGCAGAAAATAGGAATGGATTGGAGAGACAGGAGACTGATCTGCAACCTGTACATGTTCAGACTGCCCAGGTGCGAGTGGGGAACGGAGAGTCCAGATGGGCAGTGTTAGGAAGAGGTGTAAGGCAGGGCTGCCCATTGTCACCGGTGCTGTTCAACGTATATGTAGAGGAAATGATTAAAGAGGCATGGAAAGAACTGTCGGTAGGAATGAAAGTCGGAGGGGAATTCGTAAAATTGGTTAGGTTTGCTGATGACCAAGCATTAGTTGCTCAGTCAGCCAAGGGGTTGCAAGCATTACTGAGTGAATTGGAGGTTCAGTGCGATAAATAAGGGATGAGAATCAATATTAATAAAACAAAGGTTATGCGATTTTCCAGAAAGAAAAAGGCTAAGCTAAATATTAAAATAGGCGGGGAAAGAATAGAGCAGTTTACATATCTCGGAAGTGTTTTGGACCAATACGGTCAAAGTGATAGGGACGTAAGGAGAAGAATTGCGCTAGGCAAGGCGGCTTTCTCAAGGAGGAGGGAGTTGATGACGGGGACGTTGAGTAGGGATGTTAAGACAAGACTCGTAAAAACTCTGATATGGAGCGTAGCTATGTACGGCGCGGAAACGTGGTCACTGAAGCAGGAGGATAGACGTAGATTGGAGGCTTTTGAAATGTGGGTGTGGAGAAGGATGGAGAAGGTGAAATGAACCAAAAGGAAAACAAATGAGGAAGTACTAGAGATGGTGGGTGAGGAGAGGGGTATGTTGAGAGAAATCCTATGGAGGCAGGAAAAATGGATGAAAGGCGTATTGAGCGGTAGTGGAATGTTGAAGAAGGTAATAGAGGGGAGAATGTTGGGCAAGCGAGGAAAGGGCAGGAACAGGATAGGGATGTTGGATGGGATGAAGGGAGGAAAGAAG